>CM043113.1:42863622-43463622 GCA_023701765.1 Hylyphantes graminicola | reverse complement strand
CGGCAATCGGTGATCGAAATCCCATCGAATAAAGTCATCGATACGATATCGGTCAAAGGGGAAAATTCAATCAACGTACGTTTCATCGGAAAATGATTTCGAATCGATATCGCAACGATTAGAATCAGAAAAATTAGACTTTTTTTTATTTTAGTACATACAAATCGCGTTAAATTATTTCGAAATCTTCACATCCGAAAAATATCATGTTCCAACTGGTAATAGTTATTTTTCATTCACTTACACACACCATTTTTAATTACGTGCAAATAGATAAATATTTTTACTGTGAACTTATTTCTTTTATTTACTTCGAAATTAATTTTTAACATTTTTTTTGCCATGATTAATTTTCGATAAATTTAACATAAAGTAAAATAGATTTTTGAATAAATATAATGAACCAAAAAACTTAAATACGTAAGTTACCAAGAGTTATTTTTAAATTTAACATATTTCTATTAGTGTTGTTGACTTAAATAAAGTAATATTTAAATAGAAGTTGCAACTTGCAAAAGAAAAATCAAAATTAAAATTTCTTTATCAATAACATACAACTTCATTAACAAACATCCTTTTCACCTCTTTATTAACACGCATTTCCACTGCAAGCTTCAATGGCCGAGTGGGTTAGAGCACGGTTCCCCGATACAAGATCAACGCGGGGCTTCAGATCAGTGGTTCGATCCCCTGATATCCGATATTCCAAATAATACCAACAAAAAAATTAGTGTCGCCCTCTAGTTTAAGAATTTTGTACTAACATGTCGTAAACTGATCGGAATTTTATCGGAAAGTGTTCGAAATTCCATCGGACGATGAGATTTCGATTGCTGCTCATCGGATTCTTATCGATTTCTTATTGACATTTGATCGGAATCTCATCGAAAAAAACTCCTCGATGGATCCTCTATCGAGCGGACATAACCGAGCAGTTATCGAGGAAACGGGCAATTTTCTATGGAAATCCGATGTTCGAATTTTCATCGGCTCACCGGCGAACGATGAGTATTCGATTATCGGTCGATGAAAAATTGCTACTAGGGTATACAACGTTAGTCATAATAAAAAAATTAACGTGTGGTGTTACTTCGAAGATATAGTTTAATTTGAGCAGTGGATAACTTTTGTACTTTTTATTGGCTAATATAATTTACATTTACGTTGCACGCTTTTATATCAAATTAAAAGACGTACCATTTTTTATTTACCGCAACCTATTTACATCATTATAAGTTAGTTTGCTCAAATATGATTCTGTATCTGTTACAATCTACAAATATAATTAAATCCTAATTTATTTTGTCTGAAACTATGGTTTTAATTTTTAAAAAAAGCCTCAAAATGTATTTATACTATTTATTAAATGTTTTTATTTTTTTTTTATTTTAGTTTTTTAAAGCTTTTTTTTGCTTCCACTAAGCAAGTGATTGGTTTTTATCTACATAATATATTGATTATTTTATGAATGAATTTGTAGCACAAACTTATATTTTTAGTTAAAAAAAACTTCATATTCGTCTGATCAACAAAAATTAATTCGATATTCATCACATCTATCTGTTTTAAGATGATACTTACTTTGAAAACATATTGTCGATCATTGGACAAAAGTCATTGACACTAATTTGATTATTCTCAAAGTACTTACTATTCACGCTTTTCAATTTATTCGGGACAATTGCCAATCTTCAATTCGCCTCGGCTGCCAAAACGAAGTCAAACATGTCATCGTAAACTTATTCCTCAAACATTGTCTTTGTTTATTACCTCGCCGGTGATGTTTGTTCCCGCCGCTTTTGAATGTTGCCTTCATTGCCTCTAGAGAGAATATTAGTTGCTAGACCTAGTCGTGTAAAACTTCGCACCAAATATCTTTAGAGGAGTGTTAAATAAATTGTTGCGTGCGGTGAAAATTGACGCTTCTCTCATTCGTCTCATTCGTGTAAAAATGACGCTTCGTCATTTTTACACGCAGATTGTGGTATTATACTTGAGAAATGGTAGCAATTGCATTTGTAAAATCCATTGTTATTTCGTTAATTAATTGGTGTTTAATGAAAGATTATTATAGGATGCAAACAATGTATATTTCGTGAAATTATTCGAATATGAATTAAAGTACTATCTATAAGATTTGGCCTTTATTATCAACACCCACTTTAGTACGCAGAAAATAATTGTATACTTATTGAATGTAAATAATTATTTTTGAAATATGTTTGCAAAAGTCATTAAAAATTAGTTTTCATTATTATAAGCCATAATTTTCAATTAAAAATATATATCCACGACATGTTAACATGAAATTTATTCATTAAACTTTTTTAGAGGAAATGTCCGAGTTGAAGCTAATGTTCGGAAAATATTGACTTCATATATTTCTTGTGATGTTTGTTTTTACTACTTTCAAATAATGCATTGATTAATTTTATCATTTATTGCTTCTGAAAATAAGAAGGGTCGGTTAATAAGGCGTTAGGCTTTAGTTCTCTAGATCATTGGATCGATTACGGTTGAAGGCACTGACATCCCAAAAGGACAATGGTTTTTTAAAAAACTTTTTTGCTCTTGATTTTGTTGAGTTTCCGCTTAGCGGTCAAATTATGTCTCAACATCTGTTCAAAACCCGTTGACAATAGCACTTTTTAGCTCTAGTGAGGCTTAAATCTATTCAAACTTTATTAAACGCATTAAAATGCATGGCGCCATCTACGTTTTGTTTCTTCATGCTAATGAAACTATTTTCAAATAACCTTCAAAGTTTACTTTAAAGAAACTAAGTTGTTGTAATATCAATACCGTGCATCGGAATGGTACAAAACTACTAATTCAAAAATATTTAAGAGGTCATTGGAGTCTTAAAAATGCGCAAAGAAGGTATTACAAAGCATAGTTTGATCTTTCATGTAATTTTTTAACTACTTAATATATAAGTATAAATTTTTATATGTAATTTTTGGTTCAAATATACTTCTCTATAGTTTTTATAAACAAATTTTGAGGTCAAAATTGAAGAAATGACCAAGAAAATAACTTTGTACATATTTGTACAATATAAAGTCATTTTCTTGGTCATTTCGTCAATTTTGACCTCAAAATTTGGCGTGCAAGCCTAATCATAATGTGTTCAAATAGTTTTATGTTTGTTATCATTTATTTCAGTTTTGGCTAAAGTTTCATAAATTTTAAAATTTGTTTTATAATAAATAAATCTTATAGAATTGCATATAAAGAAATTATACACTTATATATTGTAGTTTAAAAATTACATGAAAGATCAAACTGCTTTGTAGTACATTCTATCGACATTTTTAAGACTCCTATGACCCCCTAAATGGTATAGGTTCATAACTTTCAAAAACTAAGCGCAAGTTCTAAAAGTCCATTCATGGCATTTTCTATCTACAAAAATATTCCCATTCATAAAAAGCACTCATTAAAAAAACATTCCGCGATAAACGGACAGTTTTAGAATAATTTATTATCTTCATTTTCATTACGTTTCTAAGCGTGGTAATTGCTCACTAGCTTATAATAAACAAGGCTCTTTAATTATTCTAGAACTCGGGATCTCATTTTGTGCATGGATTATCTAACAACATCTCATCTTGAGTGTGTCTTGAGACGCGAACCCAGCCGCAGTTTCCTGATATGACCAACCTCGCGTTGGAAAAGGCTTTTAATCTTCAATGCGTTAACGCATCCCAAAAATTGTGTTGGTATGGCATGGGTTTAACCGAATCTTTTAACATACTTTGTTATGCACTTTTTATGTTGTTACAAACGGGTTTCTAGTCAAATCTTTATCTTTTAACTACACTATAGTCCCGTTTATCCGAAAATCGGTTTATAAAAAAACAAAATTCCCGAGCATTTCGATTAAAATAAGAAATGTAAACGCTTAAATAAATACACAAAAAATAAATACGTGCTAACAAAGTTGGATTTATTTCTCAAAATATGCAGTAATTTATTTATTCTTGCTGCTTCATTTTGGTCCCGTTCCTTTCGGATAAGAGGGACTCTATATGTATACAACTTTCCCAATTAATCTCTATGCTGTATGCCAGCTCGGATGTTAATCTCGTCACTTGACTGTGGTTCTAAATCATGATGCATCGTGATTCATCTATATGTACGTCCGTTTTTCTGTATCTGTCCCTTACCCATCCGATATTTCTTCTATCCGTCCGATTTTCAAAACTTTTTTTCCCCTATGTATGACATCATTCACCTATTTTGCGACTTTTGTTTTGTCAATATGTCTTAATCTTGTTTGCCAATACATTCGATTTCTCTGAGTGTCAAAGTAAAAAGGATGTAGGTAATTTGAGGATTCGGTTATTTTCTTATATGTTGCGTTTAACCGTAATAAGTCGTACGAACGACGCTATACGCGATAAGTGTTCGATAAACAATCTGTATGAAATAACATTTTATTTATACATAATAATCCGTGGTTTCTACCCCCTAGGTAAATGTTAAATTTTCAAACCAAAATTTTAAAGGTGTGTCAAATGTTTGTTACATTTTCGTCAAATCAAAATACTGCAATATAATCTGAGCCCATACAATGCTTTAAAAGGAGCTGAAAGTTTCAAAGATCAGTTCCAGAAGCATGAATGGTTGTGATTTTAAAGCCTCCAATTACACGGAAGCTTTCATAAGATTTTTCTCTTTATTTTAAGATATGTAAGACTTCAAATGATAAATATTTCATAGTTTTGAGTAAGAGCTGAATTATTTGAAAATGAACGTCTGTTAAGGGACATTTGGGGTTAAGTTGATGAGTGTAAGTTGATGAATGTAAGGTTAAATGAAAGAAATGCATTGAGTATTTAATGCACGCGAGTCCCTTGTATTTAGATTGTTATTGATAATTCAATATCATTTTCACATACATCACTTTTTTTTATTGTAATAATTTTGTGATAGATTATATACGAAATGCATTAATTAGTGTAGACTTTTGGTATACAAATTCCCATGACTTATTTTAAGCAGTGCGTGGTTTGTGATTCGGGAGTAGGTTTTTTTAGATAAATTAATTGATATCTGACCTGAAATATAAATGTACTTTTCAATGTTTATGCACCTTATCTGTTTTTTTTTTAGATTTAAAATTATCGCATAACTAACTGCAAATATCCAGGCACATAATTTAAACGCAAAAAAATGAATACATACTTAAATAAAAACATTTATGTGACAACGAAATCAATTATGCTACTAAAGGATGCATTTAGACTCATGGAAAAATAATCCACATTGTTTTAAATTTAAATGAAGATTAGGTTTGCAATTTAAATAATGAATTGGTTTACCTCGCTTAAAATTTGATTTAAATCGCTATGCCGATTACTTACATTAACGTACTCTAATGATTCTCATTATCGTATAATGATCTGTTTTCGTAAGTGTGATCATTTAAACCAAACTATAGGTGTCATCTTCAACATTGGTTAATATATGTTAACAGCTTTTCCGAACTGCACAAGGGGAAATAAAGATAATGAGATTATAATAACAACTACCTCTAACAGAGTTCATTCTAGAATTAAAAAAGGGCAGGGTGCTTTAAATATAAAAAGGGCACTTGCAAAAAGTTTGGGGCATCTAAAATGCAATAAAATAGTTTTTTCGGATTTATAGAAAATACACTCGCATACCAAATTAAATATTTATTAGTTTTCTACTCCATTATTTTATGAAACATCTTTTCTAGTAAGTGAAGGAACATAATGAGGCACTTATACCTAACAACAAGCCAGAACTAAAAACAGATATCCTCGAGTGAAGTGGTGAAAATCATTAATGCTACTAATCAAACAAACATGGATTTTATTTGCATTCAGCTCTAGCATTTAAAATTAAAAGCATGGTTCATACACTTTTTCCAAGTTTAGCAGAACTCCAATTATTCAAAGAGGTGCTGACTATAAGAATACCAGAAAAATTTAACTTGGCCTACCTGTTACTGTTCCTCTTTATTCAACGTCATGTCTAGTATTTTTTTTTTGTACCCACCAAAAATATTACTAAGCATGACATCCAACAGAGACAAACGAAAAAAATAGGCCGAGTTTGTAATAGATCCCATAAAAAATTTAGTACACTTTTTCCAATATTCTAATATAAGTTGAAAGAAAAAAACTATTATAAAAAGATACAACTCAAACTGAAACAAAAGCTCTAACCCAAACAACATAATTTGGATTTGGTTAAACCGAAATTAAAACTTCATTATCTCACAGCCCAACAATACATTGAGTAATTGATTACAATATATCTTTTCTCCAATTAACTCCAATTATCCAAATTTCCAATTATATGAACATGGTTAGGTTCCAATGCTTAGATAATTGGAGTTCTACTGCATACTATTCAAGAATTTTTTCCAGAAAAATTCAAGAACTAGTAATTAAAAACAAAAATTTATTTATATATAGCGTGTATAAGCCAACACTCCATAAAAAAAAAACCCAACTAAAACCAATCTGAAACCCCAGTATAGGACAAAATAAAAAAAGAGAGGGGTCATTCCATGTGAATTCACCCAAATTTAGGAAAATTTGTTGCCGACTAGTCACCGATTTTTTTCAAAAAATTACCACTTAAACTTGTTGTGGAGAAACCCTCAAATATCAATTTTTAGCGCATTTTGTCTATTATTTGCTGAGATACGGACTTTTGAAAAATGATCATTTTTGACGAATTTCGGCCATCTTGGATGTAACCCTATTCACTTAAACTTCAATAACTTGGGAATTAATTGGTCAAATTTAACAATTTTGGTGTCCATTTGAAGGTATTTATATGAGAAACATAAATCTATTGTTTAAAAGAAGTTTTAAATTTTTTTTACTAAAGTTTTAGAAGGAGAATTAAAAAAAATCAGTGTTAAAATTTAAAAAAAAGCAATAGGCTGTAAAAAAAATAGGTATATTTTTTTTCTTCGAAACTTGGTGAAAACATTAATCAATATGTGTTCTTTAAGTACAAAAAAAATTGGAGAGGTAAAATTTCTTAAAAGCTAGAAAGGAATTTTTTTGTAACCCGTGATATTGAGCGCTACGGCTGCAATAAATCGAGAAATAATTCTTCAAATTTCACAATTTTTGTGTCGTTTTAAAACTAATTATACGAGAAACATAAATCCATTGTTTAAAAAAGGTTAAAAAATGTTTTGTTATAATTTTAGAAGGAAATTGTTAAAAAAACTCCGTTAAAATTTTTCTAAATTCAATATGCTTAAAAAATATGTACCCATTTTTTCCCACCTGAAAATTCGTAAAAACATTAATCAATGTGTGTACTTTAAGTACAATAAAAATCAGAGAGGTAAAATTTCTTAAACTAGAAAAGAATGTTTTTGTAACCCATGATATTGAGTTACAAAACTCCCAGATGTTGGAATATATGGCACTGAAATGTTTCTAAAAAATAATTTTTAGTAACTGGCAAGGCAAATGAGATCCAGGTACATACCATTTTTAACATTGAGAAGAAATAATTTATTAGTCCCTGAAGTTTTCAAACAAGTGTTCAATTGACTTGGTTTCATCAGGGGTGATTTTGTATGTTCTCAACATTTAACAATCTAACAAAGGAGAGCTAAATAATCGTGTGAATATAGTTTCAGAATTTTCACAGTTAGCAAAGCAGTTTAGCGACATAGTATATCAAAAAGTTAGAAGTGCCTCTTAGAAAAAACAAACTTCAATTCTACATTACTTAATATAAACAATCCCTGCACCTTTTGCCTATGGATTGTTTGTTTTTATGACTGAAAAATGACATGGTTTAGTGATGACTTGTTTTGATTTTCGAGGTTTTGTTGAATGATTTAATTTCCTGTGGTCATAGGTTTTGAAGAAATTAGGCAGATGTTCAAAGCTTTTTTCCTTAATAACTTACCATGTGGATTAAAGACTTTATTCTACTTGATGCAAAACACAGTGTAAGGGAAATTAAAACTTATTGGACAGGAATGTGAGATTCCATTTATGTAAAATTATTGGATCGAATTACACTTTTAGTATTATAAAAACCTTTTTAGTGCTTAAAATCAAGTTAACTTAACATGATAATGAAAGTTTTACTTTTTAGAAACTTTTCAGTGTCATACATTCCTACATCTGCGTGTTTTGTAACTCAATATCATGGGTTACAAAAAAAAAATCTTTTCTAGTTTTTAAGAAATTTTACCTCTCTGATTTTTTTTTTGTACTTAAAATACACATATTGATTAATGTTTTCACCAATTTTCAGGGGGGAAAAAATGGGTACATATTTTTTAAGCATATTGAATTTAGAAAAATTTTAACGGAGTTTTTTAAAAATTTCCTTACTAAAATTATAATAAAACATTTTTTAACCTTTTTTAAACACTTGATTTATATTTCTCATATAATTAGCTTCAAAACGACACAAAAATTGTAAAATTTGAAGAATTATTTCTCAATTTATTGCAGCCGTAACGCTCAATATCACGGGTTACAAAAAAATTCTTTTCTAGCTTTTAAGAAATTTTACCTCTCCAATTTTTTTTGTACTTAAAGAACACATATTGATTAATGTTTTCACCAAGTTTCGAAGAAAAAAAAATATACCTATTTTTTTTACAGCCTATTGAATTTTTTAAAATTTTAGCACTGATTTTTTTAATTCTCCTTCTGAAACTTTAGTAAAAAAAATTTAAAACTTCTTTTAAACATTAGATTTATGTTTCTCATATAAATAGCTTCAAATGGACACCAAAATTGTTAAATTTGACCAATTAATTCCCAAGTTATTGAAGTTTAAGTGAATAGTGTTAAATCCAAGATGGCCGAAATTCATCAAAAATGATCATTTTTCAAAAGTCCGTATCTCAGCAAATAATCGACAAAATGCGCTAAAAATTGATATTTGAGGGTTTCTCCACAACAAGTTTAAGTGGGGTCCGGGCATCGCCAAAATAGCTGCCGACCTATAAACGGTCCGTGCAGCCAAAAATGTCCGACGAATAATACCCCGTGTAAGGGAGTGCACGTTAAATATCCTTCAAAGTCCTAACACTGCGTACGATGTCGCCCTTAACGGTTGCGTTGGGTGCCTATTCAGGTGTGGCTCGTCACCTGACTGTGGTTCTAAAATACGACGCCCGTCGCCAATAGCCCTCGTGTAGCTCTAGTGCGACGATAATTCAAACCAAACCAAACCAAACAAGTTTAAGTGGTAATTTTTTGAAAAAAATCGGTGACTAGTCGGCAACACTCATTGGGTGATTTCACGTGGAATGACCCAGAGCCCAAGTTTCAAAAGTAAAAAAAAATAACATTTCAGCTGCTCTTGTGATCACAAGGTCACGACTCAAAACGATAGGTTAGAAGAAAAGATTCTGGTTGGTCCAATTAGTCCTGTACCAGAGCTACAAAAGTATTGCGACACTCTTCCCGATCACGCAAACGCATCAAAGCCAGCGAACTGTCAATCATTGAGTATTGGCAATATGACGTCATCAGTAGATTTCTAAAAAATTACTAGGCCGCAAAATAATCAAATCAGGAAGCATGAACTGCATATTTTTGGTCCGGATGAAGATGATCCTCTTTCAATGGGGGATTGCACCCGTTGGTCGATATTTAAAGACATCTTATTGTAATACAATCCTAATTCATCCTTTAAATTTTAATTAAAATTTTTACTGTTATTATTAAAATCTATTATTTAAACTTGTTATTTATCAAAATTTATGTTTAGTTTTCATCGATATAGACCGAGAATGAAGGAAAGAATTTTTTTAGGTTGAGGGGTGCTGTGGAAACCCCTTGTCACGGCAATTATTTTTATTCACGGGATTTATTTTGTAAAAAAGGGCATTTAGGGCGGGATTTATTTTGTAAAAAAGGGCATTTAGGGCGGGATTTATTTTGTAAAAAAGGGCATTTAGGGCGGGATTTATATTAAAAAAAGGCGGGCAGGGCGCCGCGCCTTGTGAAAAACGCCTAGAATGATCTCTGCCTCTAAATACAGTTTAACCCTTTCAATCCCAATGACAATTTGGCATCATTTAAGAATTTTTTTTTTCTGGTCGTCCACAGCCATTTATGATATCAAAAAGCACATCATTCGATTATTCATACTTTCTTCTTTTGAAAATATTTTTGATTAATCCCAATTGATGTCAACCCGATTTTTTTTTCTTAAATTATGATAGAAACATGATACCATATAGCATCACTGGGACTGAATGTTAAGCAATCAAAATTTTGTGACAAGCGTGTCACATTTTCTTTATTTGCCGTCCCTTTAAAAATGGTTTTAATTTGAAAACTTAGTTGTAAAAAAAACAACCTTAAAGCAAAATGTTATAGATTTACGTATATTACTATTTTTAATTATGACATGTGTGCATAATTTCATATATACTATTTGAACGAAACTGGTAAAAATACGAATCAAGTTTAACCAAAGTTATATTTGAAATATTTACCTAATAGTGGCTGGCTTACTTATTTGTTTTATTCCTTTCTTCGATGAGTGTTTGAATATTAACTGCTTTAAAATAATCGTTAACGCACCCGTAAATTAAAAAAAAATTGTGTGTTTATTTCAGTTTCACAAAGTAAAAACCATTATCCGCACAAATTCTAATCCACTTTAGCATTTTGGAGTCTCCAACAGAGCGTTAATTTTTGCTAAGCCCACTGGCTTATTTTGTCTGAGAAATTTCCTTCCGGAAAGGAAGTGTTGTAATGAGATTGCCGATGGCACAAAACGTCTCTTCTTCCTTGGCCATCAGAATTTTTTCTTCTATTTTCCTCTACGGAACAAAAAAAAATATGGATAAAAATGTGGCAACACTCTATTCGTGGATTACTTCACACAAATCGAACACTTAAGGTGTTATACAGTCTTCGGACCAGATACAAAAGCTTAGGTGTTAATTCTACTAAACTTGACAATGGAAAAGTTTTTACACATAAATACGTTTTGAAATTTTCAACATTTTTCTTTTTAATTTAAGAAAGATGTTTTTTTTATTCTTTCCCATTAACTGTTTGAGCCCTACATCTTCTTGAGCCCTACATGCCTTACTTTTGTTCGGCAAAGTCTTTGAATACTTCATTCACGATTTTTTAAACTTCTCAATTAAAAATAATAATGATACCAAGATCTCTAAGTATTTTCAATTTGCTAATTAAGAAAGCCATAAAAATTTGTTTTTGTAAGTTAACTATACGTTTCGTTATTAATTCTGGTTGGTTTGAAACGAATTATATTTTTGAACATACAAAAATGTCACCTAATAATAGCTTTGCTAAATGATCACTGACAATTTTTTTAACCATAACATTTAATCCCGATAAAGTAGTAAACAATCTCAACAGCAAGCATGCCCCCCTGATCTCGTTGTAGAATTGACATTTAGACCATGTGATTAGATCCGAAACGACAAAGACTTCCGAGCTTACAAGATTATTCTATTAGCGCTCCTCCCCCTTTTTTTTCTTTCCAGAAAGCGCTGATGAGGTGTTTCTTCTTTCTGTAGGTATGGGTTAACTGTAAAATATAGGACATTGTAACGAGGCAAGAGGGAACTAAAACTACGGTGTTGTAAAGTTATTTTTGGTTGAGTCTTTCTTGTTTGAGGCAATTCATTCTGTAACGTTCTTTTACACAAATGATTTTTAACAAAATATTGATTCATATTCTGTTTATAGTTAGAGCGTTAAGTTTTCTTACTGAGATGTATGTTTATAGGGTTGTAATGCTAGATTTAGGGTTTTAACGGGGGATTATTTTCTTCGAATTAGGTATAGTTTGGTCATGATATTTGCATGGATTTTTTTTTGTACTGAAATCGTACAAAAGATGTAATTTTTAAAGTTAACGGGTAAAAATAAGTGGCATTACGGATCATATTTGAGGACTTTACTGCTTTGTCTTATAATCCTTAGAAGAACATTCCCGTTCAAATGATATTAGTGATTTGATATCTTGTATTTTTTATCATGTCATAGTCTTATTGGCAATCGCATGATAGAAACAAAAGTATATTTTGAATAAACACTAGGTGTATACGAAAAATCTGCAATTAATTTCAATAACTAAAAATAATTAAACAATTTGTATAAACTTTTTTTTCAGAATGAAGGGAATCTTTTATGCGCAATTGTTCTCTTGATCTTGCAATCAAGAAAAGCAACTAATACCAATATGCACCTTCATATTAATACTCAATAGACTCGGAAGCATTTTGCCCCCTAATGCTATCTCATTCGCTGAAATAAACGGGTTTACTTCTGATAAAATAAGGTATAAAGCTTTTACAGCAGCATAGATCCAATTTTATTTTTCGAAATAGAATTCACTGCTTGGGCTTTCGGAGCAGAAATTTCAATCTTCTCTGGTAGTGACTGCGTTTTGATCTTCTAATATAAACTTTTTCTGTGTTTATTTTTCGAGTGTACGTATTGAACTTAGGAGAAATGGCATGCGGGGATATTATTAGATGCTATTTATAGTTTTGTTTATTCTAAAAATATAAAGGTTTTACAAGTTTGGTATTTTTTTAAATAGCAAGAAAATCCCTTGTATTACAAACAAAACATGCCTTATTGCATGAAGGGTCTAGCTCCAAAAAAACATAAATTCTATTGGACGAAATCGCTGAATGGGCCGGAACCTTTATCTAGTTATATTTTGAAAAAAACTAGCTCTTCAACTTTACCCTTCATAGATATGAAACTTTTTTTTGGTGAATAGGTATTCCTGTATTCTGTTCCCTTAACGGCTGCGTTGGGTGCCTATTCAGGTGTCGGCTCGTCACTTGTCTGTGGTTCTAAAATATGACGCCAGCCACCAATAGCCCTCGTGTTGCTCTAGTGCGACTATAATTCAAACCTAACCTAACCAGTATTCTGTTCCATTGAATAAAAATATCTTTTTATTTTAGAAAAAGTTCGGCTTTTTTTATTTGGAACACATTTTGTTTTCTTTCATTAACTAATCGTGTTTGTGCATAATATACAAGTATACTGCAATAAAATAGTTTAAGTTTATAGAAATAATTTTTACAAACATCTTTTTTCCCTTCAGAGTTTTTTCTGTAAAAATTACGATGTTTAAAGAAAATCTTTTAAAAAAATCTCGTGAAGAGACCCTAATCGCACAAACTGTTTACTGTTTGTTGTAACTCTGTGCCAAAAGTAGCTCAGGTAGCAGAACTTATTACTCAATGTCCCTATGGTTTGAACCCGGGACGGTAGTTTATTATTTTTCTGTAGCTTTGTGGTCTATCCTCGACTATCACTGGAGTGAACGGGGTTCCATTTCTCGCCAGGGTGAGGTAGCTTTTTTTCTTTACAAATTGTCTTTTAAATATGCGTATTTGCGTTAAAGTTGCAAGTTAATCGTGAACAAAGAGTTTATCCATTTAAAAATTACGGTATTCTTCTAAAACGCTAGATGACTGGCACGAATGATACAAATATTAAAAATTATGCGTGCACTCTTTTCTCAAATTTTAAGCTAATCTTTTTAATTCTATTTTTTATACATTCGTTTAATGAACAACTGGTGTAACTAAATATTTTTCGTAAAACTATTGGTATTATTATTTCTGAAAAGTCCCAAATAAACAAACACTGTACTTCAGGCCATTATATTGTTTCAAAAACAACCTTCCTTAAGAAAATAAGTTTCTATTCTAGCTACCCTTCAAACATACACCGAAAAACCAATACTTTATTTTTACGTTGTTCCACCAAATATTAGTCCCCATTAATTGCAGCGCCGAAGGCCATGCAATAGCCGCGGGCTTAAGGCTGTCACACGGACAATAGACAAAGAATTGCGAGTCCTAACTTTACTAATGAGAGATAGTGGACTTTAGTAGGAGGAGTGGGATCAGCAAAGAACATCGGGAAGAGATTCGACCGAAAGATCCTCTGGAGAAATTTTGCAGAGATAATCTTTGAGCTACGGAATAGCCGATAATTCTTTATCAAAGTAAGCTTTTTGCTTGAATGAACTTTAGCTGAAAAAGGACTGATGTTTTGTGTTGTAGTATTAGACCATCAGCCAGTTTGAATAAAGGTTGAGTTATCAAAGTTATAGCGGGGGATTTTTGTTGGGAGAAAAGAGCATTAGTTTTTGTCTTGTTTTTAGTTATTTTGCTTTATTTAAAATAACAAATAGTAGATTTTAGATACAATACGGTGTCTGATGGTACTATTTTCATTTTTTTTGTTGGGGTAAAGAAAATGAATAATTATGGAAAATAAGACTTTATTAATATATACAAAATATTTGTAAAAGACGATGCAAAAAAAATTATATCTTCATTATTGTATAAATTTATTTGCAAGAAACTCTTTTGGTGGCTATAACGTCTCTTGCTTTTTTTCCATCTCTTGAATTTTTTTTTAGAATTATTTTTTTAAGAATCTGCAATAAATACAACAAGTTTGGATCAAAGTACAACCACAAAATGAAAAATTTCGCTAATGGATACTAAATCTCGTATTTGCACACACAAGGGTTTTTATGATTCTATCTAAACGCTTATTTTAAAATCGTAAAAAGTATTTATCCGTTTTGCAATTTAAAAATGAGTATGTAGAATAAAAAAAAAAACATAATACCATTCGAGTAAGCACATATAATACATTTCTTTATGTTATTCTTTAACATAACATGCATTTATCTTGCTTTTAAATTCGTTCTTCTGAAAATATCACACAATACGAGGAAAAGTAAAGCATCAGCAAAAAAGTCGTTTCCCAAAAAATCGTTTGAAGTTTTAATAATCATTTGTATTCCTTCCATAGTAACGGAATTTACCTGATTATTGTAGCTTGAAAGTATCAACAATTTCCAGCAAATTTTATTACTCAAGAGAATTCCAAACAAATAGAATATTTTAGTAGCCTATTTTATATTTGTAACTTGAAAAATAAATTTTTAAATTTACATCGCTTTTCCGCGTACTCTGTAATGTATTCGTAATCCCGAAGAAAACTCGCACTAAAAGCCGAAACATTTCGCCAAAATTCCCTACATGAAAATGCGAAATTTCCGTTAGTTTCTTTTATACCATTTTATTTTCTCTAGTTTTTTCATGTTCTTGTGTCATTTAGTAATCTTACCGTCCTCGTACTTTTTTTTTTATTAAGATCTGTTATCAGAATGCTTCGGAAACTAATACTTAACGGAGTTTTTTTGTTTGTTTGCTAACAAATCCAATGTGTACTATCACTTTTTATTTTTGTTTTTAATTTTCCAGTTTGGAATATTAATCTATTAATGTTCTTTTTTTGTTGTTGCCGTTTTTAATAAATAATTTATTTCTTGAAGTAAATATCTTATCGTTGTTCATTTTTTTAAATTTAATTTTTTATGCAAAAGGGACACATTTTTGCCGTTTATGATATACAATAAAAGAATAGCCTTGATAATCGTAATAAAAGTTCAATAAATCTATAGCCATTTTGAAAACCTATAGCTGTTTGGGCTATTTATTCCTATCACAAGTATTTAGTACCAAGAATGAAATGAGTAAGGCCTAATACTCGTTTAACTACCTACAGAATACTGAAGTATAAACTCATGAAATGAATGCCAGATTTTCCAAAATCTTTTATAATTTTTAAAAATAATTGTTTTAATTTCTTTAAATTAAAAAAATATTGTATTGAGGATGTTTTAAAGTTTACTTCATTACTAAAAATATAGTATAATAGAAAGTAATACTTTAAATTTTAAATTTAACTTATAACTTAAGGTTTAAATTAGAAAAAAATATTAAAATCCATGAAGTGAAAGAAAAGTTCATACTTTGGCTAAAAAGCTTATCCCTCAGAAAGTTAAAGGGTATATAATTTTTTTTTTGTAATGTAGCGTCTGAAACTATAGCTTATTTAATTTATATTTTAGCCATAAACATTTTATGCTCTTAAGTAAATGTTTTAATTAGTTTAATATTTTTCTAAAAAAGCGCAAATCACAATTTTTAATCATTATAATTTAATACAAGTTATCTCAATTTTGAATTCCTACACAAAAAACATTATACATTGTTTAAGAAAATTAAGATTTTTAATTTAAGAAAAAAAAGCTACAGCTTTGTTTATTTACATT
Organism: Hylyphantes graminicola; assembly: GCA_023701765.1. Taxonomy (NCBI): domain Eukaryota; kingdom Metazoa; phylum Arthropoda; class Arachnida; order Araneae; family Linyphiidae; genus Hylyphantes; species Hylyphantes graminicola. The sequence continues at coordinate 43,447,491 of CM043113.1, read as the reverse complement.
TATATTACTAAAAATAACCTTCCGGAAAAGCACTTTAATTCAACCTTTCGAGCATCTTTTTTCAATGAAAGGTAAAATTTATCTTTCACAATCGAGGCACTGTTCCTTTCCCCTAAGAGTAAATGTTATGTTTTTCCTCCACTTCTATGCTTTGTAAATAAAATTTCTAGAATGGTGATTCTTATTCAATTTTAAAAGGGTTTGGACTAGGGGGAAGATGATTGATTTTCCTTTGTTCAGCAATTGATTTTGAGGGAAAATTGTTTTCCAAAGTGTTATGTCTTGTTTTGGTATCGATGGTTATTCTGAGAAATAGTGTGTATATTTATGTGTGCATGATTTTAACCTTGCGTTTTTGTGTCTAAATATTTTTATCATTTAACTAAATTTGAAACACATAAAGTGATATTATATATTTTTTCGTTTATTTAACAGGGTTTTGAGTTAAATGTGTAAACATTAAGATCAGATTTTTAGCCATACATATTCCTAAAATTTATGAAAAAGTTATTTTTTTAATAACAATTATTTAAATTTAGTTTACTAAACATTCAGTTAAATTTACATTTTTATTGAAAATGTTAAGAAATGTCTATCTAAAATAAATGTTCATTGAAATCTATCTAAAATGAATGTATCTTAAGAAATGTTCATTGAAATCTATCTAAAATGAATGTATTTTAAGAAATGTTCATCTAAAATGAATAGAGGTACTAAAATATTAGGCTTCTGGCCAAAGAGTAATACTTATGCATGCAGTTTATTTGCGTTTAGAGTTCACCAATAAATTTATTAAAGCACAACAATGAATTGACTGTTGTCGGAACAAAAAACTTTCTGCAAAAGTCACAAGAATATCCCCGAATTTTTTTGTTAAGAACTTTGCATTTGTGAATTATAAAAAACGTGATACCATTTTTTTACAGGAAAAATCTACTGCAAACTGTTTCGAGCACACCAAAATTTTAATAATTTATAGATCTAGATCACCTAACAATAACGGGTTTTGAAAGCAAAAATTGAAAGCTTTTTTTGAAGATTTTTTCCCCGTTTATTTCAGTAGTTGATGGCCAAACATGCGGGTCTTTCTTCGATATTTGAGAACAGCGGGGAAATATTTGTTTTTTCAAAGACAAACTTTTCTACCATATTTGAGATTCTCATGGATTCAATTAGTGTAAGAGCACGGCCAGATACTTTTTTATGAGCTTAGTTTCCCCATATCCTTCGTTAAAAATTCTATATATGTATATTATTAAATTTATCCTCGGACCTCCGACACGTGACGTCTTATTGCTTTGTTCTAAAGGTGGAGTAAGGAGAGGGACAAGCAATAAAAATTGACAAACATGAGTTGTAAAAAAATATTTTTCAAAGTTTACTTTGTTAAGGGGGTATAGGACACAAAATCTTCAAAAAAATCAAGAAAAAATATCTTAAAAAATACCACAAATATTTTGGAATAATTTAAAACAAAATTTTAATTTATATCTGCAGTAGAACGTGAGATATGTAGCTTTTTGTGTCATGACATCTGTGTTGGCCAACCACGTTTTTAATTTTTGCTTCCTCGTAATATTTGATAGGAATAACATTATCGAATCCTTAGTCGTTTGGGCGGTTTGGAGAGCTTCAGTAAGGAAAGGGATAATCTTCAAAGCTGTTTTTCTCCTTGATCGTGTTTTCGATGATTTCTTGACTTTAAATTGATATAACTCAAAATCTACTGCCCATAGAGTGTCAAAATTTTCCACTCATATTTTTCAAACATATGTCTTTAAGTTGTCTTTAGGGATTAGTTGTAAATAGTTTATTTTTTTATTTATTAATTTTTATAAAAAAAGTGAACCTGTGAAATTATTAAAAGAAACTTCAATAATTAAAAAAAAAAACTATGGCAAATAAGAAAAATCGGTAAAGACAGTTTGTTAAATACATATTTCTGTTTATAAAAATGCTAAATTTTTGTTTGTCAATAAATAGTTTTTTGACTTATAACAAAAATAAGAAACATCACTTTTTGACACATTTTACTTTTTTAAAAAAAAAGTAATGATAATTTAAAACCTTTGACTATCTAAAAGTGTAAGTATATTTAGTATACATTTATGGAAAAAAAATTATTGATATCTGCAATATTAAAATAAAGTTAAGTGTCCCATACCACCTTAACTAATTATAAAAATTGTGGTTGTTTTTTTCAACTTTTTACAATCATTGAGGGGCATTTGTTTTTGCATACATATGATTTTTTTTTATTTTGCTTCTCCCAATAAAATATGATGTACTTAATTTTAATGGTAAGAAATGGTAAGAAAAAATAGTTTTATATAAAGGATTCAAAGAAATAAGATTGCTTTAAAAGATCTGCAAAGGACATTTCGCAAACTATCTTATCACTGTGATATAAAACTGAAATGGACTTGGGCGTCCGTTATTACGTCGCAACGTATTTCTTATCAAAAAGTGAATTCGACCTTTTTGTAGATTTCAATTTTTTTTAAACCCATATATTTGGATTCTAGTTGTTTGAAAAAGTCTTGAAAATATGAATTTCAAGTTGTAGTCGAAATAAACGTGTTTGGTGGTCTTGGAAAAGGTTTATACAATGCTTTAAATCTGTTAATTTTAAAAGTATTAACTAAAGGCGGATAACAACACTAAGGATTATAGTAAAAAAAACTAATTTCAAATCCAAATAACAACTATATTAATGACAATATAATACATATTGTTTTCGCAGCATCAGTTTTCGTATTTTAGGAAAATAACCTACAACTCTTTAAGATTATTCTTAACTATTCAATTTTAAAATATTTTTGACTGGATATACCGATTACACTCTTAAAACAAACACTCCTAATTTAACTCAGTCTGAGTGGATTTCACTCCTCCAGCCTGGAAAATGCACTTCTCCTTTTGGAGTGGATCCTTTGTGTGTTAAACCTCCGACAGGATCACTCCAAACGAGTGATTTTAACTCAGTCTGAGTAAATATGCATGCCTTTACGGTGTCGAAAATGCACTTCTCCAACTGGAGTGGATTTCACTCTTTTGTTTTAAGAGTGTACTTGGTGTAAACTAAACTTGATCTAGTTCATTGTCGCATTATTATTTACTTATCATTCACGGTTTAAATTCAATGATTTAACCTACATTACTTAAATTTTCTTTACTTTTTAACCAGTTTTAATGAAATTTAAGATTTAAAGACAACTTTGAAATAAAATGATAATTATTTTTACCAAAAGTATCTGTAATTGAAATATAAATGAGGCTTTTAATACAATTTCTGTGATTGGAAAATATCGTTTTAACACCATTGATCCATTACTTTAAAACAACTTAAGATTTTGCATAAAATATTTTTAATTTAAATGTCTTACAATGCATTACTTAAAAAACAATCTTTCCGGAGATAATTTTGTTTGGAATATTTTAGTAATGTATATAATCATTAAATGGAATGTCTGAATACGCTTATTACTAGGAAATACCAACGTCTACTAATAATAAATTAATTCAAACCAATATTTAAAAAAGTTGTAATGTAGATACATTTTTAATGAATAATTCAGCTTGCTAAAATACATGAAATGCTATATTTCAGATTTAAATTTCAACAAAACTTTAGTTTCTGCATATGTATTTTATTGAAATAATTCAAATTTTCGAAATGGCCTCATTATAATGGAATGCATCTTTTTTGCGCGTTTGTAAATGAATCGACTTTTATTTTTTTTGTTTTTGCAATGGCCATCATATGAGCGGGAAAATCGTCATAAAATAGTGGATAAATATGTTTTGATTATTGAAATAAGTAAAATAAAATAACAGTTATTAGGGATCTTCTTAACAATTTTGAAAAAGATAATTGCTTTCAAAAAGTTATTTCCTTTACTTTTTATGTATATTTTTTTGATGTCATTGTGCTGTTTTAAATTAGGATTACAGTGGAATTCATTTTGAATTTTAAATAGTTAAAATATCTAATATTTAACTTTTTTTAAAATAGTGCATCTTTAAATTTTATTTGAGAATAAAATTTCTAGAAATTTATTGTCATACAAAACATATTTTCGCGTATTGTCCTATAATTTCGAATTGCAGTAAAACAAGAAGTTCTAAAATAGAATATTTTCCTCTTTCCTTTAAGCGCAGATGGCCTTTGATGCCTTTGCACCTTAAAACCAAAACATCCTTTTTTATTTAATACTCACAAAAATTCTTTTGAAAAAAATAGTGTTTTAGTAGCAGTAAATATCACAAAGTAGTAAAACAAAATTATAGCATTTTGGGAAAATAAAATAAATACTTTAATCAAATAAAGTTAAATATACTGGACGGATTTATGGACAAAATGCACATACAATATTTTAATGAACTCTCAATTCTTGTTTCATAGTAATTTAAATATCTTTAATTATTCATGATTAACGAGCGATACTTTTGATCTATACTTTAAATTACCTTCATATCTCATGAACTCTTAACAAGAATTAAAACATTTCCCCAACTTAAAATACATCACTATTTAAATTTTCTACAATGCCAAAATGCTAACGAAACCACTGAAAGTTTCTACTTGGCGGCATCTCTACGGAAACTTGAACTGTGGTGTTCCAAAATGCGGTAATGAGTCTACACAATAATTATGCAAACTTGAGTCATTTCATAAAGTTTTGAGATTTCTCATGAGGATTTGTAGAATGAGATATTGGCCTCTTAAGTATATATTTTCCTTTTAGTAGTGGGCATAATTCTAACTTTGATTGCATTGTCTCTCTGTTCATAATTACTGGTGTTTTGGTGATAATTCTAATAATTATAATTTGTTCACATTATTTGATCGATGAAATGTGGAAAAAGTTTGCTGTTACTTGCTCTCATCGTTTTGTTTTTGTACATTCTGCTGTTAAAATCCATCGAAAATTTAAATCTAATCGATATTTTAGGTAAATTATACTTGTATGCTTAATGGAAGTTCTGTACTTCTATTTTTGATAAAGTTTTTAACCGTTTTGAAAATTAAAGTAAAATTGTTAAAGTGACTTTAGTTTACAATATTTATAAGGGTTTGTGATAACCAAACTCGAATACTGACACATATTGTGTATAAAAGTTTTACAAATGCATCCTTACATGTTTATTTTACAACATGCAAAATTTGTTTTAACGTTGACCGAAATTCAACAACTAAACACAACGTTGCAGTTACTAAGATCCATTACTAAGGTGAAACTAAGCACACAATATTTAACAGTGTACAAGAAACAATTTTCGTTAGATTTTAGTCATCACAATTCTTTTCACAGGGAAGCAGTATTATGTTATATTTTGTCATCCAGTTGAGACATAGCATAACATGAAGATGCTATGTCTCACCATGACAATCATAACATGAAGTGCTCCCTATGTATTTTTATGGCGACAATATATTTTTGTGCCTTACCGTAAAATGGGATAACTTATAAAGCAATGCATTTCCAGACCGTAAACAAGGAATAAAAGATGATACAAATATTTTTTGCCGTTCCCACCAATTCCACGAGGAGTAGACCAAGCTGTTCCAAAGTTTATCTGGAGGAAAAAGGGGAAACCATTAATCTGATATTTCACTTATGTCCTCTTAAAAGTATTGCCGTGGCCTTTCGTGATCCTGGAAGATTTCAAGAAGACTTATTTAATACTTATAAGAAAATTTTCTGTGTCTATTCCGATTTATAACTTGTATTCTAGTATCCAGATTTTCTAAGAGTCTCTTCTTAAAACATTAATGTTACTAATTACATTTTCTTGCGTCTTAAAACATATCAATTTTTAATGATTTCCTTTGTATGATGAAAGTGAAAACATAAAAAGTAAAATTTTAATTATACTTCGAAGTATTTTCCCAATTATGCTTTCTATTCTGAAATTTCATTACTTTCAGTAATATAAACTAATTTTTTTATATAAACACATTTTATAACTAAGTTTCCAATTTGTAAACAATGTTTCCATCCATTATTTTGATCTAATCTCAGGCTTCGATAACTTATATTACAGACATTTAAACTTAGTCTTGTACCTATGCAGCCGTTTATTTACTTAATAAATATATATAGTAATAAAGAAGTACGTACAGCATATATTAGCTGGGAAATACTGATCCGCCTATTTGTTAGTCCCCTCATTAGAGCTTAGCGCTTTTTCTAAAAATGGGAGCGTTGGAAGAACATTTTTCCTTTTTTCATGGTTCGGGGTTTGTTATCTTTTATTTGTGGTCTTGTTTGCCAAGCTGTCCTTTTTATCTTTTAGAGTGACATGATACTTTTGCAATTTTCTGTGTTGATACAATCTCGAGATAGTAGAAATTGCGAATGTATTTGTGTAAATTGTGAATAGAGTGTGTTGTTGACATGGTAAGGACTCGTAAAAGTTGGGAACACACAGTCAATCAAATACTACATGGATAATAAACCTTGTGGCATTTTTTGTTTTTGTTTTTAAACTGCACTGATGTGTTACATTTGAATTTAATGTTATTTGTATCTATCGATCATAATACTAGTATGATTTTTTTTTAAGATATGCAAATACATTTTTTACATTTATACTTGCATATTATACATTTGTTTTAACAATAATAGGTTTTGAAAGGAAGATTTGATGTAAAATAAAAGGGAGGCTGGTCTAAAAAACAAAAAACGCACAATGTTTTGTATATTGGACTTCATGTACTTTTTTCACTAGAAAAAAAAAGAAAATTATATAAAAAAATCGCAATCTCAAATTGAATTTGTGAGATTTAAAAAAGCAGTTGTTCAGTTTGTACAAAAATAGTGTTTGCAAAAAAAGGGAATTCAGCGGAATTATTTACATGTTTTTAAGTTGTGCATTTATTATTGTTTAAAATGAGCAAATTAAATGTTTTTATTTAATTATAATTTAATTAAGTTTTTTTTCAATTTGCTTCCGATTCGGATACTATATACATTTTAGATTTTTTTAGTTTCTTAATATAAAATATTTTCTTCTTTTTATATTATGGAAACATGAAAAATTACCAATTTTTAAAACATTTAATTTCGATTCAATTAAAATAATATATTACTTGGATAAATTTTAATGTAGTCAGCCAGTTCTGAAAATAAGTGTTTTAAAATAAACTGTTTTCTAACTTCGCTAGAATATTAAGACTTATAATCCATATTATGTACATTACCCAAACATTTTGTTATATGCATATAATATATGTATATGTATATGTATATGTATATGTATATGTATATAACATTTTGTCCTTGAAATATTTGAAATGATATAAAATCGTATCACACGCAAGTTACATACTTTTTCTACAAAGTCGAAGAAGTTTTCTACTTAGTCGTTTCTCTTAGGCGAAGAAGTATACCAGCATGGAGGCGATTTTCATATTTGAGGATTATTTTTGCTTAAATACTTATATGCTTCGTTTTTTATTAGAAACAAATTAGTAATTCCGAAAAATAACTTTGCATATATTAGTGAAAAATATGTCAGGTATGTTACTTTTGACAAGTAACAGACCTAACAAATTAACTACATTATTTTTTTGTTGTCATGTATAAAATATCTTAGGCTTAGCTACATACAACTTAAGCATATATTTCACTCGAAAACTATAAGTGTTTACAAACCTGACAACATAAAAATACTCGCATTAAGAATTTCAGAAACCTTCATAGTATGATGAATTTTAAAACTCGCATTCTCCTAAGTTATAACTAACATAACGTTTGTTTTATTCATTGGGGACTTTTGATAATAGTAAAATCAACTGTTCGAACTCGACAATGAAGATGCCAGAACTTACTTTTTATTTAAACTTTAGATGACGTTTATTTTTAAACTTATCTCTTAAACGTAACTGCTCACGTAGAATAAAATTACCTTTTAGTTTCAATTATTTTAGATAAAATATTTTCCTTTGTAAGCGGCATGCATCAGTAAATAAGTTTCCATAAAAAAAACTCATTTTTAAAGGTAAATCTCAGCAGTTTCTACTTGGATACCTTCTAAAAATAACTTAACCTAATTATTTGTTAGTATATCTTTACGCCTACGTTCAAAGCAAATGATGCTTAATGGAGGGGAAAATATTTTTCCGTTCCTTTTTGTTTATGCTCAAGAATTTTTTTCATAACTTTTTTTTATAATTTTTTAAACAACTTTTATGTATAATATTTTATATGATAAAAATATTTTTGCATATATTCATTTTTGTTTATCTCACCACGACGGACTGTTACTATTATATACAATGGATAGAAACCTTTTATTGTTAAATATTGTATTATATTTTATTTAATTATCAGTGCTTATACTTGCCTTTTATTGTTTTATATTGCTCTTGGTTTTGTTAATTATTGATTTATTATATATTTGTTTTATGTTTTTTTAGAAATGTGCCGATTCTGCAGATAAAGATGATATAGCCAATAAAGACTATCGAGACCATTTTGCTAGAACATACCCTCCAAATACAAAGGTAAGAGTAGTTAATTTTTTTACTGTTAATAATTTGTTTTTATTGTAGATAATAAGAAACTGCATTGACTATATTTTTACACTGAAGTAATTAAGGAAATCTATTTTAAAACATAATTTTTATTTAAAATACTGACAGTAACCATTTTTTTCTGCACCATTTGATATTTTCATTTTTTCACTAAAGAACAACAATGTGTGGATAATTTAACTAAGAATTAACATTTATTGTAAAATTCAATTGAATTGCATGAGACGTGCAAAACTATAAAATTTCATTCTGTAACATTGCGGTTTATTTTCTTTATAACGAAAATATACCATGTTTAGTATTTTAAACATGTATTTTTAGACGCTTAGTAAATTGTAAAATTGAAGATTAATTAGATTTAAACCAGGGAAACATTAAACCGGAAATACCTATTGCATTATGCTCTTTTATTCTTGCTCTATAAGAAATAATTATCGTGAGATTTTATTCAATATTAAAACTTGCAAAAAAAAAAATCTTCGCTAATTCAGCATTTTCTCCATAAACGTTAAGGTTTTGATCTCATTTTTACTTCAAATCCTTATCGAAAATATACCATAAAAAACTATGGGTTTTCTTTTTTTTATATTCATTTTCGTGTTTTCATATCTAACAAGCCCCGTCAGATATCTCGGATATTTCTCAGTCATCTATTTCCAATAAATAATATTAATTAGTAACCCACGCATAATTTAAAGAAACATTTTGATTAACAAAGAAAGCGGGTAATTAGATATTCGTTTCCAGCTCCTTAAGAAGCAGTGGATTTTGATCCAACCACATTATTTAATGAAGACATATTAAATATCATTGATATCCATTATTTCTTTGAGTTTTAGTTTTTGCCTCTTTGATAATTTTTTTTGAATGGTTCCTAAGACTGTTTAATATAAAAAAAAAATGTAAACAAAGATCAATTTTAAATACGATACTTCTTCATCTTACTTATTCTGAGGTTTTTTTTGTGTTTTCGATTTATTAATTATTCCTTGATTAAAACTTTAAACTGTAGAGAATTTTTCGAATGTATCCTCTTACAATACTATTTTCACTTGGTTTAGATATTTTCTAATATGTGAAGCATTTCCTTTGATTAAAATATACCAAAAAAATTCAATAAAACATAAATATTTTTGTATTTTTGTAAATTAGATTAGTTTTTATTTCTAAGCTTAATTTTTCTAATATGACATCATATTTGACCCACACTTAGCTAATACTATATTCCTTAAATTCATGATGTAACAAGCAATATTACGGTAATTAAAATAAGTAAAAAGGCGTAAATGGTAAATTTACCAACGTAGAACAACAATGTGCGATCAATATAGGTCGACGTGGGTACAAAGTGGGCTAAATGGACAAAGGTGGGGATCTTGCCCATCACTAAACCATGTGAATCCTTGTTTGGAATATTCCTACCTTATTGGAAAAGCTTTCTTCCTCTGAAGTTTCTTCCTTACCTATTTCTTTTATTCTTCTTAGTCTTTAACGTAATATACCTATTTATTGCACCCAAACGTCCTTTGATTCCTTGTTAGTCAATCAACATTATCAAACAGGGCCCTTTTATCTTTCTCTGTTCTCGTGATTTCCCTTCTGACACAGTCCCTGACGATTTTGTCGTAATGTGTTCTGTCTTGTAAAATTAAGTTTACTGGTCAGGATCTATTTGTATAATTCGAATATGGGTGGCATATTCCTTGCTTAAAATTACTTTAAAATGCTTTTTTGAAATATGGAGTTTTTACAGATACCAATTAATATTATATGAAAATATATCAGGAAAACAGTTAATTACAATCAACAAATATGTACTTGCAATATGTATCAACAATAAAATTATATGCAAATACAAAACTTGTAATATTTTCCTAGAAAATTATATATTTTTAAAAAACAAATTTTTCACTCATAATGCTATATTAGTTGGACAACTAATATTTCTTCGTACAAAAGCAATCGCATCATCGCCGCATCTATTTTTCTAGAAGCTTAACTTAAAAGTGAAACTTAAAATTACTTAAAATGTGTTTTTGAAATGATTAGTTCTTAAAGTTACCAATTAATATTATCTGAAAATATATCAGGAAAACAGTTAGATTACAATCAAAAAATATGTACTACAAGCATTGAATCCCATAGTGGAATTTCTAATTACTTTCCCTCAATAAAAATCTCGTCAGTTACGGTTTACCTCAACAAAAGACGAATCCATAATTAGACATCTTCACTTTTATTTTCTGGATCATGTTCCCGATAATTGAAAGCACTCGAGAATGCATAATTGGATTTCATCAATCCCCAAAACGTGGGGATACTTCATCTTGTGGGGTGTAATTAAACTGGATTTTTTGTGTCGCTTCGATTTGAAACATTTGCGAAAGTATTAAAAAGGGAAGTAAAGTTATTGGAATTTTTGGCATTGCTTTAGGTTTCAAAATGTTTATGAAATTAATATAGTAGAATGTTTATTATATTAACTTATGAAAGTGAAAAAATAATAAATATTCATAATGCATTAAAATATTAATAATTTAAATGTACTTATGAAAACGCACTGGTTGTTTTAAACTTTTTTATATTATTTATAATTGCAAAATTTAAAATTAAGAAACAATTCTTCTAGTTTTTACTATTATTTAAAAAAAATAAGACTATTTTTTTATTGGATAGAAGCATCGTTCTGTGACTTTTACAACCATAGTTAAATGATTTAATAAGTATTTTAACTTTGTTTTTTATTTTTTAGACATTAAATGGATTTGAATTTTGGAACAAAGATTAAAACAAAGACAGTACTAGTATATATGGCCAAATGTGTACAATATAGATAACATACAATTACTTCAATGGGTATCTTTTTCTTGAATAATAAACTACAGTGATCTTCAATTTTTGAGAACATTTTACAATATTAACGGTTTCCATAATTTATATTGGTATTATATGCTCATTTACAGTATATGGGATATAAAACAACTTTGTCTAAAACGTACTCACACTTGGAAACAAAGTATTCTTAAAACAAAAGGTATTCAGGAAAGTTTAATAGCAAATCCTAACTTGTAGCTTCGATCGGAAGTTTCTAAAGCCAAGTGGTTCTTGTCTGGTCATTGATTTATTTCCAATTCATCACAGTTCATTGTGTGTTAGGGAGAAGCATTATTGAGGACATTTTACACTTTCATTCAATCACGTTGAAATGGAAGGTCTAGTTCATTTACTGAATTCAGTTTGAAAGGTTTCAGATTAATCAGCGTTTAAAATGAGTGTTGATTTAGTAATTACATAAACAATAGCAGACACTTCAATATTAAAGGAAATGCTAAGAGTAACTGCTTGAGACAAAATAAATTCCATTTTTTTATGTTGGTTTTATTTATGGAAGCTTTATATATGATAACCATACTTAAATATTTACCATAACATACATAAATACTAACCCTCTAATGCATAACTTTTTCCATATGGCAACAAGTAACATAATCCGCTTAAAGTAGGGCTCCCTCTCGACAAAACTGTTTTATCACTATTACTTTCCATTTTAAAGTTTTAGTTACTAATAACTCTCATAGATGACAGTAGTAAAAGTGTATTCAAAATCAAAGAGTAAAGTTATTATTAAAAGTGAACTGTTGTGAAATAACGTCTTTGACAGTATTCACAGTATAATAATATTAGTACTAAATACAAATACATTGTTTTGAAAAAATAATTATAGTTCAAGAGGGTAATTTTAAAAATATATTTTGTAGTTTTATAATCATAATTTTTATCAAAATTGGATTTTTGTAGTTGGTTTTTGCCATGTCAACAATTTTAAAAACTTAACTGCATTGGAATTTAAATTAAATTTTTATTCAGTATTTTTCCCATTATGTATGTATATTAAAGATACAAGTATATTTTCTCAGGATGAAAAAAAATCATGCATTACAGGGTTAACCATAGTATAAGTATTTGGCATCGACGAAATAGTTTGTAGAAAGATACTTTGTTTCGGAGAAAAAACTTTATACCCCTACTATAAAATAAATGTAAGCTATCTTTTGAATATTTTTGTACGCCAACCGATAATTTGAAAGGGTATTTTTAACAAAATGCATATTAATATTTATTTTATTTCATGATAATGAACTAAAAAATAAACACTTTACTTATCTAAATTTAAAGAAATTGCTTCCGTTGTACAAATAAATCCTAAAAGGCGAAATTAAAAAGACGAGACCTTATTATGTTGCAGAATGTTAGATTCAACACAACTGCGTGAGCATCATCACTGCTGAAAAAAACACCCGCAAATTTTGTGTAAAACACTTTAATAGCAAGATAATATCCTGTTAATCCTAAGGATTTTCCTGTCAAACAAACTTACTAGTGTTATGAATTCGAATGTGAGATTTTTTAAAACAAAAACTTTAAAACTTTGTTTTTAAATTACAAATACAATCTACGCCCAACTTATGTCGCATACTCGGTGCCGAAAAGCCTGTCGGATTGCAGAAAGTGATTGATAAAAAATATAGTACGTAGGTTTCAAAAAGATTGTATACCAATAATACCTGTTCTATGTCAATGTCTTTTTCTGTATGTTTCAAAGCTATTGGTAGAGAGAGCTTGAAATATTGGTGGCTTGGTGACGCTACGAGGGTTTGATTTGTTTTTAAAGCGCATTTTGGAAGCTTGTTTGACGTCCTTTTTTTTAATTACAAGTTGCTTCCTTATACATTGCCTCACACTTATACGTTGCTCGCAGTTGCAATTAGATGTTTTAGTTTATGAAAGGACAACCAATCGGTGTATAACAGGGTGGATCGGATTAGCGGCGGTCGGATAAGACAACGTGGACTGTGTTAGATAACTTCTACAATATCTGAAGCAATGAGTCCCGAAAATGTTTTATTTCAAAGAAAGCATAAATCCGTTCTCTTTTACTTAGTTTTAAAGAAAAGTCGGCTAAATATTCTCATTGCCACAGTCTTCAAGTGACTTCAAATGGATTCATTTTCGAATTGTGTTATCTCGATTTAAATTCGTTAAAGAAAACCAACTGTGTCTCGATATTTATTATTGCTAAAGAAGCATGCTTCGGAAATTAGTGATTTTAAGAAGTATTTTTTTTCTAATACTACTTGAGGGCTGGGGTGCCCAGTCGGTTAAGCACTCTCTTAGCATGCGGAAGGTCTCGGGTTCAGGTCTGGGCATCGCCAAAATAGCTGCCGACCTATAAACGGCCCGTGCAGCCAAAAATGTCCGACGAATAATATCCCATGTAAGGGAGTGCACGTTAAATATCCTTCAAAGTCCTAACGATGCGTACGATGTCGCCCTTAATGGTTGCGTTGGGTGCCTATTCAGGTGTTGGCTCGTCATCTGACTGTGGTTCTAAAATATGACGCCCGTCGCCAATAGCCCTCGTATAGCTCTAGTGTGACGATAATTCAAACCTAACCTAATCTAATACTACTTGCATTTTATTTCGTATAGAATTTATTTTGTCTGTATCGTGACTGCATGTGATGGAAAATATTTTTTGTAGCTATTTTGGCTCGTGCTTTGATATTTCAATGACTGCTAAACATGTAAATTTATACATAATTATTAATGAAGTTACGTATTATCTCCATTGTTTTTTTTTTCATTTAAATATTATTAAGAACTATGAGTATACGAGACTATGTGGTGTCTAATATATCGAACCCGAATCCTATGAGTCGGTTGTCCGATCCTGGGTTCACTCATCTCTTCATTATTTCGGAGTGTTTAAAAATGGTACCAATCTCTTGCTAGGGTAGATAACTAGGGGCTTTTCGCTTAACTAGCTTCTAGTAATGAACAATCTCTTTTATTGGTACATCGGGAAAAATAGCTACAGAGAAATGTGTAATAGCCAATTAATCGCCTGCCAGGATTGGTCAAACTTGGACATAAAATGTATGAAATACATAAAACATTATAAAAAAAAACTACTTACGATCTCGCCAATTCCAAACATACGGATAATTGATCTTAGAAATTTGGAGCGAAATACAGAGTGAATTTTAAATATTATAAACTTTTAAAGATGTCAATGGTTTTCCTGCTACTGAATTTCATGCCATAATGTTGACATTAAATATAGTGAATGGTTATGTTATCCCACAGTTTATTTGTCTGAATAAAATATTCTAACTCTTTCTATCTACCATTTTCTTTCTGTATTATATTGTTTTGAGATGCCTGCCATTTCTAAAGGCAAATTCAAATCCTTTTTAGTGTTCTCACTGTCCAAGAGTTTTCCTTTTTGTTAGTGATATTTATGTGTTCTGAAAATGCCGTAAGCTTTCTTGTGAACAACGTAAGCGTCTTACGGAAAAAATATATCCATACGAATATCCAAGTTCTTATTCTTGCAAAAGCTACAAAATATATGCAGTACCCTAGTATTTCTTATTTTTTTTATCAACAATACATTTACTGCTTATTGCTTTTTGGTTATTGAGTTTTACTATCCTTGTGTCTTTTACATTTTATTGGTGTTTGTTTGCCATTTTTTTTTAAAATTTAAATGGTTTGTTTAGTTTTTAGAATACGTATTATAGCAGCAGATGAGTGTTTTGCTTGGTGTTATCATAAATTTTAACATAGTATAAATTCAGAAAACGCTAGAGCTCGAAAATATAGTTAATGTGGAAGTTCATGATTTTAATAGTTTTATAATATTCATGTTGAATTTGCTATAGGGGAACTAAAACTTATATCATATAACTATAGAGAGCCGTATAATCTTTATTCCGAGGAGATTAATTTGAAAGAGCTGGATATTAAATTCACAAAACTTTTTTTTCAATTTCTTCTTTTGTTACAAAAAAAAACCTTGTACAATATGGAATACATTTTATCGCTATATGTATTTTAAAATATAATCAATTCAGTAAATATAAAGAGCTTCAGCTGATTATTTTTTTTTAAACTTTGATGTTCATCGTATGGTTATGTATTATAGAATGTATGTAAAGGAAATTTAAAAGACAAATGAATCAATTTTGTTATTTAACTTAATTCTGAAGCCAAGGCTTGTTAATATAAACAAGTATATCGGTGTTTTTATGGACAATAACCTTAAATAGAAATCACGTGCCAATTACATTTCAAACTAATTAAATTCGTTTTAAAGACAATTTTACTTTTTGAGAAAATAAGTAAGTCAGGATTTTATGCTATTACTTTCCAATGCTTTTGTAAGACCCCTTGTTTAATTATGGAATCTTTGCATGGGGAGGGGATTACGTTGCAAACCTCAAAAATAATTATAAACATAAAAAATATTTTTTTTAAAATTCTTGTTAAAGTGAAATGTGAGCATCAACATTGAAAAATATTAATTGTTAAATATTCTACCTATTCTCTACATTTATTTATTAAAGTTTGTATATCTATTTTTAAAAATCCTGATGTGTGCAATAAGCGGGCCTTATAAGCCAAAGAAAACCTAGCTATATTTTTATATCATTTCTGAATCTAAAAAGAACATTTTCTGTAAAATATTTATCTTATCTCATATTTTTATCTTTTTTAATAATCTCTTATTAATATTCCGCTTGAAATACAATCATTAAAAAATTTTACTCCCTTCAATTTTTTAATGATATCTTGAAATCGAGGACTTTTAAATTTATAATTATTGTATAAATATATTCTTAAAGATAGATAATGGCAAATGTTTACATAACCGGTAGTGAAATTGTATGG
This sequence comes from Hylyphantes graminicola, assembly GCA_023701765.1. Lineage (NCBI taxonomy): Eukaryota > Metazoa > Arthropoda > Arachnida > Araneae > Linyphiidae > Hylyphantes > Hylyphantes graminicola. The sequence goes on along the minus strand of CM043113.1, from coordinate 43,431,215 downwards.
GCAATGTTGTAATTATCATTTGATGATTTGACCTTGTTTTCCTGTTATCTCAATGTTCAACTACTACAAGTCTTCATAGAATTTTACAAAAAAACAAAATTTCAGTTATTATTTCTTCAAACTTACACATTGATCTTACACAATTTGAAATGACTCTTAAAAGTTACTTAAATTTGCGCCAGCGATTCTATATAATTAGTCTCAAAACATAAAAATAACAAAACTTTGTTTAAGAATTAAGTCAGCGTAAATTTATTTTGCAATTGCTGATTCCTACGTTTTATACATATCAACTGTTAAGTTTCTACCGTTAATGGACGAATTGCATTTGTAAATAAACAAGTTGGTTTGTTGCAGAATCAGTCACCTACACCGCTTCCACACAACACTTGAGCTCTTCAGGAAACACACTAGCAACACATGAAAGAAATTCGCCAAACAGGGCCTTTAGCTAGTTCTAATTTAAGCTTTTATGAGCCAAAATTAATAATTTTCTTTAATCTTCTTTTGCAGATTTAATAATTAATCTTTATCGTTTGCTATTTTTTTGAAGTTCGAAGAATAATGATGTATTTTTTAAATAAATAACTTTTTGCAGCCACAAGTTTACATTTCGAAAAATAAATTATTAAATTGCTGCTTTAAAAATGAAAGCGAAACTTAGCATATTTTAATGCATCTTTCTTCATTCATATATAATGAACCTTCAAAATAATTTTATTGTGCTATTGCAACCGTCCAAATTGAATTATTACACAAATAAATATTTTTTCAAGAATTTTATTTTTATTTTAAAGTTTCTTGTACGTCTGATGTAATGACAACACTGAAAATATTGAATACAAATGGAATTTGCATGTTATTTCAATGTAGATTAAATTTTAAATAAACTTCTAATTAAAAAATTTAATTAAAATAATTAAATTAGTTAATTAATAAAAAATAAAAAATAAAATAATTAAATTAATTTGAATTAATGAAATTTGAAATGTAGCCCAAACTGATTTTTTTGCTTCAAAATGACATATCCCACTTGTTCGTTAGAATTTCGGTTTGTTCTGTGTCCGTCCGTCTGTCTGTCACCCACTTCAGACTGAACGATTATAAAACCTTCCACTTTTTACGTTATAAACGTAGTGTGGAAGCTAAAATCAATTTATTTAGTAGTAAATAAATTTTAATAAAGAATTGTCTTGGTTTCGATTTAGGCCTTTAGAATAGACGCACAAATTTTAACTATGAAATGTAGCATTGGTTTAGCAAGATAAAATATCTTCTCTTTTGATTATATAAGTATAGTTTAGTCAAAGCTATGTCTAATAAAATGTTACTAAGAAATGCTTTTTACTAATATAAAATAAAAGCAATGAAACATTTTGAGATTAGTTCCAAAACCTACAGGCTGGTGATTTTTACTTATAAATTTGGTACTCCCTTTTCAAATTTGTAATGTAAAATTTCCAATAATAAATCAAACAAAACCGCAAGCATGTAATAATTTGGTTAGCTTTTTATGTTAAATAAAACATTTCTGGAAACTGGAAATGGTAAATTAATTTAAAATAGAAAAGCACATTTATTTAAACGGACAGATAAACCACCTTTCGGACCAATTTCAACTCTTTATGCCCTGAGGTAAACTTTCAATCTATTGAACATCACTCAAAACACTCTTTTAAAATTCACTCACTCAAAATCACAAAACCATTCTAAATATTCCGCGATTCAATAACTTTCTCTCAGTACCTATACAAACATTACATTTTAATATCACAGATGTCTCGGAAAAAATGGAAGAAACATGCTGCTTTTTCCCTTTATGGAAGAGATGATTCAAATTGAAGTTAAAATGTGAATTTCTAACGCATGCTTAAGAATCAAAACGGCATAAGTCCACGAATTATTCTTTGTATTTATGCCATTTTTATTTCTCTCTTACTCAATTATCCAGGCTTGTTTTTTCTTTTATCCTTTTCATTTAAGTGCTTCGATCGATGCGGTTAAAAGGATGGATCTGAGAGATATTTTTTCAATTAAAGAATTCCTCTATCTGTCCCTTTGTTGATGGGCATGAAATGTGGGAAGGGGATTATTTTAATAAAAAATGTCTTGGATCGGATTGAGGACTGATTGCCATGGAGACGGTTCTATTGGTTGTGTGAAAGGTTCATGTATATTAAAAATAAATATGGAATGTATTTGTGGATTTTTTGGTAGTTGCGTAGTGTAAGCGTTTCCGGCTGCCTATTTCTAGCCTCCATTAGATGCTTTAACACAGACAATAACGCCTCGTAGTTTTGAACCCTGGTCAAGTGACGAGGTCGACACCTGAGCACCAACGACAGTCGACACCCAACGGAACTTCGAGCGACATCGTACGCTGACGCAGTCGGGACTTTGGACTCCACAGATTTAACGAGCACGTCTGTCCCAGTATACTCGGGTCCATCCTTCACGAGTTGGATTTTCTACTCTTTCCCAGTACAGATATCCGATTTATAGGATGACTGGCAGTAGGTGGGATTCGAACCCCCGCACTCCTGAGAAGGCTGAATCCTGAGGCAGATGCTTAACCACTCGGCCACGGACGGGCCTTTGGTAGTTTTCTTTTTTTAAGCTGATATGCATTATTTGATTTAACTTTTAATATTAGTTTAAATATTCATTGACACATCCTGTAAAATTAATATCATGTGTTTAAATTAATGCGCTTGATTGAGATATTAGAATCAATTGGAGATAGTTTAAAATTTATACTCTGCGTTAGACTAGTATAGTTGTTTCGCAACCAAAATGAAAATTAGAGACTTATATTATTTTTTTTAATTAATTATGTATGACTAAAACTGCACATAAATTTGCAGGATTAATGAATGGTTATTTCTATTTCAAAACGAAGATGATTGAAAATTGCCGCTGCAGCTGCGTTTAACGTTGTTTCTATTTGATTGCAAATAACATGTAAAATAGTAAGAACGGTTTTGCCTCCGTCCCATGTAAAGAGAATTGCTATTGCGATAATCTGGCACAATAAATACTGCGCAGATTACTGTAAGTTATATGTTGAAACAGGCCATAGTCATGTTACTTTTGCATTAAAGAACTCATAGTTTAAAAAAAAGTGCAAATTTGGACAAATTAGTGCCCCATTGTGATTAATTTACCAATCGTTTTAGGGTGTATATCCATGTTTACAAAAAGTTTTATTAACATAGAAATACTTTTAACTTAGATGAGTGTTGTTTAAATTCATTAAATTTGACAAAAGTAGTAAGTAAATGATTTATATCGGCATTCTTTAGACATAGCATTTTATCATAACCAGTTTTACGACATTAAACGTTTTAACAGTATTTAAAAGACATTTAACCTAAGTTTAAAGACATTAACCTTTTGTTACTCTATAGTTTTCTTTTTTAAGCTACTCAGTGGCTGAGCGGTTTAACGTGTTCGTCTCGTGCGATCGCTTGTTCGAGCCCCGGCTGAGCCATCGTATTATCTGGATGGAAAAATCTTGGGCACGCATGTCGTATAATTATGTGGCATGTAAGAGATCCCTGCAGGGCCCACTTGGCTTGGGTGTTCTCGGCAAAATTAAAACTTGGCATACTTAAACATCTAGAGAGATCAGATTCATTGTATTATGCGCGTCAAAATTGGTAGCGAGAGTCGCCTAGATGGGGTCACAAACAAATTGCTCTGATTTCTGGGGTATATACAGAGTCTGCAAAAAGCTTCACCGCAAATATTGCAGCTCCATTGGAGAATTTTTTAATTGTAATATATTGGCAGTCTAATTTTTGGAACTTTTTTTTGCATCCAATTCTATGTTATATTTATATCTTTAATTGTCATTTTCTGTTAAGCATTAAAATGTGTTTATTAACGGAAATACTATGGTAAATAAGTATCCAGTTATCTAATTTTGTATGTTTCCTAATCTTTTATTTCAATCGAAGAAACCTATGTCTTAAAACGAAAATGTTTGAACTTTATTTTTATGCTATTAAAATATCCATTCAACATTCCTTGTGGAAAGGAAAATAGATTTTTATATCAAACAAATGCAAGTAAGGGTTTAAGTGGTATAAATATTCCTTTATAATATGTGCGCTAATTAAAATCTGAAGTACTTATCGAATTGCCCAACTCATTAAACGCACTATATGAACCAAAATTAAACATCTTGATTGTTTTTAATATCTTAAGGTCTACTTTAAATCTCCTAAATAAAATTTTATTAATTATTATAAATATTCATTTAGTTAAGAAATACGATACAGTTCCAAAATAGGAGATTTGACGTTTAAAGGGTTAAATTATAATTACTTTAAATACTTTTGAGTAAGTGTTTTAAGCTCATTTGTTATTACTTGAAACAGTTTTGTAACCAATTTTTAAACTCAATATAACATTTTTGTATTTTTTGATGAAATTATAAGTTACAATTTCGAGTATCTTAAAATATCTTTATAAATTAGAATTTACGTTTCAAAATTATTAAAAATGTTGCCAACGAAAATCAGGTACTTTATATTCAATTAGAAACAAAAACTTTAGTAACATTAAATACTTGTGTAGAAAAAAAATAGTAACCAATGATTCTCAAATTGGATGACTTGGCGCCGCTTAAATATATAAGTACTGCGCATCATATTTTTATTTAAAAATGCTCCTTAAATTGTCTCATACGAATTTCATTTAATACTATTGCAGTTCTAATTGTTCTTTTATTATCTTTAAAACTTTATTTTCTCTTCCAACTATTTTACTCATTCCCTTAGTGTTATATTTTAGAGGCGCTCAGCTAATTCTTGTGCGTACACTCCCGATCTCCTAATTCTTTATGTCAGAAGATAATTAGATAGTGTTTTTATTCTGTCCTCGTCCTGTGCTCTCTAATTAAAGCTGTATACAACCTGTGTTAGGGTAATTTATTGTTTCTGTGAATTAATTAGCTCCAAGAAGCTTTTTGTAATGAATCTAATTTAAATGGATTTCTCTACATGGCGCCTCGAGGATCCAGGTCTTTTATTTTACATGGATGAATTCATTAGAAAAATGTCTGCTTTCAAAAAGAAATTTGATTTTCTCAAATATATTTTTAAAGTTTCGAACGAGTATTTTCAGATGGTGTTTAACACTCTAAAACATACTGTTGTCATATGGCAACAAGTAACATAATCCAATTTATTCTATATCGATTACTTATTTTTCATCGATTACTTTCCATTTTGAAGTTTTAGTTACTAATAACCCTCATAGATACAGTAGTAAACGTGTGCTCAAAATTAAAGAGTGATGTTATTAACTGTTGGTGAAATTACGTCTTTGACAGTAGTATTCAAAGTATAATAATATTAATATTAAATACAAATAAATTGTTTTCAAAACATAATTATTGTTTAAGAGGGTTATTTTAAAACATATTTAGTTTTCTAATTAGAATTTTGTAGTTGGTCTTTCGCCATATGGCAACAATTTTAAAACTTGAAATTATTTAAATTCCAATGCAGTTTTTTTTTCAGTATTTTTCCCATAATGTTTGAATATTAAAGATACAAATATATTTTTCGGGATAAAAAAAACGTGCATTGCAGGGTTAAACTATATTTCCAAAATGATGGTGACAATGCGAATTGTACACGCATACCTTTATGTAACACGGGTGAATAAAAAAATGACTGCTTTAAAAAAAAATCTCTGTATTATATTTTTAAAATATCCAACGAACAATTTTAGTTGACATTTAGCTGTATTTTTAAAATTTTGATGACAAAGCAAACTGTGTGAGGACAAGTGACGTTTCCGACCTTTCAACTCAATGAGCACCTTTATATTATTTATGTTTACTGTACAGACATGTACGCAACTTCTTTTGATGAAACTTTTTTTTGTTTATGGATGAAAATTGTTTCATGACAGGTTCTGAAGAGTCAATATTTATTGTACGGAAGTTTATCCCGTTGATGTCTAAAGTTATTTCGTACTTAAGTTTTAAAATCGATTGATGCAAACAAAAACGTTTTTATATATTTAATCTAAAATAGCTTATCTATTCTGCTCTATTGACAAATTTAGGTTTCTCAAAGAAGTATTAATTACAATGGCGTAGTTTTATACTCTTTCCTGAAATTAAGTTTGATTTACTGAATCAATGTTGGAAAGCAAGTACCATTGAGTCAATTCTCGTACAGAATCGTATATTTCGGCCTACTTCTAATAGATGCAGCTTATGTGATTGAAAATTCATTAAGCAAAATAAATATATTTTTCTAAGGACTGAGTTGAATTTAATTTCATCGTCGTTGAATGAACGAAGAACCGCAACGCAAGAATTGTTCTTTTAAACATTTTTATCATGTAATTTGCATCTGATCGAGTGAAGAATATTTTAAGTGTTACGTTATATAACTTTTGGTATAACTTCACTTGGCCCTTGGCATGTTTATAGACGTCAATTTTGTTTGTGTTTGAATAACATGCATTAAACCTTGGAAAAGGTACACAGTCAGTTGATGTCTCTACTAATGGGTAAATATGTTTGGTTACTGTTTAGAATTGTCTATTATTTAGACGTGTAATTGAATTTACCTAGCGTAATATATAGCTCACTGTACAGTTCATATGATGGTGACAAAATGAAATAGATGGTGATAAAATGAAATAGATGGTGATAAAATGAGAAGAATACTGAAGCTTCTTCCGTTAAGTTTATAATGATAGAAATCTTATTTTCGCACGAAAACATATGGTTGCGATATTGAAACCATATGATTTTGCCTCTATACTTTTAATATTTTATTCAATGGTTAGAATATTTTTTTAAATCTTAAGATTATTCACGATTAATTTCACGGCAATTTTTTTATTTGTTGGTGTTGCTAGAATGTGTTAAAATTTACTACAAATAATGTACTACACATGAATTTTCTAAACTTGTTTACAAATATAGTTTAAATTATAAATATAGAATTGTTGAATTTTCTTAAATTGATGCTCCAGTGTTGACATTTGCATTTTCAAACTTAAAATGTGTAACTTTCAATTAAAAATAATTTCACTGCATAGATAATTCAGAATGAGAATTTTGTGGCATAATTTTAGTAGCGAAACATATTTAATACTATTTCATCTATTAAATCTCCAAACAAAAGCTGTTTATTATGTCTACTCAATGTGTTTTGCACGTTCGAACTATTTCTCTCTTTTAATGCTGTGGTATAAAAACTTCTTTATACCTCTTATACAGCCAATAAAGTTGGAATTCTATCCAGAGAGACGCCCTCCAAAGAAAACTTAAGGCCGCCATAAATTCCCAATATAGCTTCCTTTAATCTCTTTTGGGAAAACACTGTTGTGACTTGAATCATTGTACAGGAACGAAAACTATAAAAGCAACAATATACCTCGACTTTCCTTTAAAAGTCAAGTTTTGTAACGTTATTAAAGGCTTTTCGTGTTCAGTAAGGGTTATCAAGACTATATTGCAAAAAAGTGTAATTTCACTTTAGACCCTCAAGCCCAAAAGTTAGTCATATTTTTAAAGAATTATAATGTCCAAAAAATGCATTAACTTTTTATGTTCCATTGAAAACTGTAATTTTCGTAAAAATCGTATCTATTTTTTTAAAAAATAGTAATTACTAAATTTCATGCTGTATTTATTTAGTTAGAAGATATCTATTAATATAAATGCATTCTAACGATAGATGCACATTAATATCGAAAAGTACTTTGCGAAATACTATATGTTTAATTATACTTCTACTTAGCAGGTATAAAACTTAATTCTTAACTTATAAAAGTCTACCAAGTTTTAAAAAAAAAATCTGGGTATCAAAACTATGAAGAGTGGCGTTTCAACAGTTTAAAAATAACTTTGTATCTTAATATTTATCATTTTGTAAGCATGTTTCGTACAATTTTGTTGGTTACACTTATTCAAAGACATTTTCGATACAAAATTGAAACACGTAGAATGTAAATTACATGACTTAAGAATTTGTTCTCACAAATATTTATTCGAATGAACATGGTTATCTTTAATGTAAATATTTTTGACAAATTTAAGAAAGTAGATTATTTTTTTTTTGTTTCGATATGCTTACATAATTTCCGTCGTACCATATTATCATTATGCATCAATATTTTTCTTTTAATTAATTTGATTGACTTTCATATTTTAAAATCTTGTATTTCGAATTGAAAATCCTAGTAAAAGTTATCATATGGAAAGGGCTAAAAAAATTAAAATTGAAAGTTTATATTATTTAAAATGTTTTTTATGTGTCTTATAAGAATATAGAAAAGTAAGAATCTTAAACAAAAGTAATAAAATAAGTAGAAAATCACATTATTTTGCATTATATTGTTCGGTTCGACATTAAAACGGATATATTATATTTATAATCATACCTTTCAAAAATAGTTTAATTTTAGAAATCGGAACTATTAGAACGAAATAGAAAAGCATACAGACGAGCAGGTAAAAGTCTAAAGTTAAGTTGTAATATCATGCATTTTGAAATAATAATAATAAAATCGGACGGTTAGAACACAATTATTTATGGGGTTCTTTCACGATTTCTATACCTACGCACCATTTGTTTTACTTCTTTTGAATTTTAAAAGGATAAAATTTAATAATGATTCATAATAGTGATAATAATAATGATTCATCTCACACAAGACATCTCCAACATCGCTTTAATCACTATTGTTACGTAAATTCAACCCAAACCAAACCCTGTACCCTGTCCAAGAATGTTAATTAAATGTTAAGATAAATATAGATATTATTGTATTAAATCACTGTACAAATTGAAATTTACTGTTTTATTAATTAAAATAAACTTCAAATTAATAAGTAAATACAGAAGGAAGACAATTCCGAAAACGTTTCCATTTCTGAACATTCATAAACGCTGAACATAAACAGTTATATCAAAACTGAATCCTTATGAAATTAATTAAATGTAAAATAAAAACGCCTTGTTTTGTTGACGTTTGAAAGCACACAAAAACTTAATGAATTAATATCCATTTCATGTCTAACTTATTCAAAGTGCAGAAATGTTTTAATGAATAGTGATAAATCATTTACGAAAAACAAATGAATATTCATATCGGTGGTTAAATGGCAAGGAATGCAATTATCCTTCTATCTATACTAATATCCTTTACCTTTTAATTTTTATCTTAAACCAAAACAATACCATACTTCATTTAATTGATTTTCCCTTTCAATAATATTTTTCCTTTCAGAAATCGAATTCTAGAAACGCGTCATTCCAACGAGTATTTGAATGGGATGACGTGTTTTGCGAAATATTTATCCAAACAACATTCTTTTACCCTTTGTTAGGTGTGGATAAAGATTTGATTATCATCCTTTTCCATGCATCGGAAATTAATTATGCATTTCTAAAAGTTTTTCGTGTTCCTTGCCTATTTGACTTCTGCTTTGTTCAGAAAGCATAATTTTGCGCATGATTAAATAGGATCAGGGATTTTATGTCTAACTTGTCATACATAGCCTAAGTATTATATAAGACAGTCTTTATGACTAAACTTGTTTGACTATTAAACTTAAGGTGTACGTACACACTTGAACTTTTTTTTCTTAATATTTCACTTAAAAATCATTTTTTTTAATATTTGATATAAATCATAGGTGCATGAGGGTGCGCGCAAAAATATTTGAAAAAAATTAAAATGATAATCAATTAATTGCATTTTATGCATTAATTAGCATGTTTTTTAAACACTCGTAACTCAAGAACCAATTAACTTAGACCTATAAATCACCATGCAAATTAATCACCAATTCCTTCTGAAATGCATGAACCTCAAATCAAGTTTGTGGCCCTTTTAGTTTTTTAATAATAATTTTTTATATTAAGAAACGTGAAAAAAAATCTAAATTTTTAGAAAAAAGTAACTTTGACATGCAATAAAAAATTTATTTAAAAACCAAACCTTTTTTTTTTTTTTGGAGGTTCAGGCCCTCCCCCAACTTATTCCACACATAAATAAACAATTCGTTTGACAAAATGTTAGTTTTAACTTTAGTTATCACTGGTTTGAACAAAGTAACACATGAGTAAAATGAAGTTTTGAGAAAATTGAGTTTAAAGGTTGCAAAAGCTAACTGACTTTCATGATTTACACATTAGAAAAACCTCTAACTTTTTATTATAGTGGAGTACCAGTACAAACTTTACATCATTTTAAAGAAGAAGAATTGGAGATTCCAATTTACTTAAAAACAAAAAATTTCAAATTTGACTAATTTTGGCCTTTCCAAGTGTGTATGTATATACCTTAATAGTTTAACTTATAGTATAATCTAATTTAAACTTTCAAAATTGTTTTGAGCAATTTAACCTAAATGTAAAGTTCATACAACCTAACTTCATTTGGTTTAATAACGATTCTTTGTAATTAACAATGCATTGAAATGCTCAAATATCCAACCAATAGTTTGGAAAATGCAGCTTTAGAATCTGATGTTTGAAATTTCATTTAAATAATTTTATATGAATACGTGTTACAAATAATTCAAAACTCTTATTTTAAAAAAATGCGTTGCATCAACTCTTTTCTACAATACATTGTAACAAAAAAATTCCGCATTTGAAAAAAAACACGTATAACAACGAAATTATATGACAAAATTATAAGAAAAGGCATGTATTATAAACTTAATTGTTACAAACATTACCCAAATCAAGAGAATTATTTCTAACGCTGTACATTATTGTCCATGTCATTAATTGCATCTAAAATAATTCTCATTATACTATCGCTGCATTGTCTTAAGTACTGAAGTTAATTTCTTAAGCACTTAGTAATCCGTTTTAATGGGTTGCCCTTTCATCTCCCTTCACATTATCCAATCAACATCCAGCTTTCGTGGTGTAGAGAGGTAGACAATAGTTCCTTTTAGACTTTAGTTTTTCTTTATTATGTTCCTTTTTATGTATAGATTTTTTTTCATTTTCTTACAATAATCTATTTCTGGTGTAGGTAATTATTTTGTTTCAAAACGGATAAATTTAATAGTTCTTTACATACAAGTGCCATTTCAAAGATCAGTGTATTATGAGAGGAGAAAAAAAAGCACCTCGTGTCTTTTATCGTTTTATAAAATATTTACTATCTTCTATTGTTTGACGGGTAAAAACAATTTATCAATAAAGCATTTTTAAGTACCGTCGACTTGGTTAATTTTGTGTAGGCATAAGAGCATACTACCAATTTTCTTATTGGTAATTTCGTACTCATAGGTTTAAAAATTTTCAAACCTTTTTAAAAGCCTTATATAGTTAACAAAGAACACTTAATGACGGGCTGTTATAAAGAAAATATGGTCTAAGTTAAATTTTAAAGAACAAACTTCCCCATTCGACTGTGGGAAATAAAAGAAAAAATATACAATTTATTATATTTAAGTTTTTTGGTTAAACCCCCGCCTTATTAGATCTACGGTTAACTTGGAAAATTGTGTTTTTTAAAGACATAATGAATGTGTCATTTCATATCACAACTTCATTTACAATATAATAATGAAAAAAAAATCTGCGTTCAATAACAAGTACAGAATATCACATTGCTATTGTATTTCCCTTCTCTCGCGTCAAGTCATCATCCAAGGCATTCCATGCGTCTTGGAATGTGTGTATGGAATTATTCTCCGAGTGGCGATCAATAAACACCTTCCATCAGTCTGTCCGCGAAGAAGTGACCACCGTTTCCGGTCAGTGGACATCCTTGGCTAGGGACTGACCAGGGGAGATAAGGGGGCTTACGTCTGAGGATCTGTCTGAGGAACGACTTTTGGGTGTCAAACTTGCTTATTTGAGACGCGTTTGCTGTCATTTTGATGTCTGAAATGTTTGAAAGGATTATTTGAAGAATCTAGTTTAAGATTTAAGCCAAGTGGCTTATTGGTAGTACTTTGCATTGCCATGCCACAGGTCCGAGGATCGGGTCCCGCATTGGGAGAGTTCGACTCAACTTGCATCCCTTAAATGGGCTGATAAAATGAGGACCATGACCAAGCATGCTTGGTAGCTAAACTCTGGGGTTTCCGCTTGGGGCTGATTACCCTACCGGGACATACGTCTTGCACCCCCAGAGCCCTTGATCAAGTAAGCTGAAGTGGACATGACAGGCCTAGGCCCACTAACGGACTGTTGCGTGGGGGAATTATTTATTTTAAGATTTAGGGTCTAGTATGTTCGTTGGCTACTTCTTCTAATTGAATTGAAATTCGTAACGAGTTAACTATAATTTGTAATAAGTCGTTAACTATATCGACCGTTCACTATATCTTAGCTATACTTTGGAGAATGGGATTTTTCAACTAGACCCTTTTCTTAATATTTATTTTTAATCTTGCATTTCTTATATTTTTATTAAATTTATATTATCCATAGCAGTTGATAAAAATTTAAACTATATAATGTTTAAATTGCAATCGAGAGAAACTTCAAATACGCAGTATATAATTTTAATCATTAGAAATGGTTACATTGTTCAAACTTTTTCATTTAAGATTGCATTTTCTGCAGATGGTTCCCCCAATGTTTATGCATGCTGACTATATAATAAAGTAGATATCAGTTATTTATTTAATATAATGTTAAAAATAGTTTGATAGGTACGGTTAGAAATGTGTTTGTACAAGAGCTGCGTGACACGATGGCAAAAAGCTTCAAGCTATTTGGAATGCCTTTTAAAGTTGTCTTAGCCATTCTAGAAACGGATAATTCAGAGAAAAAAAAACTCTAATAAACTGTGATGTATATGTATACTGTTACTCATTAAATATGCCGTGGTTCAAACTCTTGACATCCCATAAGATGTCGCTATAAGTTTGCAATAGTTTACGACCTCGTAGCTGTGCTTTGGTTTCAAATTACGAAAGTTTTCGCTAATAGCCCTCTTGTAGTTCTACTGCGATGTGTATTTTAAAAAACACACACGCATCTGATATATATGGAAAAAACCGTGTTTGTATCAATCATTTAATGCATATAGGGGTTAATTTTTTTTTTGATAATTCCTTTTTTCAACATTTTATTAGCAACTAGCAGTATGGTCCCGTCTTACTGAGAACCCGTTAACTTCGTATTGCTTCCTTTTAGAGGCATGCTTACTTGTAAAAATACACTCAAAATCAAAACAAAATTAAATTCGTGTTGGCGCATGGGCACTTAAACAGCCTTAGGGCGAGCGTATATCTCAACCAAACTCAATCAATCAAACTAATAGAGGATTGCGTCAAGCCCCAGTTTCGGCCCGGTCCATGTATTTTCAAGCCTTGTTAATGTTATGGTCCCGCAATCCCACGTGGATGACGTTTTTTTTTTTAAAAAACTAAATATATTAATTAAAAATCACAATCAAATATAGAAAAAACTAAGCCTCAGATGTACACGTAGGTATTAAAAGGAATCTATATTAAAAATTTCGAATATTTTAGAGCAGTCTAAGTAGGTCTTTTGCGATCCACTGACATACACACAGAGAGGCTTTCTTTTATTCTTAAGGATATTAATAAGTGTGCGGTTCATAGGTGATAAGACAACCCCCTCAAAAATAAATTTAAAAATATTTAATATGTTGATTGAAGCAATAAATCAGTTTGTTTTACTTCTTGCAGGTGACAAGCTCCGTGTACGAGCTCCTCCGCTACTACAAGTGGTACAAGTTCTCGATCGTGTACGAAAGTTCTGAGATCTATGAGACGGTAATGCGGAGTCTGGAGCGCGGGATCCGCGATCCGTTTGTCATAAATCACAGAGCTAGCTTCAAGAACACGCGGATATGCTGTTACTCCAAGGAGCAGCTGAATTGTTGTTTCAACCCATTCGTTAAAATTGTACAGAATACATCCCAAGATACGAGAAGTAGGTTGATTTGTGTTCGTTTACTGGAATGTCCGTACGTCAGAGTAAAATTATTTTAAAAAATTGAACTTTCAGCTGTAATCCAAATTTTAAATCAATTCAAATCTATTTTATTCAGTTCAACACAAAAAAGAAATATGTGGCTTTAATATTAGGGTGGGCCGAAAAAAGTTTTATTTTATTTCGGATTGCTATGGTGCGGAAAAGTTGCCATTGGTAATGACATGAAAAATACAATAATAATTATTTTTATTAATTTATCTTCCGTTCGCGCAATGCCATCAAAGTTGGAAAAATAAGTAAAAAACGAATTTTTAATATATTTTTTTAAAGCTCGAGATGTTTTTAGTTGCATTCCTATTCTTGAATGAACTACTAAAAGTACGTAAAATCAAAAATATATGCACTTATCATACATTTGTGTCGGATCTTCCGGTAGTACAAAATGAGGAAAATTCTTAGTTTTTACAAAATTGACAGATCTGACAAAAATGTATAATAAGTGCATATATATTGATTTTACATACTTTTAGTAGTTCATTCATGATATAGGTACCAATAAAAACAATTATCGTGTATAAAAAATACATAAAATTTCTTTTTTTGACAATTTTTTTCCAACTTTGATGGCATTGCCCGAACCGAAGATAAAGTTATTAAAAAAATTCGTGCATTTTTCATGTCTTTACCAATTGCAACTTTTCCGCACTCTAGCAATCCGAAATATAATAAACTTTTTTCGGCCCACCCTATTTAATATATTTGTATCAAAAATGCGAAAATACATATTTATCTTTATTTACATGTTATTTAAACATTGTTAAGTGAGGCAGCTAACATTACATGAGTAAATTTAAGCATCATTCAAGGCTATGTAATATTTTAGTACTGTTATATAGATATATACAACTTGCATTTATTAAGTATATATGACTTAAATTTAAAACTCGAATGATTTCTTGATTGTCGATTATATTTTATTTTCGAAATTCAGTTTACAAATACTGCGATTTTCATTCTAGAAATTAAATACAAGCATGGGATGTAAAAGGAAAACTAAAATAAAGTATAAATATTCTAATATGTATAAATATATGTATATTTGTTGATAGATTAATTGATTCGGTTAAGTGAATAAAATACTTTTACAATTCATATACTTAACATGTTTCATTCACTAGAATTAAATATTTGTTATTCTAATGTTTTGTTTAAAAGCGATAATTAGTTTATTTCAAATCTTAATAGTTTAAATGCATAATATGGTATAATGAATTAAAATTACCTATTTATAAAGCAAATACAAACTTAACATAAAAATTGATTAAGGCAAAAACTAATGTGGTATATATTTGCTGAATTAAATAATTTACTATCTAAATAATGGTTTAATTGAACAAAAAAATTAATCCTATTAGTTATTGCGCGTACTTTCTTATAGTTATTTAAATTGTAAATAAAATTGTTTAATTTTAACAAGGATTTCATTTTTTAATACTTTACTCGATAAAAAAAATTGGTAGAAAAATTTGGGTAAAAAATTATTGAGATTAATAAATATATTTAAATATTTTAATGGCATGTCATATCTTTAAAAATTAGAACTTTAAAATACTATGTATAGGAAACCCACTGTTTTCTAATTGATGTACACTTAAAGTTAGTTTGCTTAAGTTTTAAAATATTACATGTTTTAATTTTATATTTAGAGTAGTTTATTATTTCTTAATATAGAATTAATTAAATCTATTAATAATAAAAATAAACTCCTGTAAAATTTTATATTAAATTGAACAAATGTCTTTTAATTAAATGTATACAAATTTTTCATTTCTCAGGTGAGCTGTTTGTTCAATATAAATTTTATTTATATATTTACATTGCTTCTATTTCATTAAAATATTAGTCGATCAAATGTTTGACATGTTTTTTTTTAAATTTTGTTTAAAGCCGTATTCTACACTAAGAAATAAGTTAACAAAATAATTTTAGATAAAAAAGTTTTTGCTATTGCAATGATTTGCTTTTTTAGGTTTCTTAATTAATATTTTTATTTTTTATTACATTTCTCCATTATTATACGAGTTAGAATTTATAGAAGATTGAGGTCAGCATTTTTTTTAAAGTTCTATAATATTCACAAGTCAAAGGTCTAAAAACATTGTTGATAATTAAGTAACTGTTTTAAATTGCTGCCAAACTAAAAGTATTTATAATGTAGTGAAATTTGACAGAAACATCCAAAAAGCATTGGAATTCAGTTTTCCATTGCTTCTTTGAAATTCCACTTATAATATTCTATCACCTTACGCATTTACATTTTGTAATTCAGTACTCACTAAACCGGATTAAGCTAGGCATGCATTCAGAACCAGGACCATGAGCATTACATGTGAAAATTCTCCGAAAATCGTTAGTATTCCTGCAAGGCTTTACCTAATGCATTTTCACTCGTCAATGATTGCTTTTGTGGGCTCACGTAACCTGCCAAACCAATAACTGGCCAGTGAAAATGCTTTTGTTAACGTCCTACAGGAAGCTTTGCAATTTTTGGAGGCATTCCATATGCTTCAGCTTCATTTACTAATTCCATGTAACTGTAGTATAAAGCACATTATAAAAAAGTTTTTTAAATTTAAAAAAACTGAAATAAAATAAAGCATGTTACATTATTTAATTTCAATAAGAGTATACATCAGCTACTTCGCAGCATTTTTTTTTTTTCATTTGATGTTAAAAGTTGCAGTAAAAATAAATTTGTACACACGTGACTTACACTACGGAAAAAGTAAATTTACATGGAATTAGCCCTTTATAAGTGCACTGTAAAAGAAATAAGGAAACACTTTTATTAATTTCTATTTTTTTTTCTCATTCCAGTCTACGTCTTCCTGGGTGATACAACTGATCTCGGCAAACTACTTACTGCGCTGCACGTACGCGGTCTCCTGGCGACAGGAAATTACATGGTGATTTATATTGATATCAAGAAGACTTACACCAAAGAATTTTCACTGGACTATTTTAGAATGCGTAAGTTTGCAATATTCTGCTTTTCCCGCGTGCTCCCTCATGCAATGGCATTTAGAAATTCTTAATGACACACTTTAAAAAAATTCTCCCTTTAGTTCATCGACTCATTATTGACAAATCAAGTGTCTGAATATTTAGGAGACTTGACTATTTTTTATTTATTTCGGGGGGAAAAAATAGTGTTGTGTAACGCTACAAGTTTTTCACTTACGACTCTATAAATCATAAATGTATTATTTAAAGGTAACTATAAGAAAAAATTTTAAAGCCCCCAGCTCTTTTAGTTCAAAAAGTTCAGACACATAAATGACAGACAGTCTGGAAACAGAACCAAAGTTCATAAACCATTTTTTATGAATCAGCAGCCTCCAAAACGTGTTGCGAACACAGAATCTCGATTTCAGATTTTCGACCCCATCGCATTACTTTCATCAGGTTGATGACAAAACATTTAAAACTGGATATTTCCCTGATAATTTCAGAAGTTCTTAGTTAATTCTTAGGGAAATTTCAGGTGTTCATTATCTTATACTTCATATTGGGACATTGAAAGTAATAGACTCTTCCGAAGACCTCTAGCTGGAGTTGAGTTTATTATTATTACCAGCACAATTGCGCTGATATGATCACTAGCATTTGAAGCCTCATTGATGAGAGTTAGAAGACGACTATCACGGGGGGCTACAGCGATCGCATACTAGGGAGCAAGCGAAATGAAAATTCGTAAAGAAAGTTACACGAAGGAGCATGCATTGTTTTAATTCCTTGTTCACTGTGTAAAAACTCTCTAAAGAATACTGTCGATTATTGAAACTGAAATTTTTGGTAAAAAAATAATTAATTGGTGTAAAACGCCTAATATTTTTGACAGTGCAAAAATAAAAAAAACAAATCTCTAGAAGAGTTCATCATACGAATGTACTAATACTATGTAAATATAGTTAATTGAAAGATATTCTGTAATTTCAGAAGTTTCTACGTTTAAAAATTAAATACAATATGATCCATCAAGCTATTATTCTTTGTGTCTTTAAATGTTGATGAAATATACTGTATAAGCTAAATTATTTAAAATTTATTATTCATTTTCTACTTATATTTAACTAATATTTTTATAAGTGGAAGAATAAAAATAAGGATTATATTATTGGGTATTCATAATGACGAAGACAAACTTTAAAAAAAGTTTTTTAAACGTTTTATTAAAACTTTATTTTTAGTCATTTGATAAATACCATTAATATTTCTTCTCCAAATATTTAAATATGGGTTGTTAGTATAATTGACAATATTTATTCTCAAAAACACATCATTAACTTTTGTTCTATATTGAGCATCTCAAATAAAAAATTCCCTGGGGAAATTAATATCGCCTTTTGAAAAAACTTTTTAAATGATAAACTAAATTTATTTTTCAGACAAGTAATGTAAAAAAAGGTTAATTTTGATAATGTTAAAGGATTTTTACTTTCAATTGCCTGATATGAAAAATTAGGTTATGAAAGACTCGCGATGGGTTCGAAAGCCCGATATGCAGCTATTGTGTTGTCGACACGTTTTGGAGGGTTCCGATTCTAAAAGAATGGTTTTAGATCATTGGTCTGTCTAGCGTAAACAACGCTACTGCTCGTACTACAAGATCAAGGACTTCAAATTTGGTACATGTGTTTCTATAACATGCCGAACATCATAAGAATAAGGTTTTAGACAAACCTAAATCTAACCCATTTTAAGTGTATATTATGGAGAGTAGCACTTGCAAAATGTGTGGTGTTTCACACCACTAGATTTTCTTAATTACCAATATTTTTTAGTAAATAAATACAATAATTCTAGTAATGATGCTCGTAGTTTTTAGGCAAATTATTTATATATTTATAATTGTTTAACAGAGAAATTGATTTACATAATCTGGTGATTGAAAACTTAATTGACTTGACAAAGAAAAGATTAGAAAGATTAGCTCGTTCACTGTATGCATCAAACATAATACTAATTATATTTTCAGCAATGAAATTTTTTTTGCTGTGATATTTCGTATTACACAGAGTTCAATAGGTGCTAGAAGTAACAAATTAACTGAGCATTTTCTTAATTGAACCTTATAAAGAAAGGCTACTTAATTTCTATTTTTTTAATTATGATGGAGTAATTATTTTGCGTAAAGTCCTGTTGAGTTAGTTTTATAATCCTTATAAACCTGTAGATTCTTTAAAAAAAGTATAGTATTTTTTAAAACTTATGGGGGTACTTTTATATTAATACCCATTCAGATATATTGGCAATTTGGATGGCGATAAATATTATAATAACATGCATTTAAAGTCATTAAAAGTCAAATTACATGCAGTCAAAAAATAAAAAAGAAAACCTGACCATTACAGAATACTTTTTTCTCAACTTAACTCTTCCTAAATCGTATAAATACAAAATTTACGTTTAGCAAATGCATATAAATAACGATTAAATGACATACACTTTTACACTAAATATCATCTATTCAAATGGAGTACCTCGATTAATAATACCTCAGGGTTTGTCGAAACACAAAACTCTTTACCGGTAGTCTAACTATATTGACTCTCAACCCATAGTCTAACTATATTAATTCGAACACGGTTAATTTGAAATGCAGTTAATTAAAACTTTAATAGCGGGTTAGAGATAATTCGAACTACGATGATAAATTAATGACGCTGCTTGTTTGGGTTTTGAATTAACAAGGTCTAAAGTTTCGGGTTTGCCAATATTTTCAATTATAAGTGATGCAGTGTTGCCAAAATCAACCCCCATTTTTTAGAATTTTGTATTCAGAGCAAATAATTAACAAAGTGTAGACTAAATTCATCTTTGGTGGCCGAAATTTCCCATTTGACGGTGCAAATTAATTCTTGGTATAATAATGCTTACCACACTCTAAAAAATTAATGCTCAAAAACGACCAAATTTTCCTTAATTGTGACGATTCCATTACTGGCAAATGCTCCGAGTTTTCGTTTCCTCAAAGTGAGGAAATTTGAATCGTCATTTTTATGAGGATTTGAATGTCGTCTAATCTAAAGAAATATTTCGTCATTTTTGTGCATGTGAGTACAACAATGAGATTCTGTTTCCTCAAAAGCAAGATACAGAATCGTCAAATTACGATCGTAAAAGTGAAGATTCGCGTTTGCTCAAAAGTCACGATAGTTTGACGAAACAATCCTCGATAGTTTCGCGAAACAATCCTCAAAATTAACGAAATGAGGCTTGAGGATTCATGAATCGTCATAAATGAAAGTGTTATTTCTGAGAGTGCACAAACTTATAAGAACCACACTAATTTATCCCGACTGTATGCTTTTAGATGAATCGGGACCAACGTCTGAAGTAGTTATGCAGAGTGCTCAGTCCCTTCTGGTTTTGGTGACAACCCCTCCGAGGGGTAACATGTATGATGAGTTTCAGGATAAGGTCCGGAGCTACAACCAGGAGGAGCCTTTCAAGTTCCAGAATAGCTTGGATGGTTACAGGATAGTAAGTTGACTATTGATGGTTTACTGCTGATAACACTACACTCTCAAAACGAACGAGCTATTTTAACTCAGTCTGAGTTAATGTTCACTCCTCCAGTCTAGAAAATGCACTTCTCCGAAAGGAGTGGATCCTTTGTGTGTTAAACCTCCGACAGGATCACTCCAAACGAGTGATTTTAACTCTGTCTGAGTTAATATTCACTCCTTTCCAGTGTCGAAAATGCCCTTCTCCTACAGGAGTGGATTTCACTCTTTTGTTTTAAGAGTGTAGCCTGCGGAAAGTAACCTTTTTGTCTGTGAACTGAAGTAGCAAATTGGGTTTTTTTTCTATCACTTCTAGATTTTTCTTTTTTATAGTTTTGATTGATGAAAATTGGGAAAACACTCTTATACATTCTTTAAAAACTATTCTTTTTCTATTTTTAAATCTAATCACTTTATAAATGCATTCATTACATGCCATACGTTGAAACTACCCTCTTAGGGTTTGAATATGCATAACGGTATGACAAACATTTAGGATAGTTACGTTAAAAATTGCTAAAATACGATTTTCAGCATCTTTGAAAAATTTAAAAAAAAGTCGTCAAGGTTTCTGCTTCTATAGCAAATAGTTCTATAACTTGTCTATACAAGGAAAAAATATTTAAGGCGGGTATATTTCCCATTTACCAAATTTCCTACACTGAAACTTCCTTTTTAAGCGAATTTTCATTTTTCAGTTGATTTTTTATCTCCCGCGTCCTCACTAATTTGGTAATATTATGAGCTAGCAAACTATTTATAGAATCATTCTGATCTTCTTCTTTATTATTTCGTCGGGATATCTATAAAATCAACAGAGTTCTATGCATTTAAGTGAAAGTAGTTTTCAGTCGAAAATCCGTTTTGAAGTAAAATTGAAATGGCCTCCAAAAAAATTATGAGCTCCAAAAACATTTTTACTTTGTCTTTAAGCTCACCTAGCATATGTGGTAAAAAAAATTAGGAAAATCACAAATACTGAGCAAGAGGTCTGGGTGATTTGTAATGGATTGACCCCCTTTTGTAAATTTAACTTCCTGAAATTATAGTATTACATGTAAGCATTAAATTTAGATTTATTTTCAAAATTTCGCAATGTGATAATTTGCATCTTTTTCCATATTACTTCCATAGAATTGCAATGAGGTCCTTTATTTTGAAAAAATTGCAAATGATGTTTTATGCTAAACTTTTTTTTAAACTTAAGGTAGGCGAACACCCAAAATTCTAAAAATTTTACTATTGCTTTAATCTTTTCCAAATTTGGCATACTGATTTCAAATATGATGAATAATACTATTTAGGCATTTTTTTAAATTTAAATATAATTTATTTATTTTAAAGGATGTTTTTCTACTAAAAAATGAGGTTTACGCTAACAAGTATACTACATTGAATTTTCATTCTATAAACGTGAATTATGTGTTAAATTCTTCGTTTTGAACTGATGCATGCAATGACCCTCTAGAGTTGCATACAAATTACAAGAAAAGAAACTATTACGACAAATGTTATAAATTAACCACAAAAAAAGGATTTTTTTCGATTAACTTACACTTGGACATTTAAAAAAAAAAAAAAACTTATATATTTACACCGGATGTTAGAGGTTCATGGCACAGATATATATTGAAATAGCATCTGTAAAAATTTTCAGGTAAATTAATGTCAAACTTTTTATACTAGAAGTGTTGTCGCAACCCCCTTTTTTTAGGTGAAATACACCGTTTAAAATAAATCAATTTTATTTAAATTAAAAAAATTGCCGAAAAAGCATTGCTCATTATATTTGAAATCACTGTACCAAATTTGGAAAAGATTAAAGTAATAGTAAAAATTTTAGAATTTTGGGTATTCGCCTACCTTAAACGATGAAGAATTTATGTGTGAGCAGATTTAAAATGTACAATTGCATATATCAGTGTTTCTATAAATAAAAAAAGACATAGTATATTGCTCCCTTCTATTTCTTGTATATTGCTTTCAGATAATGCATTTATTTTCAGCATATTACTCCTTACGCATCCTACCTGTATGATGCAGTCACTCTATATGCAGACGCCCTCGCCAAAGCTTTGAAAAATAATACCGATCCCCGGAACGGAAAGGAAATTATGCGAATTTTCAGAGAAAGGACTCAATATCAAAGTAAGTTTCTATCGAACTAAAACCAAAAAAAAAGCTCTAACTCAAAATGTGGTATGCCTTCGGTTTTAACAAATCTTGATTACTTTAACCCTTTCAGTCCCAAAAATTTGCTACACTACAGAAACTTCTGATATTCACAAAATAAGCTTATTTTAGGTCGAATATACGAGTTCCATAAGGAAAAAAATTCATTTTAATTTTTTATATGGCTTTTGAAATCATGCCAAAAATTTGTAACTGTGGAAAACAAAAAATACAAATATATATATTACCTAAAAACACTTAGTTATATCTTTTAAGGTATCTGATAATATTATTAAAAACAATTTAGTAATTATTTTAACCGAAATTGTTTAAATTGCGTTTTTAACATGTGGAACTGAAGTGAAATTATCAAAAGGTGAAACTCTGGTTGGCTATTTTCTGAATAAAAAAAATGGTAGTTCTGACTTCTATTGAGATTAATGTAAAATATTGCCTAATTTAACAAAGTGTGAAGAATCGAATGGTGTGTGTTTGGATGTCATAATAGTACACAAACATTTTGAAAAAAATATTGAAAGTGATGATGCCAAATGGCATCACTGGGACTGAAAGGGTTAAATGTATAAAACTCATTTATAATTTCATGTATAAATTATTTTATATGTATATGTCTTAATTGTTGTACCGTCAATTTGTATGTAGCCTACAAGACTTTACATGCAGCAGTTCTGGTACAGTTCCCCGCACTTACGGTACTCCTAGCTGTACCCCTCCAGCATTCCCCCTCGCATTATATGGTGCACCCTTTCAATGTTATGTCATTTCGATCTTTAACATGTGACGGAAGCGAAAACCGTACTTATTGTATACCATACGGTTGTTAATCAATAAATTGAAAATGTTAAGCGCTGACGCAGTGGCAATATACACAGGCATGAGTTTCTTCCGCGGTTCCGCTGATTTCCGCGTTTTCTAAATTTTTTAATTATTTCCGCTTTTTTTAATTTTTTCAAGCCAAAATCCGCGACTTACGGGTCGCCGTAGCTCCGCTGCTTTCGGATCGCCGTAGCTCCGCGGCTTTCGGATCGCCGGAATTCCGCGACTTTCGGGTCGCCGGAGTTCCGCGACTTTCGGATCGCCGGAGTTCCGCGACTTTCGGATCGCCGGAGTTCCGCGACTTTCGGATCGCCGTTGCTTCGCGATTTTCGGATCGCCGGAATTCCGCGACTTACGGGTCGCCGTAGTTCCGCGACTTTCGGATCGCCGTAGTTCCGCGACTTTTCCAAATCTAGTTGGTAATGTAAAAACAATTTCTGCATTAAAATGTTAAACTCTTTAAAATGTTGGTTATTCAATTAATATAAACCTAATTACCTTTATGATGTTATTGTTTAATTAAAATATCAATCTTTCAACAATAAATTTTGATATCTTGTTTTAATAATTTAATTTGTCGTGTGCATGTATTTTAACAAATTTAAGGTTTCCTCTTTTTTGATATTTCTGCACACTCATGCCTGTATACAGCAGTAAAATGATCTTCACGTCAAATTCACTCAATATTACCACTAATTGAAGAAGAAGAAAACTTTTTATTTCACAGAAATATATTGGTTGTCAAGGGGCCCCCGGGCTCTTCCAGGCAACACATAAAATTAACAATCAAAATCATTGAAGAAAATTAAAAATAATATTTCAAATTACACCCAAACAAAAGGGGAACAAAACATGACAAAAAACTAATTGGTTGAAAATCACAAACATAACCGTAAGTGCAGTCTTTGCTTTCGCCGCGTCTGACAATTCCCATTTACTTAAACTTTTCACTGCAATTACTCGCACCTTAAGTACGACGAACATTACAAGATACTTTGCGTGTGAAATGTGAGTCTAATTAATGAGTCGAAATTTGGTCTTGGGCTTTTTTTAAATTAATTTTTTTAAACAACTTATTAGTAAAAGAATCATTCAAGCAGATATTTAAATGATTAAAAGTGGTTGTATGATGTGTGGTGAAAGTTTTCCTAAGGAATTAAAAAATATTTTCGACAGTAAACTTTTTATGTATTTTGGCGCTCAATATATCATGTAACTTTTAGATTAAAAATATTTTGCTCCATTACACCCCAATAAGCACTCTTCCGTTATGTATTCTGAGGATAAATCTTCGTGCATATTGAACAACTTTGCAACAACTTTAAACATATATTTTTTAAATATCAAGTTTTCATGCAACAGCTGGTATATTTTAAGTAACGGTTTTTCTTTGAAAGTCGGGATAAACTTTCCACTAGCGTTGTAATTTATTTTAGGCAAAAAAACGGTTCCTAACTGTCCTTGTGAGAACAATTTTTTTAAGTCTCTTTCAATCAATTTTATTATTCTTTCGATTTAATATTTTTTTATTAATCCTAAAATTTGTGTGTGTTGATATTTTTGTTATCTCGGTTGAACGATTATCACACATTACATGATTGAGTATCACTTTCCATTTTCGTATAAGTTATTATGCCTTAAGTGACTTTGGGGCGAATGACCCCAAATGACCGTGGGTCTCCAAACCAAAATGCCTCTGTGTTAATCCATTGGCAAAAAAATAATTTCTTATCCACATTTCTTCGGCAGTATTGAATATTTTTGCAAACACGGGTGTTTTATGATAAAAGTAGCTGACTTGCAGGTCTCTAAAATCCCTCTTTTTGAAATTGTTTCGATTTTTTTTTTAATTTTCTATAAATGATTTTATTCGAAATATTCGAATCAATTTCTAAAAGTTGGTTTATCGAGACCTGTAAGTCAGCTAAATGTATCGTGCAAGAAACCGTTTGTTAAAATATTTAATACAGCCGGAGAAATGTGGCTCAGAAAATAATTGTCCTCTTTGGATTAAGAAAGATGCATTTTGATTTGGAGAACCGATGTCCATCGTGCTCATTCACACTTAAAAACCAACCATTCATCTCTCAAATTAACAAAACAAAATAACAAAACAACAAACAAACAATAACAAAATAAATTAACAAAACAAAACAAAATAACTTTAACTTCTAAATGAGTTGGTACAGGCCGTTTCTATATATAAATATATTATAGGACTTATATTAAATATAGTGTAGTAATTATTATACAGTGAAAAAACGTAGTACTTCAATATACTTATACCAAGAGTCGTCATATGAACTGACTTATGAAGCAGCAACTGAAATTCAGTTTTGCTCATTTGAGGAGGGTATGGCGAGAAAAAGTAGTTCTACATTAACTAATTACCATGACTTCTTCGTGAGTCAGTACTCATGCCTTCTCTTGATATGAGTATGTAGTGATCAAAATAAATACTCAATACTACTCCTCGCCCTAAAGGCCGAGTAATTGCTTCGTGTTAGATAATTCAGTATTGGTTAGCATGCAAGAGGATCTGGAATCTAAACCGGGTACCTCTTCAGTGGTGACATCGGACACTCAAATAGCGCACATTTGACCACTTTTGCGCAACAACTAAATGTTGAGATTCAAAGCAAGCAGCAGAGTCCTGAGACTCGCTTCAGGCAGCACCAGATTAATCGATCTTCTAATCTGACTTACTGGAAAGGGAGTGCTGTGGTGATCAGCACAAATGCGCTATACTAAACGAAGTCGCCACAAGTATTTGTGATGATCACCAAAAGTACATTGTATTACTATGGATTTTCGCTCTAATATGTTTCCTTTGTTGACTCGACAGCCCTTTGTGGGACAAGGTCTTCTTCATGATCTTCTTCCATTCTGATCTTGTTTTGGATAACGACCTCCAGTTTAGTACTTCTAACTTTCTAAAATCCTCGTCAGCACAGTCAATACATCGAAGTTTGGGCCCCCCTCTTGTCCTGGTGCCGAATGGTTTATAGCGGAAGATTCGTGATGTTAGAGTCACCGTTCATTCTGCACAGATGCCCATCAAATTTTACCCGGTTTACTTTTATGTAGTTGATGATATCTGCCTCTCTATGTATCGTACTGTTCACTATTACACATATGCTTCCATATACCTTTGATTTTCACTGCAGCCTTAATTTTCCTCAAAACCTTTCTTTCAAAGATAGCCAGTCTATTTTCATGCGATTTCGTCATGGCCCAGGTTTCTGAGCCACAAGCACTTTTCTTATGGTTTTATAACAAATGTTTCAAATCTAAATTTATCTTTTCTAGGCGTAACAGGGGCCATAATGCGCATTGACAAAGACGGTGGCGCAGAGGGTAACTACACTGTCCTCTCTCGACAGCCCACCCCAGATAACCTCAAATTGAAAATGCAGGAAGGTCAGCCGATGTCACCGTACTGTATGCTTCCCGTCGGAAGATTCTACGCCGATGACAAGGGCGAATTGGTAGGTAGCACAATATTATAATAGATTTATAAAGTTGCATATAATATTTAATACTTGGAGGACATTTAACACTTTCCTCTCGGTCTAGTCCCGATATTTCCGGGCTGTTCAGTAGTAATCCTCCAATAAGATTAAAACTTATTAAAATACGCCAATTAACAGGTCAATGAGTGGAGTGTCCAGTAGGTAACGTGCTTATAATAACGAAATATGCTAGGTTTTATTTAAATACATAATCCGTTCGTTAAGGAGTAAACAGCAGAGCGATTAGCATCTATTATTTCATACACTGTATTTTGTAATAAGGTACGTTTTAAAATACTGTTTGCTTAAAGTGATGCAGGATGTTAAAGATTAATTTTTAAAAAAAAATATTATTTGTTTCTATGTTGTATTCGGATATTGATTGTCGTGCATTTTTCCCACAAGAGATTCAAACTCGACGGTGAGATCCAGTGGGTAAACAAAGACAAACCTCCAGTTGATGAACCACCCTGTGGATTCGACGGGAGTCAATGCACAGCTAGTCCAGGTAAATAACATTCTTTAATATTAAAAAAGGAAAATTTTAACACTTAATTTCTTACTATTTTCTTAATTTCTGCTTAGTTATGAGCCCATTTTGGTATTGTTTTCCTCTTTTTAAAGCTCTGTTATTTTGGTATATGATTTATTTTGATAGAAAAAAATAAAGATAGAAAAGGTTTTCAATTTGTTGACAAATTCACAATGCAATTATAAAACTCGTATTTTTAAGAAATTTACTTACCTATATATTCAAAAAACTACACTGTAAATTCATCGCTCAATCAGTTAAATAAAACTTCTGATAGGGATGCCAAATAACAAAGCTACTTTGTGTCTCATTATGATACAATGGGAAATATTCAAAGATTAATTTTGAACAATTGGAAATCTCGAAATTAAAATGTCGAATTCCAATACGTTAGAAAAATATAAAATGGCGTTATGTTTACTCCCTGCACTATATCTATGGATTTGTGTTCGATATAAAAATACGTACGAAAAAAATAAAATATTTGAAAAACTCAATATTTTTTCCTAGATTGAATTTTCAATAAAACTTAGAATTATGTAGTGCATAACCTATTTTATAAACAAATTCCACATTCTATCTGGTTTTTCAATAAGAAATTAGCATAAATAGATTCGAAAGTTTAGCATATATATTATGATATCAAGAGCCATATCAAATATAAAACCTCTTGTTAAATTTGAAATAAAACTAGGTAATAAATCTTTTCGAACTGCATAAATATTAGTTTAAACGCACCTAAGCAGACTGTTAATTTATAGGATTGCTTCCTTACTTTAAATTAATAACCCAAAATATGATAGTAATTACGTTATTTCTAGAAATTAAAAACGAAAACTCACTGATTGTTATGTCAAAGGGTTTTTTGTTTGGAATTCATGTAAGAAAATTAAATGCTGAGATACTGGAATAATATCTGAGATATTGGAATTTTTAGTTCCATTCTATCACTTGCACTTACAAATTAAAAATACAATTATTGAATTCAAATTAGCCATGAAACAATCCGATATTTTATAATCATTACGGAGAGAAATTTGTCTCGTTGTTCTTTCAAAGATGGTTTAAAATCCAGTTCCAGTTGAATGTAACTTTTATTGCTTGATGAACACTGTTTAACTGAACACAAGTTCAGCATATCGAAAACATATTTCGGTCATTCTTATGTCGATTCCATAGTGTAGTTGTTATCACGTTTCGCTTCACACGACGAAAAGTCAATGGTTTGAACCGGGCGGATTAAATTTGTATTTTTTTTTTTTGCTATACGTCGTGTTTCTGGCATTGGCCTGTAAAATTTTGTGACGTCAAATTTAAAACGGTCTTGGTAAGTTCTACATTTTAGCTGAGTTAATTTTTTAAAACAATAATCTAGAGTATCATCGAATGATTTAATTTTAAACCAACCTTCCAAGCTTGTAATCTTCTCATTATACCCACTCTTTAAAAATATCAAGTCGGCTCTGGGGTTTTATCAGCGTCCAGAGCCAAACCTTTCCCATCCGACTGTTATTTATTTTATGTTAGTTGATATGTCCCGACTCCACGCAACTATGTCTTTTCCGTGATACACTGCTCAAAACAATTAGGGGAGCACTTTTTAATTCCAACTTTAACTTCACTCCCAACTTTTTAATTTTTATCCTATAAATCTGAAATTTGTTAAATAGGCTTACTATGCATTCGAAATGAAATAGTAAAAAACTGGAGAAAAAATCTTAAGTTTTTAATACTAACTTTTTAATAAATTATAACAATAAATTTTTCAAAACTTTTTTTGTTAAAAAAAATTGAAATATATTTTTAAACATCCAAAAAATGCAAGCATGAAAAATTTAGGGTCAATTTATTTTCTAAAACTGTTTTAAAGTGAAATTTATTTTACCATATTTTTCATATTTTCATTAATATTTAAAAAAAATATTAAATTCTTCAAAATAAGTTATTCTTCCATATAATGATGTATCTAACGATACATAAGTTGCGAATTTAACTTAGTCAGAAAAAAATCCCAAGCTGATGACTTCCAATGGAATCATTGGGAGCGAAAGGGTTTAAAACATGTGCTCCCCTAATTGTTTTGAGCAGTGTACATTGGATGCACGCTCAAGTGTCAGACTGATGAATTAACAGCCTCAGTCAACATTACAGTGCCAATCTCTAATACAAATTAGTAGTTGTGGTGGAGGTATCCCTTCAACAATACAAATTTTTTCATTGAGTGCACTCTTAAAACAAACGAACGGGGGTTCTAAATTATCGTACGCTGCGTTGGGACTTTGGAGCATATTTGAAGAACTCTCCCTCCAAACGATTTTTTTTCCGGACTTTTTGAGCGCACGGGCTGTTTATACACTCTAAATTCAAAAGAGTGAAATCCACTCCAGTTGGAGAAGTGCATTTTCGACACTGGAAAGGAGTGAATATTAACTCAGACTGAGTTAAAATCACACGTTTAGAGTGATCCTGTCGGAGGTTTAACACACAAAGGATCCACTCCAAAAGGAGAAGTGCATTTTCAAGACTGGAGGAGTGAAAATTACTCAGATTGAGTTAAATTCGCTCGTTTGTTTTAAGAGTGTAGGTCGACAATTAATATAGTAATACCCGAGTCCGAACGTGGGACATTTTGGATACAAGGAAGTGCCTCAACGACTGGGCTAAACAGCCCCTCATTAAGTGGGTCTTCCTGGCCTTTCTGTATTGACGGACATTACATCCATGCTACGATAATCTCGGAAACCCATTTTATGTAATCACCCCAGCCTCATATTACTTCGCCATCCAAAACAAAACACATAAAAATAGGCCCCAGTTAATACCCGATGTCCATTCTATCATTGCCGGTAAAGAATATCTTTTTCTATCTTGATCTGGGTATTCTGTTTCCCTCTTATCTATGCCCACTTTTTTGGTCGTTTATCATTCTTTATCTATCCCTGATTTCCGGGAATACGGTCAGGAAAATAAAAATACCTTTGCTGATTATCTTTATCTCTATAATGTTTTAATGACTCGCAAAATCATTTATGGGTGAAATGGTATACATTGGTTTGATAGAATAATTGGTAATGGGGGGGGGGGGGGTCTTAAGCACAACCTGGAAAGCCATTAAGGTGGAATGGGCGCGCTGGATCGCAGGTCTCCAAAACTCAAGTGCCTCAGTGTTTATCCAATCGGAAGAAAACCATTTTATTTGCCATATTTCTCTGGCTGTATTGAATTTTTTTTACAAACGTGTTTTTTTAATAATAAATGTAGATAACTTGCAAGTATCTATATTCGCACTTCTTAAAATTACTTCGAATACTTTTGATTTTTTTTTTTAGAAATTGTAAAAATATTCGAACCAATTTCTAAAAGTGGCATTGTCGGGAACTGTAAGACAGCTACATGAATCATATAAAAAATCGCTTGTAAAAATATTTAATACAACCGGAGAAATGTTACACAGAAAATAGTTTTTCCCTTTGGATTAACACTGAGACACTTGAGAGTGGAGACCCCCGGTCCAGCGGGCCCATTCCCCATAGACATCATTTTCACAATAAAATGTCGTAGTCAAATAAAAATAGTATTGATCCGATGAAAGATGAAAAAATATTGGTTTTAATATTAAGTAATTGTTATAATAAGTATAAAATTAATATATCTTCTTTATGGCCCTGACAATATCTAAGACAAGATTAAATTGCTTCTTAGTACTTATTAATTATCCCAATAAAGATATAAATTGTGTTATTTATATTTGATAAGTGACGTATAAGTAATTATTTTTCATTTTTCTATGGTTGGAAATATATGTAATAAATAGTTGTATTTACAGTGTGGTTATAAAATAACGTTTGCTATTCGGAGTGATCTGTAGCTTGAATGAATAATCCAAATGCATGAAAAATTGAGACACTTACTAAAGAAGAGGGAAAAAGAATGGAATCATGAAAAAGACAGAATCCTAAAAAAATTATCATAAAAAAGAACATCATAAAAAACAAACTCGTCTCTTGACCGGGGTTCTAAATTACGAGGCGTCGTCAATTATGGCCAAATTCGGCCAACGCAACTAACTACGTCTTGTAATTTAGAACCTTGGTCAAGAGACGAGTTTTTTCAAGAAGAATATAATCATGAAAAGAAACTCGTCTCTTGACCAATACTCTAAATTACGAGGCATAACCAATTATGGCTAATTACGGCCAACACATCCAATTACGCCTCGTAATTTAGAACCCTGGTCAAGTGACGAGTTTGTTTTTTATGATTTCATTCTTTTTCCCCCTTCTTGATTAGTAAGTGTCTCAATGTTTGATGCTTTTGGGTTATTCAATCAAGCTACAGACCACAACGAATAGCGAGCGTTATTTTATAACCACCCTGTATATTCAAGTATCGGGGATTTCATAGAGTTTTAAAGTAGATCATGTTTTATTGTAGACCGAGCCAAAGAATTCGTTGCTGCTACCCTAGCTTCAATTCTAGTCGTTTCATCATTCCTAATATACATGGTTTACAGGTGAGTAATTCAATATATATGTTAACTATGTGTAGAAAAGCGGCAGTTGTCGACTGTTGTGCAGAAAAGGGATGCTTTTACCATATTAACTTGAAAGGGACAAACGTATCTTGTTTCGATAGTGCAATATTATTAGAATTTAATTCATTTCCTTGCTGCGTGTATTAATTAGAACGTAACCGGATATTGCGTTATTAAAATTTATGAAGCAACTAAATTTAAATGTGAAATTGATTTTCCTTTATTGGGACGCAAAATATGTGAGATGGGGCAAACTTCTGGAACTTGTTCAAAATTTCTAATTACTGCTAAAATTAGAGAAAGGCCCTGCAATGTCAAGACGGAATGTTTCGAACCATTACAAAACTTAATGGCAAAAAAACTGAAGAATAAAAGAGTCAGAAAAAATATTTTTTTTAGAAAAATAATTAATGAAGATAAATAACTATGACTCAATTAATAACTATTGGAGGTATATTAAAATGTTTGTTATGCAGCTAAAGCTACTGTTGGCAGCAGTTATCAAAGTAAAAATAAATACTGGTCTGACGATGAGTGTGGCGGTATTACGAAAAAAATAATTACGCTTGTAAAATATTTTGCAAATGCCAGAAGTTAATTTGACTACTTCAAAATAATCAGATCGCAATAAAAAGACTAAATAAAACAAAGAAAATATTTTTGAAGAGGAAAGCTTTAAAAAACAGAGAATATATCAAAACCATTAAAGAATGCACAGCATTTTATCGAAAGGTTAATCGAAGTACTTCTAACTTTTAAGCTAAGTTCTATCTTCACCGAAAAAATCAAGTTTCTGGCTAAAACACAAGTAATTCGTGCTCGAAGATTTGAATGTTTTTCCAAAATGCAAATAAAATTAAAATTCACGATAATTTTGGATGAAAGTGGCAATTTTTTGTTGATGTGAAATACATAATAGTATATTGCTGGGCCAATACGATAAATTCGTTTGACCTCGCTTGTTCAAAATTTTGTTCACTTTGCTGTAAGAAATTTCTCCCCTGAAAAACGAAGTTACATAGTAGTTTATAAATTTCGTATCAAGCCGGCTCAAATATGAAGAGTACACGGGAAAAACCGATTGATTTTGTAGAGAAGTTGCCTTTACAGGGCCACTTTGGCGATGATAGCGAGTGATTGCCTAAACTTGTGTAAGGAAATCAGTTCCTACCACAGAGGTCATAGTCATAGTAATAGTGGCAGATCACGTGACCTCCAATGCTAACGACGGAGCGCACTCCCAGAATAGCCCCAATGAAGCAAGTGTTGTAGGTCACGTGATCTGCCACTCTAATACTTTAACTACGATTTCTGTGCTTCCTAGCAACCAAGAATCAGGTGATTGACGATCAGGTGTGACGCTTGGACCAAGCGAAGAAGAAATAGAGAAACCTGTTTTCTGCCGCCAATGTCCGCCAAGCAGACAATTGCGGGCGTCCTCCTAATAAATCAATTGGTTTTTCCCGTGTACTCTTCGTATGTATGGACCCCGTCGCTATATATTGGAACCTTTTTTTCTAGATTGTGACGCTCGTCGCCAATAGCCCTTGCGTAGATCTACATGCGACGATAATTCAACCTAACCTAATAAAACCTCGGCGTTGTTCAAGATAAATTTATTACGATATTTAATTTCAAATGAAATGCAAAATATTCTGTTTATGCGAAAAAATTTTTTATGTGAAATATGTTAGGTTTAATATAACGTAACTTAAACTAGTTTTTCTATGTAAAAAATAAATCCTTTAAACGGTTTGGGGACAAAATATCGAGGCCGAAATATCGCGGGCCAAAATATCGCGGCCAAAATATCGCCGGCCGAAATATCGTGCGCCCAAAATATCGCGGGCCCAAAATATCGCGGGCCAAAATATCGCGTGCCCATAATATCGCGTGGCCAAAATATCGCGTGCCCAAAATATCGCGTAAAGTAAATATGGAGTGTATTTAATGGATTTTTTGGTGTTTGGCAGTGGAAAGGGGTTCGATGGTAAAATGATATTGCACTACTTACTTATTCAATAATTTGTGATGAAGTTCTGTTTTACGTAATGGATCCTGAATTTTTATTAAAATGCATTTTAAGACATGTATTTTTATCCCTTTTTAATTATGACAATGTAATCACGAGTTAAGTTCAATGGGTTAAGTTTTTTTTATTTGAACTTGATTTTTATTAATACCATTAAATTTTTTTTTAAGAATTCAGTTGGGGTAATTGTAGTTTAAAAAGTCTCTGAATTTTAAAAATTAGTAATTATTCAACGAAAATGTCAGCGATGTTTGATGCGTTACCTTTCTGTACTGCTCTTTAAAAAGAGTCTCGTTTTTAATAGGAGGATTGAGACTTATGATTTATGACTTTCTTGGTGGGGGGCAAGATCGGCAAGCACTGCGACTTTAAGTCTATTGTACTTATGATAGGAGGATTAGTTTAGGGTTATTTCGAATGTGATTTTGGGAATGGGAGGAAGTTGAAATAGTACAAACATTATTATTTTTTAAAATATATATTAATTTTTTAAGTGCATTCATATAAAATATGTAGCAACTGAATAATTTGCTTACTTTCGTGAACACTTACAGAACAAAAAATGAGTTGATTAATCAATTGCAGCCTAACTCGTTTATAGCGAGTCTAGATTCTTCGAGTACCCGGATTTATCGAGGGAAGCAAGATTATTAGGTTGGTCCAGGGGCTCGGATGGCCGAGTGGTTAGTATCGCTGGCCAACAGTCTGCGTGCTGTAACTGGTGCGGGTTCGATTCCCAACTTCGTCCTGGGTGTACTTCCTTTCTTTATGACCGTAAAAACTCTTTTTGTGTCTGTCTTACTTGACGAAGGCTTAATAAGCGGGTTTCTGATCAAGCACACAAGCCGGAATATATATATTCCCTACCCATAGGTTGGTCCAATGTTTAGTCAGTGGAAGGGAAATTGCCTGATGCGAGCACACCTCGGATTTAAAGAGGAATGAATAAGAAGAATGGTTAAATATGTGGTTCAACAGCTTATTTGTAGAAGCAGTGTGAGGAAAGGGTTCTTCATTGTCATACTGATTAGATAGATTGTCCGAGGTTCATTCTTCGACTTTAAATTCATAGATAAAGTTTGCTAAATTTTATTGGGTGATGTCTAAAGCGGAAAGTTATAACTTTTGAAAAGAAGGTTAAATATTTCCGCTAGGTTTGAAGATGGAGCTAAAAATATCGATGTTTGCAAAAGTATGGATTTTCGTCTAACACTGGTTCAACGCTGTTAAAGAACAAACCCATGTTGAAGAAAGCATCCAATTACAATAAAACTGACCGTAAAAGTTTTTCGTAAGAATATTTATTTCTTTTTTAAGATATGTATTCGTTTTTTTTTTACAAGCACTTGGATTTAACTCGGAGTTAATGTTGCGATCCCTTCGTGCTCGTTATAAATGAGTTTAACTGTATTTTGTTTTTAATGTAATTAGCATAAAAATAGTTTCATAGTTAGGACCAGGGACTATTCTTCCATAAGGCACGGTCCTAGGGCCCCCAAATTTTAGTGGCACCTAAATTTCAATTTCTATTATGCTAAATGCCGTAAAAACCCAAAATATCAGTAAGTAAATCTGATACTCCACTCTGTTTTTTTTTTGTTCGACTTTGTCTAAGAAATTGACCTAACGTGATAGTTTTGATCCATGTTTATAAGGAAGCTAATAAAATTGTAGCAAATATTTGATACATAGGTCAAAGAGCACCATCATTAATGGAAATCATAAATAAAAAAGTAAAGGGGCCCCTAAAATAGGTGGAGTAGGTTTTCTAGGTCAGGCCCTGGTTAAGACTATTATACACTGTTAAAAATAATTGTTCAATGTTGATTTAAATTGTGCAAGGTTGATTTAAAGGTGTGATTTAAATTGTTCTACATAAATCGGTCAGTCTGTGTTCTGCTAATATCTTACACTTATTTTACTTATTTAGATAAATTTATTCAGAAAGATTACCCCTCTCTTGGTAAACTTTTTATGCTATATCATTATGCCTGGGATTGGAGTAGCGCGTTACTTATAACACTTTTTTTTTAAGTAACGTCGGGTAACACAGTTATATTTTTCAAAAAAGTATCAGTAACTTAATTACTTTTAGCGGTAACGAATTTTTTTTTTACTTTTCCGTTACTTTCCGAATACTGCCTGATGCTTATTTTGAAATTACACTACTAAGAAACCACTAAGAAGGGAACATTTCGCTTTCCCGAAATACGAGCTTTTCTTGGGAGGGAAAATAGTAAGGCATTTAATAGAATAGTCTACTTTTTCTGCTAAATGCGTGACGGCGGCATTCAGACAGAATTGTCAAAGTACGAATGTTTTCCCCCGTCTGTTTACTTTTCTAAGTATCACATTATAAGCTCCGCAATTACATGTATCTACGGAAAAGAGGGGTTTTCAAATAAATCATGCTAACTGCCAAGCAAGTTGGACCCCTCAGTCCAAACCCTTTTGTGTTTTGACTGAATGGGTTCTACAACAATGACCAACAACGCCCTTCTCCTCGAAGGGGTGGAAAGGGGGGAGACAGATTTCACGTTCATTCTTGAGTACTTAAAGGAGCCTCAATTTAGTAGTAGAGGACCAAAGTTACTTAAATATTCCATTATTCTGCAATTATTAATATCTCTAAAAGTTCGCTTTTCTGAAATAAAAGTGAAGCGGAATATTAAGACTTATTTCGTTTAAATTTTTTCTTTATAATAAGGATTTTTTGATTAAATTATTTTCTTAAATTTGAGCCACCTCCAATTTACACCACCCGGGGGGAAATGAGGGTATGAAACTAAGTTCTCTAAATTACCAGATATTTAAGCATATGGTGGGAAAAATTAAAAATATCTACATATATGAAACCTAAACAGTTCAACTGTAGATTATATACAAAAAAATTATATAAAAATTAGTTAAAAAGTAGGTTTTTAATTAGGTAATTTAAAAAATGCTTGATTTTACACTCATTTCCCCCAACTCCCCCTATTATTTCAGCATTTTGTTTGCGTATGCTTCGTTAATAGTGGTTTTCTTTGGAAAATGTTAGGATGGCGAAATTTTTATTTTTCTTATAACGTGAAATTTCAAAACGTAAGTGTGAATCGTTACTTTTCGTTTTAAGCAACTGCAACGCGTTACTTTTCACATTAAGTTAATGTAACCGCAACAGAGTTTTTTTATTAAGTAACTGTAACTATAATATAGTTACTTTCTAAAAGTAACTTTCCAATTCCAATTATGCTTATATTTTCGCACATTATATCATGAGGGTGGGTTTTTTTCAAAAGATTACGACACAAATTCGTTCGCTCACTAGATACGTCGGCAAAAGTGATGATCAAAAGAATAAGGCAGTCCTTTCTCTGTTTTGATTTTCGTTGATATGTATTCGACTGCAGCGTAAAATCATTTCATCTGCTGAATATTAACATTTACAAAAAAAAAAAAAATCCCCGATAGATTATGCCTTTTGCCTTAGGGTAGTGATAGAGCGGTATTCATTAAAGCACAGGTCGAACTTTGAGGTCTTGATAACAAGTGAAAATTTCGAGTAATGATTAACAAATTTTGACAAGCAAATGAAGAATGATAATTTTTTTTAAAGAAAGAAACTTTATTTTTTGAAGCAGAATACATAGGTTGTCAAGGGGCTCCCAGGCCCTTCCAGACAACACATGAAATTGTACAATTAAATCATCAATTAAAATTAAAACAAGATCAGATTATATCCAAACAAAAGGGGAACAAAAAAAATATATAACAAAATCTTGCAAACGATCGAACACACGAGATACATAAACATACTACAGAACGGTAAAAAATATAGGGTAAAATACTTAACTTCACTATTTGCTTTAGGCATATTGTAAATAGTTGTATTTCTTTGATTGAAATTTACAGGGTCTTTAAGGGTGCAGAATGACCTGTTTTTAAATAAATATAGAAGAGACTATTGTACACGTATAGTTGTCTTTCTTAGGGGTTAAAATAGGGTTATCAATTTTCTGGATCACAACTTAACATTCGAATCAATCTGTATTGAGTATTTATTAAAGATCTGATATTATTTATGTAGTCACCACCCCATGTGGATATGCTGTATTGTATTAGTGATTGCATAAACGAAAAGTATAATTGTTTTAAAAATGCTTTACTGAGACTATATTTTTTAAATAATAAAATGCATAAATTCATAAACGTTAACTTGCCATTTAATTTTTTTTACATGTAATTTCCTTTTCAATGTTTGATCGACATATAATCTAAGATATTTGATATTTTCTACTCGGTTTATAAGAGGACATTAACAATTTAAAACATTTCCTTGACATAAAATATTATATTTATAAGTTAAGTCTACTGCCTGACCAGTAATCATATTAAAATTTATGTATTTAGTTTTATCACTATTAATAATTAAGGTAGGCGAATACTCAAAATTCTAAAATTTTTACTATTACTCAAATCTTTTCCAAATTTGGCAGAGTGATTTCAAATATAATGAAAGATAGTATTTAGGCATTTTGTTTTATTTAAATATAATTTATTTATTTGAAACGGTGTTTCTCCACTAAAAAAAGAGGTTTGCACTAACAAGTCTACCACATTGAACTGTCATCCTATAAACATTAATTATGTGTTAAATTCTTCGTTTTGAACTGATGCATGCGATGAAATTCTAGAGTTACATACAAATTACAAGAAAAGAAGTTATTAAGAAAAATGTTATAAATTAACCCACAAAAAATATTTTTTTCGATTAACTTACACTTGGACATTTTTTTTTAAAAAAATCTTGTATATTTACACTAGATGTTAGAGGTTCATGGCACAGATATACATTGAAATAGCATCTGTAAAAAATTTCAGGTAAGTTAATGTAAATCTTTTTATGCTAGAAGTGTTAGCGTAAACCCCTTTTTTCAGTTGAAAAACACCGTTTAAAATAAATCAATAATATTTAAATAAAAAAATACCCAAAAATCATTGTTCATTATATTTGAAACCACTGTGCCAAATTTGGAAAAGATTAAAGTAACAGTAAAAATTTTAGAATTTTGGGTACTCGCCTACCTAAAGTCATTTTGTTGATACCATTTTTTTAAAACTTTTATTAGATCAGAGTTTATAATTTCCTTTAATAAGTTGTAGTTTTTACTTGAATATACCAAATTAGTATCATCTGCATATATGATTAATTTTCCAAATAATGACAGATTACCAAATTCATTTATTAAAATTATTATTAGCAAAGGGCCCAAAATTGAGCGCTGATTGAACTCATTTAATTAATTTTCTTTTATGTCATTGCAACATGCTACAAACACGCTTAGAGAAGCTAGATGAAACACGAGTTGTTCTAAGGAATGTCAAACTGTTGTTTTACCAGTGTTTACGACCCGCCCACAAACCCAAAAACTACCGGGAAAGTTTTATTGGAAAAAAACTTAAAAAACAAACAATAAAACCCAGGCTCAAGTGGGTTTTTTTGGGTCAAAAGTATTGATAATTTATAACTTTTTTTTGATTTTTATAAGAAAAAATATTTAAATTAACCCTTTAGCCAATGACAGTTATTGCGAACTCTATAAGGGAAGAGTGTAGGCTTTTTAGCCCTTTACCCCGCTCACCAGAAGACAAAGTCATAAGAGACACACAAAGAAGTACACATAGACAAATAACAACATTTATTAACAATTATAAACATACACGCCTTAACAGGGATTCGAACCCGTGCCCAGCAGCTCCAAATGCTAGAACTCTAACCATTGCGCCGACGAGCA
This sequence comes from Hylyphantes graminicola, assembly GCA_023701765.1. NCBI lineage: Eukaryota > Metazoa > Arthropoda > Arachnida > Araneae > Linyphiidae > Hylyphantes > Hylyphantes graminicola. The sequence continues at coordinate 43,391,328 of CM043113.1, read as the reverse complement.
GGCTATTAACCCTTTCAGTCCCAATCACAATTTGGCATCATTATTTTAGAATTTTTTTTCTGAGTAAATAGACATTTATGATATCAAAAAGCGGTAAACCCAAAGCACATCATAATTTCTTTAAACCTTTTTTCAATTGGAAATATTTTTTATTAAACCCCCCCCCCCCCCCAATAAATGTCATCCCTATTATTTTTATAAATTACAATCAGAAACATGATGATGCCAAATGGCATCACTGGGACTGAGAGGGTTAATTTGAAAGGCAAACACAGAATAAAAAGTGTCTAAGTTTACATATTTCTGTTATGCTTGTTATACAATAGACTTTTAGTAGAAATAAAAATGAATTGCAACAGTTGCAAAGTTAAAAAAAAAGCAACTGGATTGGTTTTATTTTGGCTTTTTAAGGTTTAATTTAAAATAACACAGCAAAGTTTAATTTTAAAAAAACTTAAATTCGAACACATATCTTTCAAATTCGAATTATTTAAAATATTTGATTACATCTTTGACGAATTTATGTTACCATCTTATTGTATTAGTAAAGAAGGCTAAAGTACTATGTAGTAAAGTAACTATGTAAAGATGTTTATGATTTTTTTTAAAGGCCAGTAACAAAAATATTTTGTTTTCCTGAAAAATCATGCGAGTACATAATTCAAATTGAACACCTGATCCTAAGTTCAGTTAAACATTGAGTATGTTTACTTTAGTTAAACTTGTAAATCTAAAAATAAAACAACTAAATACTAACAAATGAGCCTATAATTGAAAAAGGCAAAAAAGCTGGTTGCATGTCATTGCTTCTTAAATCATGTAAAACTCTGTAATCAATCAAGTAATTTTTTAATAAAAAAATCATGCAAACTCACTTTATTTCACATTATTAAGGTCCTAAAAACAGCGTAATCAAGTTTAAAAATTGATTTTTTTCATTAAAATTCATTTTAATTAAATTTAATATGTAAAAAAATATTAATTTATACTGAGTTTTTCTCTTGCCTGATACTGCTCTCTTCCAAAAAAAAATACTTAAAATTTAAACCAAACAGTGACATTATAAGGTTGAAATTTAAAAAACAACTATTGAATCCAATAAAATTTTAAAAAAGCCCAATAACCCCACCAGGACTGGGCTTTAAAAAAAATAAACGTTTTTTTTCCAAACCCTTTGTTTAACCCCTGAATTATAACTCTAGATCATATCAAATCATCAATATTTAAAACAAAATTAATGAAGAATATTGTTTATATTGTGTACAATTCTCCACAGAAATATTTCTTTTTTGCTTAACTAATTTTTTAAATAAAGAACCAAATCAGTATAACCAGATGTTTTCATTTATTTCTGAAACTGGTTTTATGATTAGTTATGACAACTATGAATAAATAGTTAGGATTTCAAAACATAAATGCTCGTGCTTTATAAGTGCGGTAACTTAGCTTCAAAATTCTATTTTTGGGAAATTTTTCATCGATGTGTGTTTACAACGGCTTTTTAACAAAAAGCTTTTATAATAAGTATCTAAGAGTAGTGATATACTTAATAATGAAGAGTACTTAATGATTAAATTCATTCCATTTATTAGATTCATTCAATTAGTCTGAAATTTATAATTGTGCTATTAACACCCCTCTCACTTTTCTCGGGCTTGGGACCGACGTTGGCGTGATTAGTGTTTTTTTATTACAAATTTTATTTAACATATTAAACTACACTGATTCTTTCATTTATATTTTACATTAACAATTGGACATTTCAATCACATTTTACAATAACAATTCGACATTTCAATTACATTTTACAATAACAATAGCTACAACAATTCAATATTTCAACTTTACTATATACACAATTACAATTTCACAATCTTAGGTAAAGTAACAGTTTAAGTAACTTTATATAAGCAATCTGGGATAATGCATATCGCTTTTAGTTAACACATATTATATTATACTTGCAGCTGTAAGTTGTGGGCAATACCTCTTAGAAACTCTTCATTTGACCTATTGCCGTAGTCTTCTACAATTCTACTAATGCGTTCCGCGCATTCTTCGTATTTCTTCATCTTCTTTTTTCCCTGTCGTCCAGCGACCAGTTGTTCCATCTTTCCTTCACTGAACGACTGCTCTTTCTTTATGAAATCAATACATTTCCACACTGAAGGATGATGGGCCCCCAACAAAGAACTGAAGTGCCTGTGCCATCCTTCAATTGCGTTGTTTGTCTTGGGGAGCCCATCAACCACGGAAGAAAAACAGTTCCACATTTCGATAGGGAATAGAGGGTCTCTTCGTCTTCCATTCCTGGCAAGCCGGCCGATCCAAGTGTCCTCAAAGTAGTCGACTAAGGGAATAAGACTGATTTCTTTGAAGGTATCTGTATCCATCAGCATTTCAAAGGACGAAACCACGTCCTGTGGTGGCAAAAATGCCAATGCAGCCAATTGCCTGATTTCAAGCGCGAAATCCCCGTAGTTGGCATATTCCGCTTGCAATCCAATTGCCTGCATTTTTCGCCAAATTGCTTGGGAAAAGTGGAAGAAACACCCACGCACAGATGCAGTAGGGAAACTGGCTATGAATGCATTCATTGCAGCCCTCTCAAAGTCGAGAAGAATGGTTTGGGGGTTAAGTTGAGGATTTAACGCTTTTATCGCGCTGAACAACTTTTTATAAATTACCTCACTTTTACTTGGCAAAAGCGCATACAAAACCGGCACATTCTCGTTTTTCACAATTGCATGAATTGTGTATAACTGCGTGAATAAATTTGGCGAAGTTTTAAATGTGCCGTCGGCAAACCAATGTTTAGATTTCTGAAGAAAGTTCAAATTGTCAGTTGTGCCGAAAACAAGAATTCTGTCATTTGATGATGAAGCTCCACTGTCGAACAGAAGAAAATTGTCCCCTTTTTCTGTTCTGCAATAAATTGCAGGCAGATCAATTTGATTCAAGGATGCTGGAACTACTGGAACATGACTCACCTTTGTTCTGGTGCGTCGAATTATTTTCTTCAATGCAGCAGAATTAGGCATTTGCCCCGCTGCACTTCTGCTGCATCCACTAGCAACATCGCACAAAATATTCTGCGCCGTGTCGTTGGTATCCTTGGCCTTCTCCTTCATATTCTGCAGAAGACTCTTCACTTCGACTTGCACAGGATTTGGAGCATGGTTATGTAGCGATACGTTGCTTACAGTATCGTCAATAGTGTGGCATCGCCCTAAACATTTATGCTTATAAAACTCGATGCATTTCCAAATAACTTTGTTGTTGGTGAGCTTCTCGCGGCTGTAGACATAGACTTCGTGACTCAACAATAATCCGCCTTTTTGGCTCTTTAAAAACGACAGCATAGTTGATCACCTAAACGTCTTTTATGGTTTAAACTTGCAATAACTATTGAGACTTATAAAACTTTAAACTGAGTTGAACCGGTCTTGCAAGAATGTTATTGGTTGTTTGAAAACCAATCAGATTGATTTGCTTGATGGGAAATATTTCGTCAACAGCCCTCCTTGTCTAGGAGCACAAAAAATCCATTTTTCCCAAAACACAAATAACGAATCCTCCCCTTGTCATAGTTGAGACGGTCAATAAAAGTTGTTTTGCTTTACTCCAGTAAATGGAGGACAATTATCAATAGCTATACAGCACCTTCCAGGAAAGATATTCATCACTCCAACAATGCTACATGACCCTTCCCCTTCACATTGTCACAAAGTCAAAATCCTCCTCAAAAATCATTTTGTTGAGAAGGAGGTGCAGAGTGTCATTTTTCGATTCAAAATCTTTGGCTCGTATTATAGGTTACTTAAGGATCATTAGTTACTGTCATTCGCACTGGACGATCAAGAAAGAAGAACGGAATTCTTCAGTATACTAATACACGCATTTTTAAAGAAAAGTCTTCCTTTTAGCTAAAATACAAATAAAACAAACTTTGACTCCATCGTACGCTTGAGCCCTGTCTGACAAAATGATACAATAGAGCACGAACTCGAATTGCACGCGTAAACAAACCTTTTATAAAAGAAGCCGGCTTTAACAAATATGTCTATGTGTAGAAGAGGGTAGTTAACCTATAATTATGTTTAGCCTCTACGGGATTTCGAAAACTCAACACAAAGAAGCAGACACCTGTCCAGAGTCTCAGAGTTTTGAGTAAAAAAAGGGGGGGGGGGTTAAAGAAAAGTTTCTTTCTCGAAACGACAGAGGGGTTGACCCTTTGAGCCCCCCTCTCCCCCAGGTTCCATACCTGTGTGTCTGCGTTTTTTTCCATAAACCGTTTTACTTAGATTTAAGTAGTGACCAGTTGCTGTCGTTAGTGATGATATAAAAAATATTTATAGAACAACAAGAATTACTTGAACTCGCTACTTAAACCATTGGCGATTTTTGAAATAAATTTAACGGAGAGTTTTTTGACAGTAGTAATTGATCACAATTGAAACTCTTAAACACCTTTCGAAGAACTCCTAAAACCGCGTAAACTTTAATGATGAGTTTTTGAAAGAAAATTTATGTTTTACTAAATGGTCTAAATGATTTCAAAACGTATAGAAATATTTCAATTACCCAACTTGGTAAAAGTTTCCATATTTAATGATATGAAAATGTAAAAATATTATAAAGGAATCGAATATGTTTAGCCGCACATCAGACAACGCTTACGATTTTTATAAAGGAATCGCGAAATTACAATATAAGATACATTTTAATCATCTCTTTTAACCCAAATGAACAAATATTAAAAATTAGTTTTGATTAAGAAAATTTTTTTAAATAACTGTTTCAACCTTAATTATATATCCACCAATTATAAATACTCACAAACAGGCCACACATATCGTATCAAACAAACCATACGTAACTTACCGTACAGCATATATAATATTTATATACGCACTTTGTACAAAGCACTATACAAATTTACCATCTCATAACTATCTTGAAAATCACACACGAATCCACTTACTTTAGTTGACGAAATATTTTGGCCAAATTTAATAGGATTTATAAAAATCAAGTTCAAATATAAAACCTTGGTCCATTAAACCTACCTCGTGACTAAATGCTCATAACGAAAAAAAATGCATAAAAATACATGACTTAAAATACATTTTTACAAAAATCCAGACTCTAATAGGTAAATGACAGTGATTGCGTCCCCTAGAAGGGAGAGTATAGGCTTTACAGCCCATTACCCAGCTCGCCAGAAGAGACAGTCACAAGAGGCACACAAAGAAGGACGAAAAAACACATAGACAAATAACAACATTTATTGACAAGCAGAATCATCCATGCCTTTACCGGGAATCGAACCCGAGCCCAGCAGCTCCAAGGGCTAGAACACTAACCACTACGCAGGCGGGCCGGCAAGGCTCTAATAGATAAAACCGAATTTCATTGCAAATTACTAGATCAGTAATACCATTTTACCATCGAACTAAAAATCAAGTTAAAATATAAAACCTTAACCCATTAAACCCACCTCGTGACTAAATGGTCATTAAAAAAATGCATAAAAATGAATAACTTAAAATACATTTTTATAAAAATCCAGGCTCGAATAGGTAAAACCGAACTTCATCACAATGTACTAGATAAGCAATACCATTTTACCATCGAATTCCATTATATCCATTATAAAAATCAAGTTCAAATATAAAACCTTAACCCATTAAACCCACCTCGTGACTAAATGGTCATAACAAAAAAAAATGCATAATAATGCATGACTTAAAATACATTTAATAAAAATCCAGGTTCTAATAGGTAAAACCGAACTTCATCACAATGTACCAGATAAGTAATACCATTTTACCATCGAACTCCATTATATCCATTATAAAAATCAAGTTCAAATATAAAACCTTAACCCATTAAACCCACCTCGTGACTAAATGGTCATAACAAAAAAATGCATAATAATGCATGACTTAAAATACATTTAATAAAAATCCAGGTTCTAATAGGTGAAACCGAACTTCATCACAATGTACTAGATAAGTAATACCATTTTACCATCGAACTCCCTCTCACTGCCAAACAAAATAAAATCCACTAAATCCACTCCATTTTTACTTTACGGCGATATTTTGTCCACGCGATATTATGGGCACGCGATATTTTGGCCCGCGATATTTTGGCCCGCGATATTCTGGGCCCGCGATATTTTGGGCGCACGATATTTCGGCCGGCGATATTTCGGCCGCGATATTTTGGCCCGCGATATTTCGGCCGCGATATTTTGTCCCATTACCCCTTTAAACTCATTTCGAAAGCAAGTCCATTTTTTCCAAAGAATATTACCAGCAAAATAGTTATACGATTTCTTAAAATGCTTAATTTTTTTTACGTGCCAATAGGAAATGCAATTTTTCTTTCAAAATTCTTCATACCTTTGAAAGAACCAAACGTTTTAAACGTCAGTGTAACTCTCAAAATTAAAATTAGGAAATATTTTGTAATTTTCTCCCTAACTTTCAGTGACACTTTTGTAGAAAGGAAGGAAAATATTGCAATTCTTTGACACATCATTATAATAACTTACCACTTTCAAAATGTGTATGATTTTGTGTGAAAAATGTAACTAATATTAGGATTAAAGAAATGTGCAGAGTCGGAACAATCCACAGAGTTTTGATGCAGCGAAAGAGTTAAAACAACTTATTACATGTCGTGCAATATTTTTTGCGCTTTTTGAAATTATAAATGAAAATAAATATTTGTATAAAGAGAAATTGTTACTACAATATTACATATTAAACATATTTAATTTCGTTTGGAAATACTACATATTTTGGGTTGATGGGGTGTTAGCGGAGCAAGGGCCGTGCTTAGTTATTATTTATTAATATTAATATAGTTAAAACAAAATTAAGCTGCTTCACATTTTTAACAATAACTAAGTGTTAGTTTAAAACGCAATTTACGACCACTTGATTGTTTCTGAAAAAATGTCAATATATTTCGCTATAATTTTATTCTTTTAATCAAACTGAGTTTGATACCAGAAATTTGTTTCTTTCCAACTTATTCAATCTTGAAATTAGTTCCCAATCTAAAACTAGAAAAAATACGTCATGCATCTACAAAAATAAAAATAGTAAGATTTCTGAATAATTTACTCTTTGTAGCATTTCCAGGTGAAATTGTTACTAACGATTTCGGAAACTAATTTCTAATTCAATGGCTGATTTCAAAGCTTTTTTTTTCTTTCAATAAAATAGTGTTGCTTTCTTTTATGTCATTTTATCTGCCGCGGTATTTCAATTCTTTCTAATTCTTTGATTGGTAGCACGGTTTATTCCTATGCATTCCCTTTCTTTCCTGTAGTACAGGCTAATCAGGACTTCTCTCGAGAACAATTCAGTCAAAGAAAAACCTTCTAATTGGACACTGATTTGAAATTGAAAGACTTATTTGACTAATTCATTGTTCCCATTCAGAGCTTTCTCTGCTCCAAGTACAGGGTGAGGCAAAGAAAAGTGGCCCCGGTCTAGAGATAGGAATACGTTTAAATGCTTGGCGAGGAATACTCTTGAAGCCGCCTGAAACCTGCTTTTGCATTGGTTGGATTGGATTAGCTTCACATTAGAGCTACCCATAGACTAGTGGCGAGTTCAGATCTTAGTTCGTATGAAGACTTCCCATAATGCAAATTGGGTGTCTTGCAATCAATTTAGAATGTTTGGTATTACCAAGAACAAAAAGGTCCGATTCTTTAGGATAAATAACGACCGAAACAATCAAATAATCACTAGTGGGAATTTTTGTTGATCAGCTTTACAAACTTTTTTTTTTCATTTCAACTAGCTTCTAAAACCGTAGCATAGTTGCCGGCAGATAAGAGTCGCCAAGCGTTTGTTTGGGCTTAACATTGAAGCGATCAATAACTTCAGTTAGCAAACCTATTTTTGTATTGGTTTTTGACTTGGCAACATTTCTGTCGTATTCTTATCTCTTGACCGGGGCCACTTTTGTTTGCCCCACCGTGTATTTGGAAAGCTAATGCATGGTGTTGAAATAAATTAATGGATCATCTAGACAACTTAAGGGGTCTAAGGAGTCTTAAAAATGTGCAAAGAAGATACTACAAAGCATAGTTTGATCTTTCATGTCATTTTTTAACTACTCAATGTATAAGTATAATTTTTTTATATGTAATTCTACAAGATTTATTTATTATAAAACAAGTTTTAAAATTTATGAAACTTTAGCCAAAACTAAAATAAATGATATTAAACATGAAGGTACTTGAACACACTGTGATTAGGCTTGCGCGGCAAATTGTGAGGTCAAAATTGAAAAAATGACCAAGAAAATGACTTTATATTGTACAAATATGTACAGACTAGGACTTATACCTAAATTCTCAGCTCAATTTCAATTAGAAATTATTTTTAAAATAATTTAAAATCAAAATTTTTAATTTTTTTAATTATTTTTTTAGAAAAAAGTTCTTAAAATAATTTCTAATTAAAATTGAGCTGAGAATTTAGGTATAAGTCCTAGTCTGTACATATTTGTACAACATAAAGTCATTTTCTTGGCTATTTTTTCAATTTTGACCTCAAAATTTGCCGCGCAAGCCTAATCACAGTGTGTTCAAGTACCTTCATGTTTAATATCATTTATTTTAGTTTTGGCTAAAGTTTCATAAATTTTAAAACTTGTTTTATAATAAATAAATCTTGTAGAATTACATATAAAAAAATAATACTCATTTATTGAGTAGTTAAAAAATTACAAGAGAGATCAAACTATGCTATGTAGTATCTTCTTTGCACATTTCTTCTATGCTATGTAGTATCTTCTTTGCACAAGACTCCTGTGACCCCTTAAGGGGTCGTCGTGAGAGTCGATTTGGCTAGCGTTATTTGGATTCATTCTTTAACCCTTTCAGTCCCAAAAATTTACTACACTACAGTAACTTTTGATATTCACAAAATAAGCTTATTTTAGGCCAAATATACGAGTTCCATAAGAAAAAAAAATTATTTTAATTTTTTATATGGTTTTTGAAATATTACCAAAATTGTTTAACTGTCGAAAACAACAAAATAAAAAAATATATATTACCTAATAAACACTTCGAGTTATATATTTTAAGGTATCTGACCATATTATTAAAAAAAATTTAGAAATAATTTTAACCGAAATAGTTAAAATTGAGTTTTAAATATTTGGAACTGAAGTGAACTTATCAAAAATCAGGTGAAACGCTTGTTGGCTATTTTCTGAATAAAAAAAATAGTAGTTCTGACTTCTATTGAGATTAATGCAAAATATTGTCTAATAGAACAAAGCGTGAAGAATCGAATGATGTGTGTTTGGATGTCATAGTGGAATATAAACATTTTGAAAAAAATATTGAAAGTGATGATGCCAAATGGCATCACTGGGACTGAAAGGGTTAATGTTGTCAGATACTGTTGCCACTATGTTGACCATGGCATGGTCGAAAAAACTGCTGTCTTATATAGTTCTTTAATTCGTTAAAAATAGTGTTTTTCAAGTGAAAAACTAGTTTATTGATAGTTTTCCTCTAATTAATGTGAAATGACAGCATTTGGCTATAATTGGTTTACGAATTCTCTTTAATTTCCGCCCCAAGTTTAGCAATTGAACCACGTCTTTGATTACTGCCATGATAAAAGGTGTCCTGAGATATTTATCCTTCAGGAAAAAAACGGTTTAAATGCATGTGCCTTTCAATTTTGATGAATTAATCACCTGCATTTTGTCAATAGCACATTAGAGTTCATATTTGTCTAAAGCGCGATGCGTTTGCATTAGAAACTCCGATTAAAATTTTTGCAATATTATGATTTGAGAGTCTAAACTATGCTTAAAGTTCTGAAGCTCATTGTTAGAAAATTTAAACACTATATAAAGCAATTTAAGTAATATATAAAGCATAATAATACAAAAATATTTTTAAAAAATATTTAAACTCTGTTTAGGTGAAATCAAAGAGAATGGTTTACATACTTAAGATAAAACAAAATTAATTTGTAACGTTTATAATTTATGCACAAAATACTTCTATGAAAAATATTTTCCAATGTATTATAAAACAATCACCGTTGCCATATTCAAAAATATTTCACTGAAGAAGCGAATAGTCAATAATAATTGGATAGCAACTGTTGCCTAAACAAATGGTGCCGAAACTGTGTTTAGGCGCCATTTTTTGAAATTTTTTTTAAATATCAGCATTATGATACAACTAAGAAAACGAAAAACATAGTTTTAAATAATAAGTATTGTTATAAAAGAGGTTTTATTTTTTAATGCATTGAACAAATTTTTTACTGTGCTTTAGAGCCTGTTTAGACTATTCGCCAAGATTTTATTAAGTCCTTTCAAACAGCGTATGCACATATTTGTGTGTACGATTGAGCAAATTTGCAAATTGCAAATTTGGGCATCCGAATTATTCAGTTAATGTAAAAGATTATGTATCCAAGAAAAAATATCGTGGTTCAATGAAATAATGAAGTTATTGAAAGTTTAATGAAATGTAAATATTTTAAAACTTTTGTTATTCCAAAAATACCCTATAGTATTATCATAACAATTCCTTCAATTAGCGGCGAACTAACTCCACTGAATACCCTTTGTTATTCAAAAATTTTAATTAGACCTCTTTGAAATTCTGAAATTCCAGGCTTCAACACGATAGGTATGCATTATTGAAATATGCAATTCGTACTTATATTTTCAGTAAACTTATAATCCTTATAATGGTGTTTAACTTAAAACTTAATGAACTTGTCTTAAATATAGATTAAATATTTAATTGAACTAGCTAATCACTCAGATAATTGACCATTTACAAAGACAACATTGACAAAGAGGATATTCTAGGCATTAAACCTCGCGGTATTTATCCTTTCGTAACGTCTAGTGTAGAGCCGATTAAGCAGCTAAAACTTTGTATTATGTTGGATTTCGAGTAACTATTTTACACTGATTTTCTTAATAAACTCGTTTGCATTAATGTACATTTCATTATGTTTAATACATATAAAGATATATTAATACATTACTGATTCTTAACTTTAAAAAAATATTTTCCGTTGAGGAACGGAGATTTAACCATTTTCGCCACAAATTATTAGATTAAATAACTAATACCGTTTTCCCTGTTAAATAATATTTGTAATGCAGTTTTTTACTATTCAAAATAACTATTTTCCAAGTATTTACGTTGTATTTTATGCCGTGGGCGCACACTGAAATAACAACACTGCAAAGAACTCAGTAACTTTCCTTAAATATTTATTAATTCCCTTTCTTGTTACTTCTACTACTCCTTCCTATAACCTCTTCCTCCACTACGTACTTGCTTGGAGTGATATCCGGATTACCACAGTTATACCGGAGCCACCAAACTTTGGATCCTTATGTTAAACCAGTTCATAATTGCGAACCACGCATCGAGGCTATATTTTCTTGCTGATAACGTTATATTTAATTCTCAAAAAGGCTGTATGTTAAATGATTTTATGTATCAGAGTAAAACCTGAAACTTTAAAAAAATGCTTAATATAGAACTTGAAAAGGCCAGAAACGTTTGAGCTAACTAAGAATAAATGTATGACTTTTTTTTACAGTGTAATACTGTCAACAACTCGAAACGAAATTTCAAATATTTTCCTTACCGCTTTTTCATACTCTAGTGCCGTTCAATATCCCAAATATACTACTCAAGCTTTTGCTATTTTGAATGAGGCCAAGAATTTCAGAAATAAATGTCTAGCAGGCATTTTTTTTATTTCTAGTTTTATCCACTATGAGAATTGCGGAACTATTGCTTCTAAGTCAATGTCAGGATCTGAAAAGAAAAAGTTAATCCTCAGAGAAGAAATATTTCTGAGCAAGAGTATATATAGACCTTCCCGCGGGAGGTTTAGTTTAGTGACATAGTCGTATACAGTTTTGCAATTGAGATACATCAAGATTGAGTCTCTCTCTTAAAACTGACGGTACAAGTAATGGGGAAAAAATCCTCGCAGTGTTTATGAATATTTCTTTAGATATGTATAGTCATAAATATGGGATACTCTTTGATATTTTTACTTGGATTAATGTATATTATTTTTGCTAAAACAGGATTATTTTTATCATAGTTTAGACATAATTTTTTGCTTTGCAAAAGTAGTTTTGAAAGGCAAATAATTTTTAATAAGTAGTTAATCTATTACCCTTTTTTATAATGACGGTACTTGAAAGTTCACTTTTAAGGCTGCTGTTTTACTTTTCATCGTTTACTTAGAAAAAATAAGAGAAGGTGGACCTTTTTGATTGCACGGCTTAAGCACATTTAAGGGGTCTAAGGAGTCTTAAAAATGTGCAAAGAAGATACTACAAAGCAAAGTTTGATCTTTCATGTCATTTTTGAACTACTCAATGTATAAGTATAATTTTTTTATGTGTAATTCTACATGATTTATTTATTATAAAACAAGTTTTAAAATTTATGAAACTTTAGCCAAAACTAAAATAAATGATATTAAACATGAAGCTATTTGAACACATTGTGATTAGGCTTGCACGGCAAATTGTGAGGTCAAAATTGAAAAAATGACCAAGAAAATGACTTTATATTGTACAAATATGTACAAACTAGGACTTATACCTAAATTCTCAGCTCAATTTTAATTAGAAATTATTTTAAAAACTTTTTTCTAAAAAAATTAATAAAATTTTAAAAATTTTGATTTTAAAGTATTTTTAAAATAATTTCTAATTAAAATTGAGCAGAAAATTTAGGTATAAGTCTTTGTTTGTACATATTTGTGCAATATAAATCCATTTTCTTAGTCATTTTTTCAATTTTGACCTCACAATTTTCCGCGTAAGACTAATCACACTGTGTTCAAATAGCTTCATGTTTAATATCATTTATTTTAGTTTTGGTTAAAGTTTCATAAATTTTAAAACTTGTTTTATAATAAATAAATCTTGTAGAATTACATATAAAAAAATTATACTTATGCATTGAGTAGTTCAAAAATGACATGAAAGATTAAATTATGTTTTGTAGTGCCTTCTTTGCACATTTTTAAGACACTTTATACCCCTTAAGTCTACAAGGGTAAAAAGGCAAATTAAACGTTAGTTACCTGCGCCAAGTCGTTGTGTCCTGGCACAGACGGAACTTATAAGTTCCATTTACATGACCGTTGTATTCTTTTCATTGTTTATTTAAGGAAAATATAGGTTAGTGCGGATTTTATTAATGCAGTATTCAGTTTCGATCCTTTAAACACTAAAACAGTATATAATATTCCTTCAACAAAATTTCGCTGTTGGTCAGTGTAATTTAGTTATTATAAAAAGAAATTAAGAAAAACGAAACTAAATTCCTCAAGAGGGAGCATTTTATATTCTAGCAATTATTTTTTGGTGTAAAACAGATTAATTGTATAGATAACTTTTTATAGGCAAAGGTAAATTATTAAAACTTAATCCTAATTGAGTGCATAATGGGTTAATTGTTGGATGTTTAACCATATAGATGTTAAATATAATATATTTTAAAATAATTTATTCGATACATTCTTTAAACTAACAATTAACAGTTTTAAATTTATATTCTACACCTAAAATACTAACGATATTCATATTTGATTTGTACAATTGAAAGAAAATGTAAAATTAACTTTTATACTAAAAAAATATGTTTAATCATCATTGTTGTGAAATAACATATATAACATTATATTTGTGTAAATTAAAAACAACAAAGTAATACGTTGCGGGAATATTAAGTTTATTTTAAATTTGATTTGTAAGATTGATGAAGCGTATTTTAAGTAAGATAAGACACCGAATGAATGAATCGCCGAATGAAATACCGTGCTAAAAATGAAATCATGTTATGCTTTAAGGGGTCTAAGGAGTCTTAAAAATGTGCAAAGAAGGAACTACAAAGTATAGTTTGATCTGTCATGTAATTTTTTAACTACTCAATGTACAAGTATAATTTTTTTATATGTAATTCTACAAGATTTATTTATTATAAAACAAATTTTAAAATTTATGAAACTTTAGCCAAAACTTAAAAAAATGATATTAAACATAAAGCTATTTGAACACATTGTGATTAGGCTTGCGCGGCAAATTTTGAGGTCAAAATTGAAAAAATGACCAAGAAAATGACTTTATATTGTACAAATATGTACAAACTAGGACTTATACCTAAATTCTCAGCTCAATTTTAATTAGAAATTATTTTAAGAACTTTTTTTCTAAAAAAATTAATAAAATTTTTTAAATTTTGATTTTGAATTCATTTTTAAATAATTTCTAATTAAAATTGAGCTGAGAATTTAGGTATAAGTCCTAGTTTGTACATATTTGTACAATATAAAGTCATTTTCTGGGTCATTTTTTCAATTTTGACCTCAAAATTTGCCGCGCAAGCCTAATCACAATGTGTTAAAATATCTTTATGTTTAATATCATTTATTTTAGTTTTGGCTAAAGTTTCATGAATTTTAAAATTTGTTTTATAATAAATAAATCTTGTAGAATTACATATAAAAAAATTATACTTGTATATTGAGTAGTTAAAAAATTACATGACAGATCAAACTATACTTTGTAGTTCCTTCTTTGCACATTTTTAAGACTCCTGTGACCCCTTAAGTTTATATTAGGATATATTAATATCTATTAGACTCAACCTCGTTGCAACTTAAATGTAATTTATTCCGAAAGAAAAGTACAATAAGGCAGCTTGTACATATTTTTTTGTAACTTCTGAAGATTGTATTATAAATATAATTCTTACTTTTCTTTAAAACCAAACATTTTCTTGCTGTATAGGGTTATTAACTTCTGCTCAAATCCAGTTCTTGGAAGTAAATATCGAATTCTGTTAAGGCCTACTTGATTATTCTTTGGAGCTTGAAGCGGAAATTAACACTACAGTCTAAGGCTTCTCGAAATTTCAGATGGTTTAATTAAATTCTAGTGACGAAAACACTTGTATTTTGAAAAGTTCGGAAAATGAGTTTTAGGTTGTTTTTTTCTTTAAACAACTTAAATCCTTTAAATTTTCCGTTCACCATTAATTAGAGTATATTACGAAAGGTAGAAATATTTTAAGTGGGTATAACATTTTCAAGTGCATAATTACTGTTTGTATGATCTAAAAAATGGGAGTCGTATATTTAACAAAGAACATATATAAAATGTGTTAGTTTATAAGCAATGTTTTCCGAAATTTGCCATAAATATTGTACAAGTGAGAGTAAAATTGCTAAAATTGTTCAAATAAGATTGTATGATTTTCTTTTCGTCCGATTTTCGAGATGCTTATTTTTCGCATTAAAAAAGCATTTTTGCAAATGAAAATCATTTAAATGATCAATTATTTTTTGATGAGATTTTTACAGATTTAGCTTAAATAAACCTATACAATTTCTGTATTATAAGATTGTGTAATTTATAATTTTTTGCACAATTAAAAGAATTGTCCACGCGATTGGGTTGGTTCTATAATATTAAGTCGACGCACTTTTTCTAGGTTATATAAAGTAATCCAAGGTTTCAGAACTAAACATGGAAACCAGTTGTTTTTATCATTTATTTGAATCGAATACAAAGTATCAAAAGCTACAAAAAAAATCGCAATTCCCTATGTCTTTTAGGACTAAAAAGAAACTACTGACAAAAGCAACAGTAATGAATGGCAAGTTAAAGCAAAAAGTACACTTGGAACCTCGTTAATTAAAGGATTTCTGTTTCAATGTTAACATGATTCTCTAAATTACGTTCTATAACGAAGGAAAAAGGTTTTTAAAAAAAGTGCTATTCTATTCCCTACATTGTAGCAAATATAAAAGGAAAGGGAAAAAAGATAATACTTTTAGAGCAGATATCAAACAAAATAAGAGTACTGTCATTTCGTAACAAAATATTTGCGACGTGAAAATAGTTTAATATTGTTTTTCGCGTATCATTTCTTTCTTTTCAGCTGAAAAATATATAACTAGTTTATTCTATTATATTTAGAGTTCAATGTTATTAAACTTATTATTTAACTATTTTATTTGTAATAGTTATGTAAATTTTGTTTTCAATGATATTAAAATGTCTAATATTTCGAAATAAGCTAAATTTTTTTATGGTATGAAAATATAAAAGACTACAAACCACTGTAATCAAGAATGAAAAAATTCTTATTACATTTTTTTATGAAATAAACTAGAATTCCCTTAGTATTAAACCAAACAATTAAAAAATCATATAATTATTATCGTATAGTTATTATAAAAAAAAGTTTATCATCTAAGTTTGTTTTCTTGTAAACAATTATCGCAGATGATATAATTCGTTTGCATGGAAAAAATTTTGGTTGATTTATTTCAAAGTGTTTTTATGAATAATAATTAAAATGCATACTTCTTTCAAAACCTATTTAGTACCCTAGAAAGGGTACTTAATAAGTTTTGAAAGCCTCGTCCTCATTCTGTTGACTTACTGAAATATTGGCAGGTTAAGTTTTGTAAGATCATAGATTTGAAACCCTTCCCACCATAACTTTAGACTTTGAAAGGCTGGCTAATTCAGTGCATGATTAAAGCAAAAAGGATTCGAGAATATGCTTTTGTGGCATGAGTTTGTTTCTCTTTTAAGAAAACTAAAATAATAATAAACAAAAAGCTCCAAAAGATCTAGAGTATAACCTGCCTTAACATTCATATTACTTTAATATTAACGGAGGTTCTTCTAGTACGGAAATTTCAGGTTTAATAGTTATATATGTGATGATACTTTTCGAACAAAGAATGAATTTTAAAAATCGAACCGATAAAACTGAAGTAGAAACAGACTTTCAAAGTACAGATGGGCTGACGGACGGAAAAGCGTAAACACCTACACAAGTTCAAAAAAACATACGTCTCCAGAGTCATAACTTTAAAAGATTTTTTTAATAATCGGAAGTTTTAGACAGAATTTGGAAAGTGGTGACAGAACGAAATAAATATCCTAAATATTTTTACTTAATTTGCACTTTTTTTAATTATTTCAAGTTAAAAAAGCGGATTTGGCGAGAACAATTATTGAAATTGGACCTTGCCGTTAAGAAACTAATATATTAATGGATGCTATATTGTACGTAACAGAAAAAAATTTCCTGAAGGGTACAACAAACTTTTTTTAAAGATTTTTGTACAATTTAAAGAAAAACCAGATAAAATACGGCGGGTATTTGAAATGTTATCACAAGAAGCCCAGCATTCCCTAACAAAACCATTATTCTAAAGATTCACAATTGGAATCCAAAAAGTTTTGTTTACCCTTCCACAAAAATACCCATTCACTATTTTAGTCATTCCAGTTCAATATATTTCCAATTCGGCTCCTCAGTGTATTTATCCCGATTCTTTTGGCTGAAACACGATGTTTACGCTTTCTTGTTTCTTCTTGTGTTACAGGAATTGGAAATACGAGCAAGAAATCGACGGTTTGCTCTGGAGATTAGAGTTGGAAGACATTCAGAGGTGCGGACAGGAAGGAATGTGCTTGGTACATTCTGCCAGCAAGGTAATTATGTCACTCTGTTTCGTGAAAATTCTTGGTCGATTGAGGTACTGAGAATCTATTGGAGGCGCATTTCGAAGGAGAGATATAAAAGGTCAATACGTGCAATAAACTGCAATGCTGAGGAATCTGAAAATTCTAAAAAAAAATTAATATTTTGGCGAATGTATTACAATTAAATACATTTTTATAGAATTAGATATTTATAGAGACCATTTAAAGAATATGTTTGATAGTGTACGTATCTTCATTTTTAGAACCAAATAATTTGAAGAATGAATTTTACCCGTATCATTTAACTGGGGAGGGGGGTTAAATCACGCGACTTTTAATTATCACTCAATAAATCATTACATGCAGAATTAGTTGTATACCATAAAGTTATTTTAATAACTTTAGAAGCATATAATGTTCCATTACAGCTTCTCTTTTGCGCATGTACGATCTTTTCAAAAACATTATTATGACATCTTGTACTGTACCGAATTTGTAGACTGTAGTTCACAACGTTATCAGAAATTTGAAATAAAAATCAAAATAGATTTTTAGCCGCTACTTTTTGTGAGTGAAATTTTCGTGAAAACCTTGTTAGGACTACCGACTGGTGCAAGAAACTCGTGAACTAAATGTCAAGTCTCTAGCTTATTTTCGTGTTTCAGCAAGTATAGTTTTTTCAGTTTTACCATAAAACTAAAAAAACTATAGCCGAGCTTTTTTTCAGATTGGTTAATTGCAAGAAGAATAAATTTGATAAAATAAAATGTGATAATTTGATAAAAAATTGATTGATATGGGAACTATACATATTTACAAAATATATTGCTGAGTTAAACGCAAATGTTTCCTTTATAAGTAGCATTTCTCCCTGAGTTTTTCATAAATATCTAATACTAAGCGCTTAAAAACTTATGTATTAATTGTATCTGATAGCATCAACTTCTTTTATATAGCATTTCAAAACTAAAACATACCGTCTAACATCTGTACTCCATGACTCAAGCAATCCAAACTCAGTCAGTAGTACTACACTCTTAAACCAAACACTCCTAATTTAACTCAGTCTGAGTGGATTTCACTCCTCCAGACTGGAAAATGCACTTCTCCTTTTGGAGTGGATCCTTTGTGTGTTAAACCTCCGACAGGATCACTCCAAACGAGTGATTTTAACTCAGTCTGAGTAAATATGCATGCCTTTACGGTGTCGAAAATGCACTTCTCCAACTGGAGTGGATTGCACTCTTTTGTTTTAAGAGTGTAGTTGTTAACACGTATTTTTTTTATCTGACTTGCATTTTTAATTAACCATTTTAAACTGCTAACTTAAACATATATTTTTTATTAAAACATCTTATATAACTTCAAGATTACTTATTTTCGTCTTATAATTTAATACCAATATTTCAGAATTCGTGAGTTTTATTCGAAAAATAGGGCAAGTCCAAAAAAATCCCCATCAATCTATTCCCCAAAGGCCGTAATCTATACGACTCATGCTATTTGGATTCCTTTTTTTGTTGGGGTCTGAAGGTCCAAATTATTTATTATCGTTGACAACATTTATCACCATTTTAATAAATGGTGCGCATTTAGTTGTAAAGAGTTCTTTAAAAGTATTTGGATAATTTTATTTTTCGTATTTATATTTTACAATCATAAATATAGGGTATTTATTTGTGAAGTTATTTATAAATTAAAAAAAAAGAAATTGTGCTATAGGTATATTTTCCTGGTATTTACGCTAATTTAATGACTAATACGCTTTTTAACGCAAGAAGAATAAATAAAATGCATCAATTTGTTTATATAGTATTAGTGCATAAAAACAAATCATCCTCAACAAATCATGCATTCCATCTTTGCTATTTAAATTTTAATATGTCAATTTTATTTTTCAAAAATATATATTGGTTTGCTAAAACAAAAAACAATAGTTCACAGAAAGGGATTCCACATTTTTGTCAAAAGTCGAATTTTTCCAACTTGTACTAAAGTGATGGACAAAAATCATTTTCAGGTGAACTGAACCAAAAAATTGAAGAAATGTACTTGGATACGAATAGGGTTTTTTAAATTCCGAAACAAGATTGGGCAAAACCCTTTTTTTATATTTTTGGTGAAAATGCAGTGCCATACCCATGTTTCTGTAAAAGTTTTATCTTCTATTGAGATTCAACAAAAGTGGTCTATAACCCCATGAAATTATGCAACTTTCGTTTTATTAGGGAAAATATCGAAGATCTTTTAAAACGTTGAAGAAAATATAAAATTTTGATTGTAACTTACAGATGTTTTCCTTCTTAGTTAATAGGAAATATCGTTTAATTTGTTCTGTACGCACAAATTGTGGAAAACAAAACGAAAAAACACGTAACTTACGGCAAACTGTTAAATAAAATTTATCAATATTTTAAATATGATCATACCTTTAATATATATCCCAATTCCTACAGACTCAAATATAAATTGTGGGTTCCCTTATGAAAAGTCATTTCCTATTTAATTTCCATTAAGTGTCCTTAAACTAATTTTACTAATGAGAAATAAAATTGCTGTCACATCATAAATACTTGGAAATGTCAGAGTTTCTTCAAGTTGCGTGTACTCAAGTCAAACAATTAATTATATTTCAGTGTCAAAAACCGGTGGAATGTGCCTTTTTATTGGTATTGTGTTTTAATAAGTTTAGCTGATGAGGTTTTTAATTGGTATTCGTAGACGTTGAATTAAAGTCGGTATAGAATTGTTGAAATGTTAACTTATTATATAATCGCTTACATGAGCTTATGTTTTCTTGTCTGAAAATTATAAGTGCCTTGCTGTTTGTTTTTGATATAGTTTTGTTTTTTTACCTTTTTAAATAACCTTTGAAAGTTTTAACGCAAATAAAGAGTTTAACTAAGTAAATAAAAAATATAAATAAATCTTTACTCTTAACTGGTCTTTATTTCATATTGAGGTTGGAATCCCTATATGTACATTCGTAACCGGTATAAAAATTATTTGGCAGTACATCCCTTCCAACAATTAACAAAAATTTAACTCCAATTAACAAAAATATCATCGAACAATCAATGAGATATACAATAAATTTTAAACAGCAAAAGTTAGTTTAAACTGCAAACGAACATCATATTTTATTGTATAATATAACATAAATTCTTTTATTTGATCTGCTTCGATTTTAACTCGATTTAAAAATACTAATACAACTTTAAGTAATAAAGAGTTTTTCGAATTATTTTATGATTAAAAACTGATAAGGAATGTAATGAAATGTTGATAATTATTTAAAATGTTATTACTTTTTGAAACCACAGTATAAAAATTTCAAACAATGTTAAATACACATTTGACGTTAAAATTTTTGCAAGATATTTGAATATGAATTATGTATAGAGTATACCATAAAAATTATTTCCTAGAGTTTAAAACTAACGCTTCTTTATATGTACGCATTTGCTGCCTTTGGTATTTACTCTTTACTATACTTCAGCATCAGAAAGCCTTTGTTTAATGAAACCTTTACAATTGTAATTAAGTTTGAATTTTCAACTAAATTTGTAATTATATTCTAAATACTAATTTGTTTTTGAGATCAAGTACCCATCAAAATTGCATTGCAATTAAACTTCGTTATATTAGCAATATCTTGTAGCATATTAGAATACATAGGAAAGTAACAAGACTATACCTAATTTTATCAGAACTTCTCCGATTGCCTTATTTGGCACTAATAGACCCTTCGATGCGTCAAATATTCTTACGAATGAAATGCAATACTTTTTCTTTTCTTAGACTTTCATTAGAGTATACCATTTGTCTTCATCATGATCTCAAGTGACAGAACCGGAAAAGAAATAGAACGAAGATAAAACTATTTGACAGTAGAAAAAAATAACATTAGGAAATCTCGTGTGTCCAAAGACAAGAAATGAGACAAAACGACGTGAAACCAGTTAACTAACGTATCAGCCAGGAGAAATATGGATTGACTTTGAGTTAGTCAGCAAAAAAATATAACTTTTTTTTATGAAAACGAAAGTTTTTGTGAAAGTTATTGAATAAAATCGTAACTTTTTTCTTTAGTAACTAATGAAAATAGATTAGCCATTCATCATTGAGTTATAAAAGAGGAAGACAATTGTTTTTGATGAAGCCAAGGCGTTTGTGACGTTAATGTTATTTAGTTGAGTTAAATTCTGTCCTTATTTTATCGAACTATATTTTGTAGTTCATAGATATATTTTATTTATTGGTTAATTTTGAAAAATAAAACATTTCATTAAGTTTTTTTTTAATTATTAAATTTTATAAAATTGTTTATTTAAAAGTCAACAAAAAAGTCCTGAATGTTTGGCTTTTTGTTAATTTTTTTAATTATCAACTTGCATTTTGTAGTTGTCGAGCGGCGTAATTTTACTACTTCTAATAATAAATATACAAATAAAACACTATCTAGCAATTTTTTACGATATCAATGAAAAATATGCTTTTTAACTTTACAAAACACCCTTCTTTTCAATATTTAAAGTAATTATACAATATGTCATAAGAATATAAGATTTTCTATATTTAAAATCAGCACACCATGAAAATACAAATAATGTACCTGCTACCACTCACGCTTCTACCACTTTCAAGGCTATATATATATTTTAACTGCTTTTTTTCACAGACGTGTAGCACTATAACTCGATTAAAAATTTTAACTTTTAGAAATAAGGGGTGTCTATATTGATAGTATTGTTCATAATAGGTAAAAGTACTATATACAGAGAATAGAGCTAATTCCATTGTCAACATCAAACATATAATCAATAATAATTTATCCGCCCTTAGGCAGGCGGCACGCAAACGGTTTCCTGATTTGGTTTCCGGCAGCAAATTCCACATTTGGTATTGCGTAAAATCGGGTGTCCTAACCATTTATAAAACCATTAAAGCGAAAAAGTATCACTTCTAAACCTAAGGAGATTATTTTGCCATTGTATAGGGGATTGGTAAGCCCACATCTGGAATGTGTGTTGTTCGATTTTGGTCCCCCTTCCTCAGAAAAGATATAGAGTTGATTGAAAAAGTTCAGCATAGTGCAACAAAAATGATTAAGGGGGTATAGGACACAAAATCTTCAAAAAAATCAAAAAAATTATTATTATCATAAAAAATAACACAAATATTTTAGAATAATTTAAAACAAAAATTTTATTTATATCTGCAGTAGAACGTGAGATGTGTAGTTTTTTGTGTCATGACATCTGTGTTGGCCAACCACATTTATAATCGTTGCTTCCTCGTAATTTTAGATAGGAATAACGTTATCGAATCCTTAGTTGTTCGGTCGGTTTGGAGCGCTTCAGTAAGGAAAGGGATGAACTTCAAAGCTGTTTTTCTCCATGATCGTGTTTTAGATGATTTTTTGACTTTAAATTGATATAACTCAAAATCTACTGCTCATAGAGTGTCAAAACTTTCCACTCATATTTTTCAAACATATATCTTTAATTTGTCTTTAGGGATTAGTTGTAAATAGTTTATTTTTTTATTTATTAATTTTATAAAAAAAAGTGAACCTGCGAAGTTATTAAAAAAAACTTCAAGATTTTTTTTTAAAAAAACTATGGCAAATAAGAAAAATCGGTAAAGACAGTTTGTTAAATACATTTTTGTGTTTATAAAAATGCTAAATATTTGTTTGCCAATAAATAAGTTTTTGACTTATAACAAAAATAAGAGACATCACTTTTTGACACATTTTATTTTTTAAAAAAATAAATAATGATAATTTAAAACCTTTGACTGTCTAAAAGTGTAAGTATATTTAGTATACATTTATAGAAAAAAAATTATATTGATATCTGCAATATTAAAAAAAAAAGTTAAAAGTGTCCCATACCCCCTTAAGGGTTTATCAGGTATCGTTTATGATAATAGATTAAGATCTTTAGACATGGATTCCCTGAAAATTAGGAAAACAATGGGTGATTTAATTCAGTTATTCAAGTTCATAAAACAGGGAGGCATTAGGTTTTACCTTAAATAGCCGGATCAGGGGACATGGTCATAAATTGAATAAATCATGCTTTAGAAGGGAGACAAGGAAATATTATTTTTACAATAGAGTCGTCAATGAGTGGAATGCTTTACTTGAATATGTGTATTCAAAGAGTGGAAAATTTTAAGAAGAATCTCGATAGCTACTGGAAACTGGTAAGAAACTAGATATACTTTGGACCAACCTTGCTGGGCCTCTGGCCTGTTGTTGGTCGACATTTTGTCGATTTTTGTATTTGTATTTATTTGTATATGACTCTCGTGTAGGAGTATGCCAAGTACAGACGCAAGCCAAAAATAAAGATCTTTATTTACTTTATACATAAATTTCTTTACTTCTAAAAGATCTTTTTTAGAACGTTAGCTAATAAAGACCTTTTATAGTTTTTGTAAACCAATGTTCTGTTTGTAGATGAGTCTTGTGAGCCACGTGTCCATCGAGTCCAAGATGATCGAGCAGATCTTCACTCATACCGCAGTGTACAAAGGAACCATCATCGCCGTAAAGCAGTTGCGATTCAGCAAGAAGATTGTCGATATATCACGAAAAACCAAAAAGGAGATGAAAATAGTAAGTGTTTTAAACACCCATGCTCATGATAAATAAACTGCAAAAAGCCGTAAGTTTTTTAACGATACCTAAAGATCACTTGTGAGCTCAACCGTAAAGACGACTCGTAGCAAACTAATTATGAAAATGAAATATAAAAAAAATATATGAAATATTCACAACATGTGAATATAATAGAAGAAATTAAATATATTCACAATTTCATGAACGTTTGAATTTTTTTAAATTAAACCAAAAATTAATTAATCAAATTATTTTAATTTAAATTATTTAAATTATATCAAAATACCTAATTTTTTGTAATGAACTATCGTGAAGATGATAAATTCAATCGATATTTCCTATTTAAGGCAAATATTTTATCTTTAAATAAGTTGACATCATAAACACAGTTGTTTTAAACATATAATTAAATTAATGGTGGTAGTAGTAGGGTAGATTTTATGTTGTACAATGGCGTGAAAATAAAATTGAAAGTGTCCCGGTAAAATGCAACCTTAAACTGCACCCAGGCAGGACTCTATCAACTGCGGTAAAGGTAGTGAAAGATAAGAAGTAGTTTCACAAAAACTTTATTTCGAGCAAGGCAGAAATACACAGTATATCGCCGCTGATACCTATAAGTCTTCGTCATTTACCTCCTTCCTTGAGACAGTGTATATTTTTTTTAATAAAAAGCTTATTTCTGCATTTTCTTTTAAAATTTAATTACATAAATAATTTAGTTTCATATTATTGTTTCAATTTTCGTAGCTTGGCCAATTAATTGTAGAAAATAAGCAACTGTATTTTTTTAATAATAATGTTAAACTCGTATCTATGAAAATCTTACATTTTAAATTTCATGGCACAACTGCCTGATCTCCGTTACGCCTCCAGGTTGACGAATATTAATGGCTTTGTACTGCATAGTTAACCATGTTGTGAAACTAGAGGTCGATTAATCTATTATGACAGTTGACGAGAAAACTACATATGACATCGGATATTTGTATAATGGGAAACAAATCTAATGGTGTTTTGATAAACTTAACAAAATGAATAACGATGATAGGTATGGTTTAGTTAAAAACTTTATAAAATGTATAATTTGTAGATAGATAGCTTTAAGTTTAAATTTAAAAAAATAACAGCTGTGTCAGGGGGAAACTGCATTTTAAGCATTCCTATACTATAACTACCATAGTTCCAATTTACCATTACTTATAAAATAAGTACTTATGCATCGCATTTTAGTTCAACACACAATATAAAACTATACAATTGTTACATAGTCTTGAAGTTCTTATTTATAGGGCTTGTTGATTCTTTTATCAAAACAGGTTTCTTCCCAAGGGGTATGTTTAAAGAAAAACTATTTCCAAAACACCTCATCTAGAAAATTCACAGAGTTTTATATTTCGATTTTATTCGATTACAAAATTGAAACTTCCTTTACATTTGGGAATTCCCTCAGATCAACACGACTTTAAACGTTTCAAAAAAGCAAACAGTTTAAAGTAACGCTTTTTTTCTTTAGATATAAAGAAACTATTTATGGATCAAGAGAAAGTGTATAGTACCCAAAAAATACCTATTCCCTAAGATTCCAGAAAATTTTAAGCTATTTTTTCTTTACATAACACAATTCTCTAACAACCACTGTCCTGTGTCAACTGTAGGATCTTTTTTAATAACTTGCATTGTTTTATGTGAAATAATTTTACACCTATTTTTGCTTACAAATTAGGTTAACATGGTTAACAGTTAATATCGACAAAAAATACATAATTTACTAACGATATGATTTTTTTCAAATTAAAAGAAAGTATCTGAATTTCCTTTTTCGATCATGTTCTGTGACTCAATTCAGGTTTTAGTCGGTTAGGCACTCACCTAGCATGTGAAAGGTCCCAGTTTCGTGTCCGGGCATCACCAAAAAAGCAACTGCCGACCTATAAACGGCCCGTGCAGCCAAATGTCCGACGAATAACCCCGTGTAAGGGAGTGCACATTAAATATCCTTGAAAGTCCTAACGCTGCGTACGATGTCGCCCTTAACGCTAGTATTGGGTACCTATTCAGGTGCCGGCTCGTCACTTGACCGTGGTTCTAAAATACGACGGCCGTTGCCAATACCGCTCGTGTAGCTCTAGCGCTACGATAATTCAAAACCCAACCTAACTTGTAATAGAATAAGAAATTTTCATTGCAGTTATATTTTTATTTTACTTTATACTACTTTATACGTCAGCCATTTATTCCTGTTAATTTTTTGCAGATGCGTGAGATGCACAACGACAATATTAACCAGTTTATCGGCGCATGCGTCGATCCAAACTGCGTGCATGTAGTCACTGAATATTGCTCAAAAGGTAGTTTACAAGTAAGTAAATTAATTTTTTCATTGTTTCAACACTGTATTGTATGATATTTTCAATGCATAGTAAATTATAGCTCTTATAAAGTGAAGTTTAAAAAAGTTGCGTGTTACTAGTTTGACGAAAGTTTTACACCATCACAAAAAAATAGTGTAAATCAAAATTGTGTTTCAAACCCAGTATGTAACGATTCAAAGATAAAAGAATTTAAAAAAAATATTTCTTAATACATATTTCTTAATGATTTAGAAACATTATGTAATCGTAATTGTTTGCAAAAATTTAGCTCATGTATTTTTTTTACCTAGAAGTATATTGCACGAATACCGTTAATTTCCATCAATAAAAATATTTGTACAACCGTATTCCATAAAGTTATTATTCTCTTTTATTAAAAAAAAGGGGGAACTGATTGAATAATTTAGTTCCGAAATAATATTATTCACCATTACAATAACAGTGTGCATTACAAAGGTTTTTTATGTAAACGTCCATATCTAAAGTCTCCAACCCTCTAGCTCATAAAATACCTAACAAGTAAAATATTCTTTTGGACTGAAAAACTCTTCAATGCGAAAAAATGAAGTTGAAAAAATAACTAAATATCGTTTTTGATTTGCAATCACTCGTTTGTAGTGGATATTTTCCTTTAGAATTCCAAAAAGTACTTCCACAAGAACCAAGTATAGTATTTTCCTAAAATAAATTCGAAACTTTTCTATACGTAGGATTACGGAAGGTTTTTTTTTCGTACATTTACAGAGAGTGCCTACAGATGGAATGAGTCTATTTTTATATAGAGAGAAAGTATTATCATGTGATTATATTTAGATGTATTCAGCGAATAGCATGGCTTATTTTATGTGAGTAGTTTCTAAAATAAAAGTTTCTTATCCGCTCTAAAAAGTTCCTCTTCTGTTTTCATTTTTTTTTATTTCGTTCGTTTTAAATTTTTAGTTAACTTGCCTTCGAATTTTTAGTTTGCTCCTTACTTATAAATTCGAAAATTAAGTCCTACCTATTATATGTATTGAAGTTTCATATAGCCTAAGTTCAGTCATGGCTGTCAATAATTGCTCTAATTCAATAATTGTTCATTGCTTTTCTTGTATATTATTTCTTACGTTATAAAAATAAATACTTACACTATGCTTCAAACTATTGGTGTGATACAACCCATGTGCTACTAGAATTGAATATGCCCGGGAGAAGGTCCTGATAATTAAAAAAGTTAAGATAAATCACATTCTAAGTTAATTTCATTTAGAATAACCTAGCAACGAATAACAAAAGGTAATTAAAGAATTTATTTACTTTCAATAACTAAAAAATTCAATAATAATGGCAAAAACTTTATTAGAATAAAAAGAATTTCCTTAATTAATAGTTACGTTTAGTAACTCTAGCTTGGCGAGTTACATGGATAATGATAACCATTACATGGATAATGTGCATGCTGAGGTAATGTGATGTTACTATCTAAGCAAAGGACATTGGTATTTAACTAGATACCGCTTGCAATCGAATCGAGCAAATTGATTTCGACTCTCCACTAGGTTAAGGCTAGATAGAATGGGATTAGGATGAACATGCCCAATTAACGCATATGTTTAAAGGGAACGGAATGCTGTGTTAGAGCCCTTATTACAATTTACCCTAGACAGATCTTCAAATGCACTTAAAATATTTTTAAAGCAATTAATACTGATAACTTAACTGGAATAGGCTACTTACATGTTGCTTTGAGACTCATTAAAGTTACGAAATGACAGACATACGAAAAAAAACGTATAAAATATGTTTATGTCGTCTTTCTTAACGAGGAGAAATAGAATTGATGGTATATAAAACAGACCGTCCGTCAAAAGACAGACAGACGGACCGGAAAACGGGAAAGCAGACTAAAAATAAAGATATGCTTCTGATATTTTACATTTCTTATAAACAATAATCAGCATCGTAAGAATATTAATATTATTGAGGGTTATGTACAGCCCAGATGTATTGAAACTAGCGGATGCAGTTTTAAAGACACACGATGTCATTTATTTGCCAACGGTACGATTAACGGTTGCGTTGGGTGCCTATTCAGGTGTTGGCTCGTCACCTGACTGTGGTTCTAAAATACGACGCCCATCGCCAATAGCCCTCGTGTAGCTGTAGTGCGACGATAATTCAAACCTAACCCAACCAACGGTACGGTAAAAAATCTGATACAGTTTACTTCATGAAAGAAGTGGCCCATTTCTTTAAATTTCATATTTTTTCCAATTTCATGGGCGATTGTCCTGCATCGCTTGTGTCTCATACAATGGAACTAGTTTACTAATTGAGTATTTGTATGATTTTCATGCAGGAAAGTAAAGCAAATGACATGATTACACAACAATAAAAAGCGATGCTAAACGAAAACAAAAAATTTAAGCTTTTTTCATGTCTACAATTTTGTTAATAGATTCTTAAGAAAAAGTACTAATGTAAACGTTTTGTAAATCTTTTTTTCATACTGATTTCTAAAAGTAGTTCAACTTTTTTTTCTGCTGAAACAGTTAGTTAGGGTTTAGTAATGTGTTTATAGAGGGTAACAAATTGGTTCCAAACACTACTTTGGTCAGTTGCTGGTTTAGCTTTCTCCCTCTAGAAAGTCGAAGTTAGCTTTCTCCCTCTAGAATCCGTAGGCTAGTGCAAGTAAACTCAGTCTTGATCTAATGAACTGATTCCGCGTTTAATGTCTTTAAAATGCCGAGTTGAGTGCAAGCTCATGTTTCCCACTCGTCTTCGAATCAAAATATTACGAAATTTGTCAAAATTGCTCTTGTGTAGCTCTAGCTCTGCGAAATACATTTTAATGTCTTTTTAAGTTAAAGTAAAATAAAAATTTTAGTCAATGTGTATCATGACACAAAAAAGCGGAACATCTGAGCATGATAAGTAATGAACTGTCCTAAAAAAATATTACATGTAATTAACCTGGCTATGCTAGTTAAAATATAGAAAAAAACCGAGTGATAAGTCGCAAATTGTGAAGCGAACCCAAATTCTAGCGATAACCACTGACGTTTGCAAAAAAATCCAACTTCTATCTATCTGTTTTACAGCACTTTCTGTGCTTATTCCACGTAATATAAGTCGCAATTTAAATAGTTTATCATTTGTAAAAATAAATCAAATTAAATAAAGCACGTTTATTTAGTTGCATACATTATGCAGTAGCAATAAGTGTAGCTCAGATGTTCCGTTTTTTTTTTTTTTTTTTTTTTTTTTTTTGTAATTACAAGTTGTAGTTATAACTACTTTTTACACAAATGATACTTACCACCTACAGAAAGGTTAATTTTTCATGGGATTTAACTGGGATGATTTGAGCGGTTTTCGGTCAAGTAGTTATCCAAATCATGACTGAACAACTATACAACACTAAATGCTAATACCGTAAGTTTTATGGACACATACAAATTTAAGGAAAAGTAGAGGGGGGGGGGGATTCAAGTGTGCATCGAGTTTCAATTTTTTGTTAATAATTAGTATTTAATTATTAAAAATTATCCCAAATCGTTACAACTATTTCTTTTTATCCTAACGTTTGAAAATCGGTTTATTGGAATAACATATTAAATTAATACATTTAATGGTTCTTTTAATAAATCTGCCTTGACTATTCGGACTATTTTGTTTTTATTTTTATTCGAGGGGAGTCAAATAGCAACATTTCTCAAAATACAAACATACTTACCAGCCCTTGTCAATCTCTAGAAGTTAACCCACTTTAATTGTTGCTATTTTGGGTGAGGCTGACATTTCACAAGCACCGCATGGAGAAAAAAAAAGTTTAAAATATTGTCAATAACAAAGGCGCGAAAATTTATTTTTTACCCTGTCTGTCAAGCCTAAAAGACACTTCACTACAGGCGCCAGATGTTGACAAGGGTTGTGTTTGCCCCTTTTTTCTTGAAGTTGTCGCCATTGGTGAGTTGACAAAGCAAATAGTATCCAGGCTCTTGTCATTTGGAATGTGGGTATCAAGGGTATCGATCGATTGTTCGCTTTGATGGGTTCCTTTGTGCACCAGAAGTTCGAACAGATTTCTTGAATGGTATTTAAAAGTTTGTTGAAGCATATGATCGGTTTTAGTTCGGTTTAAGAAATACTCAATCGTTTAAAATACGACGGATGGGAATTGTTACTGTTTAACTTTAAGAAACTTTATTTAAAGGAATATTTTTTAAAAAATATTTAAAGGATCAGTAGCGAATATATTTATTTAAGATTGTGTATGATTTATTTAAGAAATGTTGAACAAAAAACATTTTTCATCAGAATAAAAAAAATTAGATATAATATTTTGTTAAACAAAAAATTATTAATGCTTAGTTCACTTATTAGTTATGAATATGTTTAAGAACTATATCACTGCAAATCCGTGTGCTTAAGCTTCCGACGAATTTACGGATGAGCATTATCTCCCACTGGTTTCACGGAGCAATGATATATCAAATTTAAGGGTGTAGCGTTGTACCTATTTTGTGGCACACAATGCAACTCCACAATTTTAAACCTTACTCCGTTTAACCGAATGCAGTACTTTTTGCCCCTCGATTAGGCGGAGTAAGCTCCTTATTTGTGGTGTAAAGTTACTCCGTAAATTCTGTGCGAAGTCGGTCAGTGAGGCTATACTAACATTTCACCTAGATTTTACAGTGCACTTCCAAAACTGAAATGTAACCAAGTGTTTGGCGCAGTATGGCCAATGATGCCCTTGCGCCATTAAACCTAAACCATCCAAAAACGAATTATTATTTGCCCATCCAAAAACGAATTATAATTTGCAAAAAAAAAAAAAAACATTACTTGAAACACACACTAAGCCCATCTGAACATGCGCAAAAAAACGTGCATGCCCTATTCACTTAGAGAGAAACAATACATTTATTTGCATCGTAAGCTTTTGGTGGACCGTTACTTCATACAACCATTTGTAATGGATAAACCTTCTACCAAATTTGTGATTTAACGTTATTTCGGGGGCTGGGGAGCCAGTAGCGGATTTCTAAATAGGCTAGCTAGGCTAAAGCCTACGGCGGCAAATTTTCTTAGGCGGCAAATTTTCAACGGCGGAATTTTGCATGTTGAGGCAATTGTTTAAAAACGCAACTGAAGTTTAAGTAATCTAATAAATTTGATTATTATTTCACCAGTAATTTCGGGGCATGAATTTTCAATGAACAACGGGCTATAATGAGATAAATCAACCTTTGGTGAGCAACTTTTGAATCGATTTTTACCCCCCCCCCCCCCCACCCTATAGGCGGCGAATTTTGGTTCAGCCTATAGGCGGCACATTTGGAAATCCGCCTCTGTGGGGAGCACAGTCGGTTAGGAACTCGCCTAGCATGCGAAAGGTCCCAGGTTCGGGTCCGAGCATCGCCAAAATAACTGTCGACCTATAAGCGGCTCGTGCAGCCAAAAATGTACGACGAATAATACCCCGTGTAAGGGAGTGCACGTTACATATCCTTCAAAGTCCCAACGCTGCGTACGATGCCGCCCTTAACGGTTGCGTTGGGTGCCTATTCAGGTGTTGGCTCGTCACCTGACTGTGGTTCTAAAATACGACGCCCGTCGCCAATAGCCCTCGTGTAGCTCTAGTGCGACGATAATTCAAAACCTAACCTAAGTTGCATACGGAATGCAAGCAGCAATCAATGTTATTCTAGTTCAAAGTTTCATAACGTTATTTAAAAACACGCTATGAATTTATTTAAAAAACAGCAATAATGGTGTGTTATTAAAGCTCCTGATAGAATTAATATGTTTTGCAGACGAACGAGAAGTTTCATATTTCCAATAATAAACAGTTCAGGTTTTTAGTGCAATCATAAAGTTTGTAGCGTCTGAAAGCTATTTCGTAATCATAATATTTAATATCATGGGGGGATATTCTAAACTTTACAATAACAACACACGATATTAAATAATATGACCACAAAAATAACATCCTACCTCAGTATAGTTATTTGGAAAAAAACTATTTGACGAAATAAGCCTTTTTATCGCGGACTCGCTACTTCTAATAAAATTACTAAAACTTTTCCGTTAACGGATAAAGAAATAAAAAGCTTTAAAACCAGATTCTATTTTTACCAAAAAATCATAAGAAAACTCCCTAGGCGCCTTTCAAACATTTCATTAGGACGCCTTTCGGGAAGATAATGTTTTACCTGTAAATTAGTTTTAGGTGGAAGGCCGTTAACTTTTATTTTTAGTCAACGTTGCCAGCTGTAGGGCACTCAGATCATGTAGAAATATTGTCAGTATCGCTTAAATTTAGAAGCCATATTTTTACTGTATTGACCTTTTCCTAAATAAAATTGCGTTAAATAAAAGCAATAAGCAGAATATTTGTACGTAGATGTAGGTTTTTTCTGAAAATTTCATTTATAAAAAAAACATAAGTTGATAAGTGAAAGTTTTTAATACCAAGTACATGATCCTAGTTAATTATGTTTTATCATACTAAATTTCCTTAGTTAATATAAAAGTTAAAATATTATACAAAAGACTTTTTTTCCACATTTTATTCGATAATCGATCAAAGTGACAAAACAATGCCGGAAAAGTTTCAAACTTTTCTTGTTTAATGTCATTGTAGGCAACGAATGATAAATTAGCTTTTCTGTATAGTAAAATATACATTCTGGCTGAAATTTCCAATACAATATGCGTTTCAATCCTCAAGTTTAATGTGATTCAGCAAACATTTTTTTATAAGGGATACTTGGACTAAAACTTTGACAGCTAACAAAGAAACATTGATAAAAGTATAAAAAAACAATAACGATATGAAACAACACACAACCCAATAGACTTTATTTGTTAAAATCTATATACTGGTTTCGGCAGTCCATTCCCTATAGGCGAAGTTTGTGAAATCTTTATAGTCACATCTTTTTCTATGTTTGGAATTCGCAGCAATTCGTGGATTTAATTTGGCTTATCCTTATTATTTGTAGTATTTACGATATAAACTGTACAAACTGGATGGCAACCCTACAGAAGAACACGTTGTTTCAAAAAACTTCATTTTAATTTTCCAACATTGTATAACTTAAGAAATGTCATTCTCCCAAGGATATGTACAAATTTATTTGCCCGACCTTACAGAGGAGCATAAAACTACGTTTCTTCTTTCTTTTCAGGATATTCTTGAAAACGATGATATGAAGTTAGATAACATGTTCATCGCGTCATTAGTTTTTGATCTCATAAAGGTATGTGCTCTTTTTATAGTTACCATGAAATTATTTCTAATGAAACATGAATGGTAATGGAACGTAAGGAATATCACTATGTTGCGGTTTAAATATAATGCGGATGTTTTCTGTCATCAATAACTGTGCATATCCACATAAAAATAAACGAAAAGTGAGGATTAAATAATGAAAAGTTAATAACAATTTTAAGCATTAATCGAATGCGACTGTTTGTATATGGACATAACTAACAAGAACTGACATTAAAAATGTTATTTCCTTTAAAAGATAAACTTCAGATCAATATAACACAATATTATTTTCCATTCGTACTATTTTAATTATACAGAAGTACTTTGTATTACTTTATCTTGATGGCGCAGTATGGCCTTAGATGCCCTTGCGCCATAAAACCCAAACATCCATCCATACTTTATCTTGAGATAAGTAAGAACTTACGGCAATTTATAATCTTAATTTTAAAAAAGCATATTTTGAATTTTTACAATAGTTTTAATGGTAAACTAACTAAATTAAAGTTCGTTTCACTAAAAAAATATGCTTAGGTACCTAAAAAAACTAAACTCCCCGGTGCAACAGCCCATTACAGGGCCAAGTCCTGTCGTGCCCATTTCATCTTTCGTGACCTAGGGTTCTGGGGTGCTAGGCATATGTCCCGGTAAAGTGGTCAGCTTCTCGGAACCCCCAGTGTTTAGTTCCCAAGCATGCTTGGTACCCATTTTATCGACCCACTCAAGGGATAAAAGGATGGGTCAACCCCGCCCAATCCGGGATTCGATCCCCGGAACTTTGGCTTGGCGATGCGAAGCACTACCACTAAACCACTGGGCTTAGGTACAGTTTCACTAAAAACAAAATTTTCTATCTATTTTGAATGAGCGAGCTATTATAACTCCTGTGCCTTACATTATATCCTCAGGGTTTGATTTTCCTGCACGAAAGCGATCTCAAGTTCCACGGTAATCTGAAGTCTTCCAATTGCGTGGTCAGCAGTCGGTGGGTTCTGCAAGTCACCGACTTCGGGATGCACGAGCTCAGAGCTGCCGCCGAAACGGGGTCCGTGGCAGAACACCAGTACTACAGAAGTGAGTGATTGGTTAAAGGTCATACCAACTGAATATAAACAATAGAATTGAGGAGCTTAATGTGAGAATGTGCTAAGCTACATTTTTGAAAATAGATTTTTGTGTCAATGAATAGATTCAGTGGTGAAAGTGGGAAAAAATAAGTGGGGGGAGGACTTAATTAGAATGCCATGCCCCACCCCTCTATGGATTTGAGAGATATAAGTAATGGTGGTGGGATGAATAGCCATTTTCTTGAAAAGAGGAGTGATGTGTCACCCCGCGTCTACCCCCACTTTTAGCACTGAATAGATTACATTATCTACTTAAAGATTACAAGATTCATCAATTTCATAAACTTTATTTAAGAGTATTTTTTACCGTTTTTAAGTGCCGTTTTTAACGTATCTAAGTGCAGACGAGAGAACTTTTAAGTTAATTTTCTCGTTTTCACCTTTTTGTCACTTAGTATGTTCTTCCATTAAGCTCTTCAATATTGTAATGATACATAGGGTAGACTAACCAGTGATTGAACGCTTAAGCACAGTTTGTTTTAAGAAAATTCATACATTTTAAGAAAATATAGCTTCTGGTTTATGACAATGTGAACAAATCTGTCATTACATGTAAATTCTTCTACAAAAAAAAGGCGACTTTATAGTGCTTTGCTTTGGGTCTTTTGGGAGTCCAAATAAAAAGTGGTACAAAAGCCAAGTGAATGAACAGCTCTTTTACCCGGAATGAACACAAATGTCCAGTCAATAAACATGATGGATTTTAATTGATGGCCAATTACGACCAATCAGATATCAGATAGCTTCCTACAAAAGGGAGGAAATCAGTGTTGCCAATCCATCCAGTGGAATGATTTTTAATCCTTATTTTTAAAAGTATTTACCAACTGTTCATTCACTGCGGCCTGTTTATTCACTGGTCAGTCTTCCGTAATTGGATAATTTGAGTGTTTAACCATGGCCCAATTAACTTTGAAGCCACAAAAGCTTTTCGTGACGTCAAGGTATCCGTCCGGTTCGGATTGTTGCCTTTTTCAAAGAAATACGGAAAAAAAAAAAACTTCGTGCCCGGCCGACCGTACTTTTCAGGTCCAAACCGGGTTCACTTCTCTTTCGCAACAGCGGACAATCTGAACCAAACGAAATAATGTGGAGTCACAGAGAATTGATCTGTCCTTATTTGATCAGTGGGTCGTGGTTTAAAGAGTAGTATCTATTAAATAACTTTATAAAAAAATCATCCAGTTAATTAATGTGTAAACATACGCTAAATTCATCATCATTCACCTGATAATATAATGCTAAAAAAATTAAATTAAGATAAGATACAACAGTCACCATAAAATGTGTTTAATATCTTCTTTCTAGATCTTATGTGGAAGGCACCAGAACTCTTGAGGTTTCCTTCTGTCAATCCTTTTGGTTCACAAAAAGGCGATGTTTACGCATTTGGAATAATACTGCACGAAATAATCGCCAGACAAGGTCCCTTCGGAAGTTCAGAACTAACACCTCGAGGTAGAACTTATTTAATTTCATTATACAAATATTGAATATAAATATATTTATAATTATAATAAAATAAAAAATTAAATATTTTATATGTGTGATATTATGAATGAAGACAAATTTGCTACTGGCTATCAAGATTTAGAACAGTTAGCATGTTAGTGTTACGAATCTTGAGTTAATAATTTTATTCAAAAGCATGAAACTATTAATAACTAACAAGATGTTAAAATTGTAAATTTAACTAAAATATTAAATATGTTTATAACACCCTTTTTAAATTTACCGTTTAACTTCAGATTCAATTAAACCATAAACCCATCGGTTTAAAACATTTTCCTTACCTCGAAAATAGTAAGCAAACGTTTTTGGTACGTAGGCGATTGAATATTTAATAGTTAACATCTAAAAGATTATGTTAAATACTTGAGTTTCGTCTAAAAGTGAAAAATAGTATAAACATGTTTGACAATTTGATAAATAAAAAAGATTAAACACATTAGCACCATATTTGAGTTTATTTACATTATCAAATTATGAATAAATAAGTTGAATAATTGTTCTTCATTACCGTTAAAATGACTTCTCAAATATTAAATTTCGAAGAAAACTTCATCGTTGCAATAACAGTATCAGATCCTTGATAAAAAATTATGCTAATCATTTTATTTTTTAAAAAAAGGGGATAAAAAATGTTTATTTATTCAGAAGATTTTGTTACGTATCAAAATATCAAAAGTCAATTTAAACTTTATCAAGAAAAGTTCTTTGAATGATATCAACTTGCACCCTTGTGAATGAATAATTAATCAAACCTGAAAGTTTCAATTACTTTTATTTTTTTACCTTGATCAAGAAAAAAATTAACTTTAAACTGAAAAAAGTTTCAAAAGCGGATTGACTTTTGAATAAGCCAAAGCAATCAAAGTAAGTTTCATTTGTATGTAAATTGTAGGGAGAGTGATATAGTTTAAAGGTCATTCAACCATTTTGATCTTTAATTTATGGAATAATTTCTAATGATGGAAAAGTGTTTTTGAATATTTGTGCGTGGGTTTTGCTTGGGATCGATATTTTTAAGTCAAGACTTCAAAACTTCAAAAACTAAAAACTCTGCATATTTATTCAATGTACGGCATACTTTTTTTTTTAAAAAAAATATGGTTTATAATAGTACTTATTTACTCTTTAAATAAATTTTCAACAACATTTTTAAACATTTAAGTTTTCATAAAAAAATGTGGTTTATTAAGTTATTTTTTTAGCCATCATTGCTAGTTTAATTAAATTCTTATTTTTATTTCCACTTTAAGATTTTAAAATGATCTCGCCATTCAAGTTTCATTAATTTTCGATTAAAAAGAAACTGTTTATTTGTAATAAATATGATACTATTTCTTCCTCAAAGTCTTGTAATTCGTTTTCTGACACCGCCATACTTAACTCGAATGACAATCAATTGTATCAGTAATTGTTCTATATTTTCGCAATTCTTTGTATTTTAACGAGTACTAAATAATTCTTTAAGGCTTAAGTAATTCAGTTAGTAAGAATTTTTACTTCGGGCATAGTAATCCAGTGATTAAGTAATTTATTTAAACACTCGGTCTTTTACTCGGTTAATATTTAAAGAAATGAAGAGTACACGTAAAGAACCGCTTTATTTTGTAGAAGGGTTTCTTTAATAGCCTCTTTGGGGATGATAGCGCGAAATAGCCTAAACTGGCGTAAAGAAACCGGTTACTCGCTTTGTTTATCTATCGCGGCAACCCTGATTCAAGCCAGAGATAAATGGATACGATACACACGTTTGTACCGCAAATGAAAAACCGAAAGAAAAACGGGTTTTCGGTCGCCAATGTCCGCCAAGCAGACACAATTACGGAAATACTCGAAAGAAATCAATCGGTTCTTCCCGTGTACTCTTGAAAAATGTGAAAATAAAACATGAAAGAAATTGATCTTTTTGAGCATTAAATACGTCCCGCTGCCTTGTGTGGTGCCCGCTAAGGTATTGGATGTAGTAAACATATAAAATGTTCGTAAATACGCAAAAGTTTTAACTTATATCGTGGAAATATTCGCATTTTTGTCAAAACATCATTTTTCCGTGCACGTTGAGACCAAAGCACTCAGCTTAATATTTAAAAATATGGACCTTCTATAACAATACGAAAATTGCAGATGCATTGTGCTGCGAAATATTTTGATTTCATAAAATCTTTTATCCCTTTTAGTTTAGGAATGGTGAAGGAAAAGGGCATTTGCCGAAAAATGGCTTGCATATTGTATTCTAAAGAATCTCAAAGAACTTTTATGGGGGAATCCGAATAGTCCCCGCCTACGGGAGATTCCGTAAAAAAAAAAAATCCAAATAAATCTTGTTTAGCGTCCAACAAATAAAACAGAAAAACTACTTTTTTCCCCTTTTTATATAATGCTGTCTTCTTTCTTACACACTTTTGCCGTTCTAATCCCTATTCTTCTTTGTGTTCCTTTTATTTTCTTCGTCTCTATTTAAATTGGAAAACCGTTTCCGAATTCAGTTGCTTGAGTAAATTAAGACGGGAAAAGGATTAAAAACTAAATCTCATTATGGTGGAATCTTTTAACTATTCTCCGTAAGGGCTTTTGACGTCCACGCGCAATTTAATAAATCTTGTCGGAACGTTAAAAGTGATTTGGCTTTAATGACGTCCTTGGAATTCTTTGGTTCAGGAATTAAAAGTTAAAAATGTTCACTGTTTTATAATAAAGGAATGTTTATCTTATAAAAAAGAGAAAGAAGTAGATATGCGTGATGGGTAGAGAATGTGAAGGGGCTGTGTGTTTTCTTTCGAACTTATAGGTTTTCAATACTTTGTCTGGAATATGTTTACTTTCTTTTAAGAAAAAAATGTTTGATCAGGGTTGAGATTTCTTTTTTTTTCTATAGCATGCTTGGCTTGACATAAAAAAAATCTTTCATGTTGAGCTATTGACATTTCGAGTTACCTCAAAGAATACTTTGTACGAAAGTTTTGTTTGTGCTCTTTAGACGTTATTATAAGTAATGATAGTTATATGTAATTACATTATACATAATTATATGTTCTATCGAGTACTTTTTTTCATGCAGCTTACATTTGACACTTAATTTTCTAATGAAACATTTTTTTTTAATTTAGTGTAACTCAATTCAATGTATTATTCACATGTTTCAAAATATATTGATAGCTATTCAAGTTGCATTGTTACACAAGTAAATACATTTTAATAAAAGGTTTCATACAAATATAACAAAGTAAAGCATTATGAAAGCTAAAAGGGATGGTGTTACAAACATACTTAAAACGGGTTCCGAAAAAAAAACACCCATCAGAGGGGGCTGATCAAGAAAGTCTGCTATCACAACAACAACAACTGTTAATAGATGACCATACGCAGTTTAATCCTGTTCGCCAATGCTGAGAAATTTTCCATTAATTAAAAAAAATAATCATTTTCTTTTTTTTACCGTTAAAACTACATTTATTAAAAAAAGTTTCAGAAATGTACTGTTTTCCTTTAACTTTTTTTTCTGTAAAAATGATATGTACAAATTAAAAACGGGGTTTCTGCCACATAAAGCCACCACACTTGAAAACACACTTAACCATTTGAACTATTTAATGAAACTCTGTGCCGAAATACCTCAATAGGGAGTGTCGGAATGCATATCTAGAGTTCCATGGTTCGATCGCGGATTTCAGCAGTCTATTTATTCTCGGTAGTGAATATGTCATGACAGTATCCCAGCCTGTTACGTGCCAGGCCTGGATTCAGTTCTGGTAAAATTGCGTCTTCTCTACTATTTATCTGTGAAATATTTTCCGTTAAATAGAAAATGGTAAAAAAAAACATATTATCTTTTAATTATATGGTATTTTTTCTGACACACCAGCTGATAGATTTTTTTTCAGTAAAAACAATCAAATAAAAAAAGCTTTTTCGCATTCAATAAATAACTTTATTCGTTATTTCAAGACGTATATTTTTTTTTTGCTTCAGTTGGAGTTTAATATTAACTATTTTTTCCTCGATTTTGACGTAACAGGGCGAACGAATATCAGGGTGGACTTATCGCGTAGGAGCAACCAATCAGAGGGGCATAATTCCGTTTGTTTACGCGAGATTCCTCCGCGTAAAACATTTTAATGCTGCAAACTTAAGTTGGGTTTTAGTGTGGAGTACAACCTCTTGCTGACTCTGTAAAGCACTCGCTTGTAGTCGGAAATCTCCATAACTTATAAAACATTTATGCTGGTAATAATAGTTTTTATACACTCTCCAGGTTTCAAAGACGATATTTTTCTAACAAACTTATTTAAATAAATCAAGATTGATGCAATTAGCGAAAGCTTTCCCTTCTGAAAGGAAAAGAAGTCATGTAAATCAACATCTTCACTCAAGAAGAAAAAACCTACGTACTTATTCTTGATATAAACATATTTTTCAATCAATTGTGAATTTAAAATTATGTTTTGCGAGAAATTTTGAACAAAAAAATCGGCACTTAAATTCCCACATGTGCTATCTCACTTTGCACAACGGATCAGATTTACTGTACGGTAACCCTTGGCGCGATTTTTTCGAATTTGGTGATTAATATTTTTTTGCGACAACCTGTCTGACTTCAACTGATGATTCGAATTCTTTGACTTCGCAACGATGACATTTTCCGGCAACCCTATCTGACCATTATTTATTAGCGCAGTGTGGAGAGCGTGACGTCAAAAGTCGCAAGAATACGTACTTTTGGTGCAATTTTGGATAGTTTGCCAATGGTTACGGTACAGTAAATCTGATCCGTTGTGCAAAGTGAGATAGCACATGTGGGAGATTAAGTGACGAAATATTGTTTTACATTTGATGAGAGGCCCTTTCAGTAAAATTTGGCGGTGTAAAAGTACAAATTTTTGATGCGCTATTAATAAAGAAACTATTTCAGTTCCTTGAAATTAATAGTTCATTCTGACAATTGTTTACATGCGAAATTTTTCATAAACTTACCTTTGAAAATACTTTTATTGCAAGACTTTCGAAATCTGCTTGACCTTTTTGCTCATAATTTTTCCATCAGTCCGTATATTCTAGCTAAGTCAATAACTAAACGCGGGGATGATTTAAGGTCTTCTAAGCTTAGACCCAGGCTGTCTAGGATATTCTCCAGAGAGGCTTGCTTTCATTTCGTCACTTAAGTTCCCACATGTGCTATCTTACTTTGCAAAACGGTAGAAATTTACTGAACGATAACCCTTGGCGAACATTCCAAAAGTCGGCCGAAAACCCAACCGAAATGTTAGGAGAGGTTTGGTTCGAATTATCCTCGCACTAGAGCTACACGAGGGAGAGCCGAAAAACGTGTTTGTTCATTTAACACCGGCTGTTCGGAAAACGTCCGTTGCGAAGTCAAAGAATTCGAATCATCAGTCAAAGAATTCGAATCATCAGTCAAAGTCAGACGGTTGCCACCAAAAATTATTTTTCGTAAAATTCGAAAAAATTGAGCCAAGGGTTACTGTACAGTATGATCCTTTCACAACAATTAGATAGCACGTGTGGGAACTTAAGTAACGATATCCTGTTCATAGAAGGAATCACTTTTAAGAGTGTATACTAATCCATTTCCAGAAATCGTACAGAGGGTAAAAGCTGAGCCGAGCGAGGACAAGGAACCTTTCCGGCCTCCCCTGAACGATGTCCAGTGCCAAGACTACATTGTGAATGCCATGAAGGACGCGTGGAACGAGAAACCCGATGCACGGCCGGACTTCCAGCATCTCAAACAGAGGCTCAGGAAGATGAGGGAGGGCATGTGAGTGCCTATTTTCAAGTGAAGAATACATGAAGAGTACAGGGGAAAAACCGATTGATTTTGCAGAGAAATTTCCTTAGCAGGCCACTTTGGCGATGATGGCGAGTGATCGCCTAAACTTGTTTAAGGAAACCAGTTCCCAACACGGAGATCATAGTTAAAGTAATAGAGTGGAAGAACACGTGACCTCCAGTGCTAACGACGCACAGTGGGGTATTTGACCAATCTAGCTGG
Organism: Hylyphantes graminicola; assembly: GCA_023701765.1. NCBI lineage: Eukaryota > Metazoa > Arthropoda > Arachnida > Araneae > Linyphiidae > Hylyphantes > Hylyphantes graminicola. The sequence goes on along the minus strand of CM043113.1, from coordinate 43,348,841 downwards.
ACAAAAGTCGATTTTAAAAACCTAAACATATGAAGAAAAAATAGTCATTTCTGATAGACAAATAATGAGCGCATGTCGAACAAAACTTTTTTTTAATTGCAGACGACTTTTTACATTCGTAATGCTGGTTTAAAGTTCGTTGTTCAGAAGTGCTCGGTTTTATTTTTCTGACGTTCGTAAACAGAAGGAGCTGTAATTATTTTTTATCCTAATTAAAACAGCGTAAATGGATTTTTGAGTTATTGAATCTAATTCAGCAAGTAAGAATGTATACTTTCCACCAGTTTTAATTATTTTTAATGTTTTATTTTAAGCATATCAACGTTTTGAAAATGTTCTATTTTTCATCATCAATTTTCTTCGATTTGATTTACATTTTAGACAAAAAGTTATATAGTTCCGCAAAGTTCCGCTTTGAGTTTTAGCTTAAAAGAAAGCTTAGAATCTAAGCTTTAAGAACCTGGTAAAATTTCTTGCGAATTTTTGCGAATTTGCGATATAAAAGTAATTTTCCATCATCGTTAGGTATGTGATCTAACAAAGTACGCAAGCTTCAACCTACTCTCAAGACGTTAATTTTTGTTTTAGGATCATCAAAAGTTATAATCATGACTAGGAAAGAATTTGTTTGCCATTATGCAGTAACAGCATTTGAATAACATAAATGAAAAATTGAAGTTTTCAGAAAATTGCCTTTTAAACTTGGATAATTTTTCCGATGAGCTCACGCGTTTAAAGATTGTTCAAATGTTAACTAAATTCAAATTTCGTAGTCATAAGGCTCAAAGAAAAGAAGATATTTTCGCTAGAAAACTAGGATTGGCTTGAAAGTTTATTTTTAGTTCCAAAAATTGTGAAAGGACAAAGTAGATATCTAACGAAATTTCACTGACTCGTGATCGGAGTAAGAGGAGAAAAACAAAAGAATTACGAAAAAATACCGATTTGGAAGTGTTTACTTTCGCTACACAAACCAAGCTTAAAAGAAAGTGGGAAAGAGATGCTTCTCTATAGTACTTAAAACATTGCTAATATCCAAATACGAAAACCTTTGAAGATGATTCACATTACGATGCACATATCTTTCAAAAGTTCTATCGTTCCTATTTAACTATCTTGCTGTGTAAATAATTCAATCATTTGACAAAATCCAATACAATCTTCGCCACGATATTGTCGTCCAATAAGAATGGGTTAGGTTTAGTTTGAATTATCATCGAACTAGGGGTAGTTGCGCTCTTAAAATAAACGAGCGATTTTAACTCTGGCTGAGTTAATTTTCATGTCTCCAGTGTAGAAAATACACTTCCCCTATAGAAGTGGATCCTTTGTATAATAAACTGCGACAGTATCACTCCAAACGAGTGATTTTGAATCAGTCAGTTAATATTCACTCATTTCCAGTGTCGAAAATGTACTTCTCATACAGGAGTTCACTCTTTTGTTTTAATAGTGTAAGTTACGAGCCGACACCTGAGTGGACACCCAACGCAAATCGAAGAGCGTGATCATACGCAGCTTCGGGATTTTGTAGGATATTTGACGTAAACGCCCTCCACACAGTATGTAATTCGTCGGGCATTTTTCGTTGCTTCACGAGCCGTTTGTAGGTCGACAATTGTGTAGGCAATGCAAGGACACGAACCTGGGACCTTCCGCATGCAAGGCGACAGGGTCTATGAGAAAGTCCTCTAACTCCTGGAAGGCCCTGGATATAAATGGTCAACCCCTTATATCAGAATGGGAGGTATCAATTGGCATAAAATAATAGTTTACATAAAAAAACAATCACTGTTATTAAGGGTGCACCCGTGCAACGCCGGGTTTATAAAGCTAGTTGTTGTAAAATGTTGTATTGTACTTATAATACCCGAAATTAACTTAAGATTTCATACATTACTACCAGAAGTGAAAAAAATGTTTTTGTCCAGCTAGATCGGTCAAATACCCCACTGTGCGACGGGACGCGCAAGGAGCTCCCAGAAGAGCCCCAATGAAGTCAGTGTTGTAGGTCACGCGATATGCCACTCGAATACTTTAACTACTATCTCTGTGGTTCCTAGGTACCAAGATTCAGGCGATTGGCGATACCGACGCTTGGACCAAGCGAAGAAGAGAAAAACCGGTTTTATGCCGCCAAGCAGACAATGGCGGGCGTCCGCCTAATAAATCAATCGGTTCTTCCCGTGTACTCTTCACATGGGGAAAACCTTCATTGCATAGGAATCTTTCCGTGTTCTGGTTGCTTGGCGGACATTGGCAACAAGAAACCGTTTTCTCTTATATTTCTTCTCCCACGTACAAACTTGCGACTCGTGTCTCGCGTGAATCAAGGTCAGAACATGGTTTTTCTTGCAACAATTTAGGCGCTGACTCTCTAGCGTTGCTAAAAAGGCCTGATCCTGAAGGATTCGTAAGCAATGAATGTTTTTTTTTCCTTTGTGCTCTTAAAGTTTCTGCAGGCAAAATCCTATTTCACCGGAAAGGGCGAACGTATTACTTTGGTTAACAAAGGATGCAGTTGTAGAAACCCGTCCCCAGACTGTCAGGTTTTCCAGCGACAAATTTGTTTTATAAAAGCTTATAAATTTTTAAATTTTACTAGATTTTAATAATCATCTGCTGCAGAAGTATTTCTTTATATTGCAGTAAAAACAAGTTTACATTTCAGTCAATTTGCATAGTCAATTATATATTAATTTTTGTATCATATACAAAACAAGGGTTCTTTTAATCGTAGTTCCGTGAATATGCCAAGTGCTTGAATATGGCACTAATTTGAAAATTCACAAAATTTTCCATAATTTTTAAATGTTACTAAAAAAAGTTGGACACTTTCATTTTATACATCGATAGATGCAGAGTTATATTTAAATACAATGCATTTTTCGCTATTGCAGGAAGTCCAATATCATGGACCACATGATGGCTATGATGGAAAAGTATGCCTACAATTTGGAAGAGCTTGTTGACGAACGTACTGTAGCACTAGTCGAGGAGAAGAAGAAAACAGAGGCGTTATTGCACAGAATGCTGCCCAAGTGAGTACTTATCCCTCTAATGCATACTGTTACCGTTTGGTAACAAGTAACATAATCCACTTTATTCAATTAGATTAGAGCTCCTCCTAGACAAAACTGTGTTTTTTACATCTATTACATTTCATTTTAAAGTTTTAGTTGCTAATAATCCTCATAGATGACAGTAGTCAAAGTGTATTCAAAATTAAAGAGTGAGGTTATTAACTTTTGTGAAATTTAGTTTTCTAGTCATTATTATCAAAATTGGAATTTTGCAGTTGGTTTTTGTCCTATGGAAAAAAAATTTTTAATTGAAATTATTTAAATTCCAATGCAGTTAATTTTTTTTAGTATTTTTCACATAATGTGCGAGTATTAAAGATACATATATATTTTTTTTGTTATGAAAATAAAAATCCATGCATTAGAGGGTTAAATCGGTGAAACCTCATGCACCCAAATTTAATCAGAAAATTATGAAAATCCTAACACTACTCAAAAGGCAATTTCAGCACACGTTAAGGGGACAAGGATTACAACGACGCTTCAAAATATCACATTTTCACTTTAGCTTTCAATCACTAAAATGAATATTTACGAAAATATATATATATATAATACGCATCTGGATATGGGGTTGGAGTTCGCAAATTTGGTAGTAAACTTCAATATAACTTTGTTTTCAGCTTCATATGTCATTATTTTAAAACGCCAATGTTTAGCTTTTTGGTACACTTCCCCCCACATCTATTATGTGTGTCTGAAAATATTTTTTTATAGAATTTAAAAAAAGTCCATTCTACGCAATGAACCTCAGGTTTGACAATAAAACATTGATAATTTGATGTTATTAACCTTAATAGAAATATTGCGCATTTAGAAAATAGAATATATATAATAGAAATATTGCGAAGTTAGAAAAATCGTCTTATTTTTACAAATTTAATATTTTTTTGGCAATATTTCTGGTTCACTGTGTTAAATAGATACATGTACACGACACCCCAAAAAATTTCAACCCTTCTAGTAAAATAGAAAAGGAGAAAAGAAGTGTACCTTAATGCTAAAAATTGGTGTTTTGTAATAAATTACATTTAAAGCTGGCAACAAAGTTATCTTGAAATTAACTACAAAATTTACAAACTTCTGCCCCATATGGGCTGTGAGGCACCCTGTGGTCAGTGTCTGGATCTACGGATCGGAAGGTCCCGCGATCGAGTCCTGGTCGCTGAAAACTTACCGAATATATGCGGAGTACATGCTCGTTAAATCTGTTGGTTCCGAAAGTCCTGTTGGCGGTCATTGCGCAGTTTTTCACGGGTACAGGTTCTTGGAGACCATTTCCCTTCCCTTCATTGACTTGTCTAAATTGTGGAGGTGGTGCGTGATAGATGACAGCATGTGTCACGTGTATGTGTGCGTGTGAGTGTGTTGGGACTGCCTCACTTGACGAAGGTTTATAAGCGGCTCTCTGAGCAAGCACACAAGCCTGAAAATATATGTATACCAACATTCAGCCCCATATTCAAATATGCATCATCGCGAAGTTTTTTCGAAAAGGCACGATTCAGTAACTAAAGTTTATATGAAAATTTGATATTTTGAATGGTCGATTTGCTACCTGTTACCTTAAGATAAGATTTTAAGGAACTGCTACAGGGATATGTTATTTTTGATTTTGTACTCTTTGCCCTAATTTGGATTTTTGTTGCCGAAACCCCTTGGTAGGTAAAGCTAATTCCTCTAAACTAATATTATCAATTCGCGTCCATAGTTCATCAGGGTTTTCTATAGGGAAATGATTTTTTTTTTTGCGTAGCTAAAAGAGAATGAGTATTTTTTCATTTTACTTTTCCAATTAATTTGCTGACATAGTAAAAAGGTTTACTTCCTGAAATGGTTGATAAACTATATTAAAATTACCAAATAAATTAACTTTATTTGTTCTATTTAAAGGGAGGTAGATAAAGTAAGAGATTAATAACACTTTTTTTTTTAAACCTAATTATTTTGCTCTTTTATTCGCTTGTTCAATCAAATTGGTCGATTATGAAATTTTTCAATTAAAACGTTTGTTCACTGAGATAAGTAGCGACGTTTAGATAGGCATAGAATTAAAACATTGAATTAACATAGAAGTGATAAAAAACATGTTTAAATAGGACACTACGCAAGCTTTATGTACCGAAGCATTCTCAATATATTTCTTTAATTTTAGATTCTTCACTACGTTTATAACGTAAAAAATGGAAGGCTTTATAATCGTTCAGTCCGTCTGTTTATTTTTATAAGGTAAATGCATACAACTTATAATTAATGGGTAATATTTCAATCACATAATACAATGCATCAACGTTGACAGAAAATATAATTAAGCTGCGTGAAAAATAAGTTGGCCGAATTTTGCAGTGGAAGAGCAATTTAGAAAATTTTCTTATGTAACGGATATTTTCTGTAGCTCGGAGCCCGTTAAAAACATATAGTTGAAGCCATGACTCGTATACGAACCCATGTTGAAGACTTAGGGTGGTAGGCACGTTGACCACATTAACATTGCAGCCACGGGTGAAGTTTGATTAGTTCATACTTTAGTTTGGTAATCAAAATAGAAACAAGTTTGTAACAGAATCTATCACTTAACCCGTTTCCACATAACAGTTCTGTTTAACAGGTAAAAAGGCGCCAAACACAGCATTAATTCTATATTAAACATTTACGCTCTAAATTCGGCTAGTTTAATTTATTTTATTTAGAAAATTAAATAATTATTACTTATATCGTTTGCAAAAATTCATTTATATTTCAAAGAATAAATATTTAAATAGAAAACATTTCAGATCAGCGTACAAGGATCTCGTAGTGAAATATATTTGACGTAATTTCAAACTGATCGATGCCGTAAAAATAAATTTATTTTAGTTTATTGTCTTAAACAATTAAAGTTTCAAGCAATTGTTGTGATGGCAATGGTAATTTAATTCTGATAAACATTACTTCCTATGTTTTTTAAATGAGCATTAAACTTTGTAGTTTTTTAAATAATTAAAGTACTTTCGAATTAATTCTTTTCTGAAACTGTAAATGTATTCTAATTTCGATGCGCTGAATTTTTGACGTATCACATTTATCCATAGCATATGTAGTTTGGGATATGAAAGTGGGTGACAGACGGACTGAACGATTATTAATACCTTCCACTTTTTTTTACGTTATAAACGTGATGTGTTAGCTAAAATATGTTCTCGACAGGTTCAATATGTATCAGTAGTTGCAGATTTATTCTGTTTACCGATACAATACGTCTTTTGACAAATTTAGATGTTAGTTTACGACAAACTTGGTTATAACTGTATTCAATAAAATAAGTATATTATTTCGTATCGTGTACTATTTTGTTTATCATACTGGCATCTTGAAAACATTTCCGATTTCTTTCTAGAATCAAAATTTATAAAGTTTCCAAAAGAATCTTTTAGCAAATTTGGTGGCACTTATTCCTGCGTATGTAAATTAATCAAGAGTATGGTCGTATCTGATCCTAAAATTAAAAGAAGTTGAAAATATTTTTATAGCCAAAGCTTGTGCTTCAAACAAGTTTTATGATGTAACTGAACTTGATTATGTAACTAGTTTTTATCTTAAAACAGAAATTGTGTAAAAATTGTCATCTTCGTGGATTTAAAAAAAAAAAACTACCAGTTTTCCCTCTTTACTACAGAAAACTGCTGCCGTTTTTTAAGTTAAAAAAACTTTTTCTTTTGTGTTTATTTAAATAGAGATAAAAGGCTAATTTTCGATATAAATTAAAACATGTTCAATTTCTACAAAAAAAAATTAATAAATTTTTAAAACACATCTCGAGATTATTTTAAATTTTACCTCTTAGCGATAAACAAATTGGCTGCATTAAAATTACATTTTAACTGAAAGTGTAACGGCTTATCTTTTTTAAAAGTTATTTATGTCTGTTGTATAAAAAGACAACTGCTAAAGTTCTTTATTTTTATATAACCCTGCTGTGTTAGTTTACTTTTTTAGATGAATATCCGTTGTATTTTAAAAATACGAATTAAACTATGAATATATATTGTGAATTTGGCTTTGAAATAAAAATGTGTAAAAATGTGCATTTATCTGTAATGTTTGCATACGTCTGGAGCGCAATTTCACTTGTTTTAAAAAAATCAACGCTTGTTCAAACAATTTGGTAAACTTGAAATTTTCAATTTTGTTAAAATTATTGTTTTTATATGTTTTACATACTCTTTATTTTATTCGAGATAAAAATTTATGTTAATAGCTACCGAATATTAAATTTTAGCGTTTAATTATTTCAAAGCATTGACTTTTCGTTTTTAAACACTTTATGTTATTGTAAATATTCAATTACGTTTACTAGTCTTTTGTACATTTTTTTAAAAAAAGATTTGTTTGAAATACAATTTCCATATTAAAACTGTATTCTAAATAAATTTTACCTTTTAATTAAATACCTGTCATGCCAAACATCTATTGTGCAAATAAAGAAATCTAATTGTTCATGCATATATTTTCTTCTAGTATTAAACATAAATTTCAAATTTTACGTTCAATGCCGGAAGAATTATCAATGCTACAATTTAATGAAATTTATTAATATTCTTCTTTCTTAACTTGGAAATTATTTTGAGATCATCTCTTCAGAAATAAACCTATACCAAAACACACCTAAAGTTTGCAGCATGAAAATTTTCTACGCAGAGGAAACGCGCGTAAACAAACGGAATTTTTCCTCTCTGATTGGTCGCTCCTACGCGTTACGTCCGCCCTGATACGTCAAAATCGAAAAAAAAAAAAATATTACACTCAAACTGAAGCAAAAACAAATAAAAATAATAAAAATATACCTTGAAATAACGAATGAAGTGATATATTGAATATGAAAACCCTTTTCTTTATTCGATTCTCGCACTCGGAAATTAGAACTATTTATCGTTTTCCCGTATGGAACATTTGTATACTGCATACTTAAACTGTGGTGAGGTATAGATCTGATATTGTAAACACTTTTATTTTTTAAAAATATATTCATTGAAAACATTCATACATTTTTGCCCCATTTCAGGCCTTTTGCAAAGAAAAAAGATGCTCTAAGCGCCCTCCAAATTGGATTTATCCAAACATAATTTGCGAAACTTCTTAAGAAGTATTAAATAAGTGGTTTTAATAAATAACTTCCCTCATGGGAACTAAAAAAATTAACCATAATCTTATGAGTTAATGAATCCACTTTTCGAAAACTTATATCTAGTACAATTAAACAATGTTCGAGTTTTTTAAAAAATACTTTTACTTTAAAGTTTAAAAATATATAATGTTTTTTTATTCTTTAAAGCTGTTGCTATTTTCTTTCCTGTGAATTAAAATATCGTTTTTCTAATATTATCATCCCAAATCAATCAATCATGGCTGTTTGTTGATTTTTAAAAAGGCGGAAGTGACGGTAATGAAGAAATCTGATAACTGTTTTTTATAATTTAATCCATGCAGTTTATTTTATCATTACTGTTATTTGATGTATTTGTGCATGAAACTATAGTAAAATAGCAAACCGTTTTATTTATTTTTTTTAAATATTTTTATCTATTTTCTTCAGCTTATTGATTCGCATACATAACATTTTAGGTCGGCTGGGGTTATTTTTATCCTTCATTACTTTTTTAATTAAACATAAACTATATATGAAAATTAAAAAAAGTTACCGGGCACGAAGCGATAAAAATTTATCAATGAATTTCTTGCTATTTTTGAAGTGGTATTCAAAATACTACCGTACTATTTGCTATTCACTTTAATAAATATCATCTTTCGTAAATGTAATTAGAATTTAAATTTCGTTTTATTTTCATTTACCGAACTTTAGATTTAAAAATAGTTGGAATGTTAATCTGCAGATAAAAATAAATTTTGTTAAACATTTTCACGTTTAAACCATTTGTTCCCTAAAGTAATAGGAATTGAAACGCTCCTAATCTTAATTAGCCCATATAGGAATTTATTTATGATGCGAATTAAATAAAATATTTTGAACATTTCCCATGTTTTAACTTAAAAAACGCAATTAACATTTTATTTTATTTTTGAATAATCAACTCACTGGTAATTTGATGATTGTTTTTCTTTTTCCTTGGTAATCACAAATTAAAATGCGAAATAAACAAAAATTGATTTCTTCAATTTTAATGTATGGAAAGTATTATTGTTTTTATAGAAGTTATCGAGGGCTGGGGAGCCCAGGCGGTTAAGCACTCGCTTATCATGCGGAAGGTCCCAGGTTCGGGTCCGGGCATCGCCAAAATAGCTGCCGACCTATAAACGGCCCGTGTAGCCAAAAATGTCCGACGAATAATACCCCGTGTAAGGGAGTGCACGTTAAATATCCTTCAAAGTCCCAACGCTGCGTACGATGTCGCCCTTAACGGTTGCGTTGGGTGCCTATTCAGGTGTGGCTCGTCACCTGACTGTGGTTCTAAATTACGACGCCCGTCGCCAATAGCCCTCCTGTAGCTCTAGTGCGACGATAATGCAAACCAAACCAAATAGAAGTTATTTTGTTTTTAGAACTGTTATTTAAATGATTTGAAAGAAATTGAAATTTTTTTACCAATAATTCTTGCTTAGAAAATATAATTTAAATTTTAAAACCTTAAAGCACTTCAAATAAAAGTCGTAGCATTGTTTTTGGAAATCGATAAAGATTAAAGATATATTTTTTCACCCGTTTATTTTAAGGACCATTGCCAACAGAAGTTTACAATTTGTTATTAATGAAAAATTAGGGACAAATGAATAATCAGTATATAAAAACGCTTATAGACTTCTTAGGACATTCGCCATTGCTAAAATACAAATTGGATTTAGAGATCAAAGCTCAGTATCTTAGTTGTTATCCTTCAGGCTAATATAATCCTAGGTGATCCCAAGTGTACAAAGCGCCTGTGTATGTCCTCCGGTAAACTAATTATGCAGTAAAAGCACAACAAAAAAATCTTCTTTTAGCTGGTCTTTCATGTTCTAGTTAAGTACCTCAGGGTCACGTATGCTGCCTTTGCATTAAGTAAGGTTTTTTTTTCACTATCTACTTTCAATATTTTTAACTGGTCATAGGAAAAACAGATTTTTTAATTTAAAAGGACGTTGAAAAATACAAGACATTGTGTTTTAGTCATTTAAGACCTGGGATTTTATACATTGAACTGAAAAGTGCGATATTTAATTGAATTTTTGATACATAAAGAACTGTGTTATAATAGTAGACAAATTATTTACTTAAACTTTATATGGTTAATAAAATGAATGAATAACAATGCACTCAATGTTTTTAACAAACACATTTGTGTTGAGGGACCCTTTACAAATTCTAATACTGATAATTTTGTTAAATAACTGCTATCCCATTGCTCCTACATCGCCTTCGATTTACCTGGATGCTCTAAAAGTGCTGGTTGCCTTGGAAACAGTGCTATTTTTAATCTCGACTTTCATTGATCAAGCGGGTTTTGTGAATACTCCCCCTTTATGAGTGGGCGTAGCACACCTGTTGAATCGAATCCAAAAATTAAACTTCTAAAGATCCTTGAAACTTTACTTTTGAGTCGCTGCAGTTAAAATTAAAAAATAAAATTGAGGGACGTGGTTATACTTCTGTTTTACGTTTTTTAATTTTTTTAATAGTAAAGGAAAATGTAAGATGTCTATTTTATTTTATTGGTGATGTAACAGAATGCAATTCGCAGATTGGTTAATAAAATTTCATATTTAGTTTGGAAAAAATTTGCAATTATTTTTTAGGAAACCAATCAACATTTGGTTCTTCTGCAGTTAAAAGTTGTACAATGGGAACGTTTTAATTTGTACGCAAAACCATGTTAATCGAAGTGTTGTTGATCATGTATTTATCATACATTATAAAGCAAATTCCTTAAAAATACTTCTGTTTGGCAGTCGAGCTGCCAAATTGAAACCTTTGAAAATAATAATTCTGTCAGTACAAATAACTGATAGTTTATATATAAACAGTTAATATTAACAACAGTAGCAATGATATTGCTAATTTCGAATCGTTAAACTGACTGTTTTTTTTAAATGCAAGTGCGAGCGTGTTTGTATTTTTTTTTTTTGCCATAGAGGCAAAAGCAAAAATTAAATCATAGAACAAATTACTCCTTTATTCTGTTTCTTAAATACTTCAGAGAAAGAATGTCCCTGATTGAAAATACACATTTAAGATGTTTTATTGTGATAATTTATTGAAAAACCAAGTTTGGGTATCATTTAGTATTATTATATACTGTGCACTCGTGTACCACGGAATCTTCAGCTTTTTAGTTCGAACTGTAAAGTGGTTTCGTGTGGGCAAAGAGACGGACAAATGTTCATCAACCATTTTCCCTAAATTGGCACTCCCCCCAAAACTTAGAAAATACGGAGAAATGGAAAACTCAAAATCGACATTTAGGTTGGCTCCGAATTATCGTCGCACGAGAGCTACACGAGGTCTAGTGGCGACGGGCGTCGTATTTTAGAACCACAGTCAAGTGACGAGCCGACACCTGAATAGGCAACCAACGCAACCGTTAATGGCGACATCGTACGCAGCTTTAGGACTTTGAAGGATATTAAACGTGCACTCCCTTACACGGGTATTATTCGTCGAACATTTTTGGCTGCACGGGCTTTTACGTGTATAAGTCGGCAGTTATTTTGGCGATGCCCGGACTCGAACCTGTGACCTTTCGCATGCAAGGCGAGTGCCTAACCGACTGGCCTTCCCTGCCCCTAAATCTTCATTTTCGACCCCATACCGACCTTTCGCAATATTTTTATTACCTAATATTTCATATTAGGTATTTGAAAGTAAAACCATGCTAATTTTTTTTTATTTAAGTTTATTAACTTGCTACTAAAATCAGATAAACTTTCATTCCATAAATTGGTAAAAGCTGACGTGACTAAAAAGTTCCCCTCACTTTGAAATGGCAAAATATTTATTTTTATAAGAAATAGTACGTGACATTTTGCTGAGATGGTTAGAATCGTAGATCACTGAAAGTTACACAAAAATCAATATTTTCCTGTAAAATATACTCTTTTTTTCAAAATAAACATATCAATATTATTTAAAGAATCTTGGGAAATGTATTTTATATTGGTTTCATGGTTTCCAATGTACTTACTTTTTTGTTGCTTTTGGTGCAGTTTCCATCTTGTGATCAAATAAATTTCGTTTTACTTTATCTACGCTCTACTCTTTGGTTCTCAATAAACGTACCAAATAAAATAATAAAACACAATTCCGAGTACTACTTATTTAAGGTAGGCGAATACCCAAAATTCTAAAATTTTTACTATTACTTTAATCTTTTCCAAATTTGGCATAGTGATTTCAAATATAATGAATAATATTATTTAGGCATTTGTTTTTATTTTAATATAATTTATTTATTTTAAACAGTGTTTTTCTACTAAAAAAAGAGGTTTACGCCGACAAGTCTACCACATTGAATTTTCATCCTATGAACATTTATTATGCGTTAAATTCTTCGTTTTGAACTGATACATGCAATGACCCTCTAGAGTTACATACAAATTACAAGAAAAAAAGTTATTAAGAAAAATGTTATAAATTAACCACAAAAAAATGATTTTTTTTTGATTAACTTACACTTGGACATTTTTTTAAAAAAAACTTGTATACTTACACCAGATGTTAGAGGTTCATGGCACAGATATATATTGAAATAGCATCTGCGAAAAATTTCAGGTAAATTAATGTAAAACTTTTTATGCTAGAAGTGTTGACGTAAACCCCTTTTTTTAGTTGAAAAACAATGTTTAAAATAAATCAATTATATTTAAATAAAAAAATCCCCAAAATGCATTGTTCATTATATTTGAAATCACTATGCCAAATTTGGAAAAGATTAAAGTAATAGTAAAGATTTTAGAATTTTGGGAAATTTTGGGTATTCGCCTACCTTAATGGATAGGAAAACGGAGGAATCTTAGTAATGTTGTGATCGTGTTATCTATTTCGTGATTGTATAACTGTTTGATGACTGTCAAACAGATATTTGTATAAATATAATTTTATAACCGTATTTTCAAAGAACTGTTTGCAGAAATATTTTCTGTGCTTCATAAATAAAAAAACAACGTTCTGCGGGATACAGAAGTATATATCCGTTACCTGACAGTCAGGTTTACCTGAAAAACACATAATTAAAAATATATCGAAAAATTTTAGAATTTAATTTTACAATTAATTTCTGTAGCAGCTGATAATAATTGACTGCTTCATACTTAAAATTGTAAAATTAAATTCTTAAATTTAAATATATTTTTAACACTATCGGAGATACCGACGATACCTGACAGTCTATATCCGTCACCCGAAAGTCGTGTTTACCTTAAGACACATAATGAAAAAAGATATACAAGTTTTAGAATTTAATTTTACGATTTTAATCATAATCCTCTACTACAAAAATAAATTAAAATTTAAATTTTCATTTAATTAATTTTAATCTCGCGTAGTAAAAGCCCATCATATTTCAACCAAATTATTCCTCATATTTAAAATATTTTCGAAATAATTGTATATTTTATTTCAATAAACGGTTTTAGTTACATCTTTAAAAATAGTAAGATTTAGAAATGATCGAATTCTAAAAACTACTTTCAATTTTCGTACCTTCCTCCTTTGAGTTCTGCACTAGAGGCTTAAACTAGTGGTAATACAGACTTTCTCGAAATATATATAAATCATTTTCATTAATTGCAATAGACAACTTTTTATGTGAGAACTTGGGGTCAATTTGTCTACTTCACATGCTTATTTTAAGTGAAGAATTTATAATTGATGAACTGGTAAAACGAGGGGGATAAAACATTTTATAGCAGGCTTACATTCCAAAATATTTTTATCGATTTTTTAAAATGTATATTAAAGTGCAAGTTTATTCGAAAAACATCCGTGACACGTTTTTTATGTTTATGTGGTGGAAAAATCAATTTTTGAGTATGACTTAAAAGGTAAGGTAAAAGCATTTTTAAAAGCAAAAAAAATAGGGTTAGTGATTGTCGTTTACGAGCTTTTGTTGAATAATTTATTTTGCTTTAGTGACCTTTAAAAGTTTGATTCAATTTTTCTGTGAAGCGACTAATGGTTTCAATAAAAATGCAAACTTTTAAAGAATTTTGAAGGAAAACGTTGGCCTTCGAATTTAAGTTGACTTTAATCCATCAATCACCAATCAGTAATAGTACGTATTTTTAAGTAATATGTATTGAAAGACATTTATTGCTTTTTAATTTTTATAAAACTTTAACAATTTAGTGTTATACTTTGTTTGACACACAGTTTTTGTCGCACTAGATCACAGAACCTTTTGAGTAAACATGTGAGTCTTTGTATAAGAATATACAACTTAATTTAATTCATTTTTAAGCTAAAAGCAAATTTTAAAAAAAATTAATATTCAATATGTTATGATTTTTTAATTAGTTTAACCTTTAAGTGCTTATTAATGACAAAGGTTTTTAGAATAAAATTGATCAATAATTGAATCAATATTTAAATTGCCAAATAAATCTATAATATTGGAAATCATTTTGCTAATTATGCGAAATACGTTTTGTGAAACCCTTCTCTTTTCCTTATAAATAAATTTGGATACCTAATTAAATTACAAATAACTTCATTTCACAAAAGCATGGCACATTAACATCATTAGTATGATATTCCTCACGAGTAGCATTGTAGTTAAAAATCGAAATTTGAAATACAGGGAAAATGCCATGATTCAATTAGAAGAAATTCCTCAGGCTAAATTCAATTACTGTGCCTTACTTTAAAAGCAAGATTGAAGCATTGCTCTCTTCAATGCCTTATTAATTTTTAAAGAATCATTTTACACTATGCGTGAAAAAGTGACGTAAAAGACAACATTTATTATTTAAGTGTATGCTAATAAATATGCACTTGTTTTGTATCTGTTGATTGGTGGAATTTTGGAAATTTTCTGCATAATGTTTCTAACAAATACGTTTTTATTTATTTCGAAATAATGTATTTTTATGGAGGTAATGCGGTGACTTTATGTACTTATTTTAAATAATTTGTTGGTTGGTTGGAAGACATATATTTTCAGGCTTGTGTGCTTGGTTAGAGAGCGGTTTATAAACCTTCGTCAAGTAAGACAGACACAACACACATGCGTGACAGATGCTGCCATCTATCACACGCCACCTCCACAATTTAGACAGGTCCCTGAAGGGGAGAAATAATTTCTTTTATATACGTTTGTTTCAACGATAAATTTTTAAATAACTTGTTTTATATACGTTTGTTGAAATTTATAGTTGAACTGTGACGGTGTCTCGTGATGTCATATTACGGTTTTAATTTGAATTTACGGTGTACGAAGAAGGAAGTAGTTGCATCAAAATATTTTATGTGGAAAAATTGTAATTAAGAAACATGCTTTAGAAAATTCATTATCCTCTCGTGTTTCTAGTTTTAAGACTACGATCATTTCAATCGGAAGTTTTTGTGAAGAACAGCTTACTTCAATAAATTTCCTAAACTTTCGTAAACAATGCAAAACAATTTCATTATAGTTTGCGTTTTATTTTAGGTCAGTGGCCAACCAGTTGATGAGAGGAGAAGCTGTGATCCCTGAATCTTTCGATGCTGTTACCATCTACTTTAGCGACATCGTCGGATTCACCGAAATGTCTGCCACAAGCACACCCATGGAGGTAAATTCCTTACTGAAAATTGTTGCATAAATCATTAAAAGCTTTACTTATTATTATGGAAATCGCCAATCAGTTTAAATATTGTGTTAATCTTTGTTTATAAGAGAGTGTGTCAGAGGGAAAAAATTGGCTTTTCTTTATCGTCAATTAAAAGTAACATGAACAATAAAAATTTTTTAGATGTGATGGGGAAAATAACTTGTGTACAAGTACTCAAGATAATATGGTAATTTTATTGTTGCACTACACTCTAAAAAATGAATGCTCAAAAACGACGAAATTTTCCTTAATTTTAGATTTTCCTTTACTGGCAAATGCTCCGAGTTTTCTTTTCCTCAAAGTGAGGACATTTGAATCGTCATTTTTATGAGGATTTGACTGTCGTCTAATCTAAAAAATAGTATTTCGTCATTTTTGAGCATGTGAGTACAACAATGAGATTCAGTTTCCTCAAAATCAAGATACAGAATCGTCAAATCACGACCGTAAAAGTAAGGATTCGCGTTTACTCAAAAGTTGCGTTATAGTTTGACGAAACAATCCTCAAAATTAACGAATTGAGGATTCATAAATCGTCAAAAATGAGTGTAATTCTGAGAGTGTACTTAGAGAAATTAAGGCTTTCGCGTTTAAGGCAATGAATGAATGAACTAACTTTTTGTCGGGATTAATTATTTAATAAAATTTATAATTCAATTAGTTACGAAAATATATTTAATGTTACCAATGGGCTTGTTTCAACAATTAGTCAAAGAAAACAAAACAATCAATGAAATCGCAGTATGGAGAACATGACATCATAAGAAATATTCCCATTATTGTATCATTATTTTATTTTTTCAAACGATATTTTTTCTTTAAATTATTTTTGATAAAATGAAAACGCAAATATAGAGTAGTGTGAAAAGCAGATAGTATGTTTGGTATGAAAAATTTTATTTCAAGTTTCACTTTTTAAAAGAACATTAAATGAATTGCTGCATAAATAATTATATACCATCCACTTGCAAACACCATTCAAACCTTCTTTAATGAATACGAACTTTTACTATTAGTTTTTAAAATTTGTTTTTCGTGTACTTATTTTTGTCCTACAGAAACTGCTTAGCACTTCAGTCTCCATTTGTTTTTTATATTGTTTATTTAGATAAACTTGAATTGAATTTTTTGCATAGGAAATTTTCTTCCAAACGTCGTTAACTTGAGCTATTATAAAAATTATTTGTCACCAGTAAGTGAAAGGAATTATCCTAAAGTAATTTTTTTACGAAAAAAGGTTAATCGAAATTACTTCATACAAAATCAATAATCATCATCAAACTACTTTTAAAGTTTTCAAAGCTAACATAGAAAAGAAAGAAATATCCAATCCTGAATTTTTTCATAGATGTGTTTTTATAATGCAACTTGATTTTCCTTCAAGTACACACTTGTATTTTCTTCAATTATTAAGATACGATATTATTTAAACTTTAAATAATATATGTTCGATTTTAAGGATTTTTAAATATCATTACAAAACTATAATCATAACAAATCAAGTTTCTTTAAACAATATATTAATAACAGAAGTTCAAAATAAGCGTACAAATTTATTGAATCTTGCTCAATCAAATCTCAATCGCATTCCTTTATGTTGTGCATCCCACGGAAAAATCATTACAACTGCTCGCACATTAATGAAAAGTCAAACACGTGCGGAACTCCCGATCGAATTAAATATCCATGTAAATGAATCGTCTGCTTGTAAATGAAGTAACTCCAGGGAGACCCAATGCTCAGAGCGGCGTTCCTTTCCCACGTAAGTTATTTCCGAAGCGAGTATGATTTAGACATGGAGGTAAGAAGAATATTAAGGTGCCACACGGCAAAAACCAATACGAAAACCTTTTCGCCAAGTGATGCCATCGATTGCCTTGTAGTAAGCCCCCCAAAAATGCCAAGTGCTATTTCATTGATTCTGTTCGCAAAACGGTAAATGTTAAACCCTGTAATGCATGATTTTTTTATCCCGAAAAAATATATTTATCTGTAATACTCATACAATATGGGAAAAATACTTAAAAAATTAACTGCATTGAAATTTGATTAATTTTTATTTTTAAAAATTTTTGCCATATGGTAAAAACCAACTACAAAATTCCAATTTTGATAAGAATGATTAGAAAACTATTAAATACATTTTAAAATAACCCCCTTTAATTATAATTAATTTTCCAAAACAATTTATTTGTATTTAGTACTAATATTATTATACTTAGAGTACTGCCAAAAACGTAATTTCACAACAGTTAATAACCTCACTCTTTAATTTTAAATACTTTTACTAATGTCATCTGTGAGGATTATTAGTAACTAAAATTTCAAAATGTAATGTAATAGATGAATAAAAAACACAAATGTGTCGAGAGGGAGCTCGCCTTTAATAGAATAAAGTGGATTATGTTACTTATTGCCAAACGGCAAAAGTATGCATTCGAGGGTTAATTACAAAAATTACAGTAAAATTTAGAAAGTCTTGCAACATCGATTTGGTGATTTCTGACTTTCTAATGTGAATTATAATCCCAACGTACCTTTGAAGGAAATTACTGCAATCTTGTGTAAATTCAGGTATCGCCCTGCATCCAACAACTGCGCAGTATTTTTTTTTATTTTTAATTAATGCTTTAAACATTTAATTAGTGCTAAGGAATTAAATTATGCGCTTATATTGAGTGGTTTGTTATGGTCCACTGAGGCTTACTAGGTTGCCATATGGGCTTACTTGGGTTGCTTGGCTACTTTCTGACGGTTTCATTTGTTTTCTCGCCAAGTATCTTCTTCTTCCCAACTCTCTGGATTTAGATTTCATTTGCAGATAATCCCTCTAGTGGCAAATTCCATTATATTGGCAACTCGAGGTTGCCACGGCGACGGTCTCCCAACATCCTCCTCACCTTGTAAATGCCAAGAGAGGCCCGTTTTGTTTGGGCATTTCCGACACGTTTTTCTTGAGGTTTGCTAGGCACCGGCTTTCGGGAAACACTCTGGGATTATCGAGGTTTGAATAATAGGGAAATGCGGCTAATGCAAAACCTGGTGTGACAAGTGAAGTCTCAATTTGTTCCGAGAAACACCCATTGAAACACATTTGGCTTGGTTTAAGTTATATTGCATGAAATTAACAAATGTTGTAGTATTTATTAGGGTGACCAAACCTACTGCATTTCGCAGTATAGTTTAGATTGTTATTCAACTTTAAGCCATCAAAATTGGGCAAAAAGTCTCCGTTTTATTATAGTTATTTTTTCAAAGAAAAACCGCGTAAACAAAATCTGAATTATGAAAATTTAATGATAATTTCATAGCAGAAAAGATAATCACTTAAATAAATCTGGTCAGGCTAGTAATTACGGACGATTCGAACGAAGTTTCTTTGTGGGGTACAAAACAATGTTATAACGTAGCTCTGACGTCCCCATAGACGTGATCGTTCTTCACAGGAGTGTAACGATGCCAACCCATGTTGAGTAAATGGAAATATGCTATGGAGAAGATCCTTACGCACATATGAATTCCATAAATTATTTGTGAATCCATCTAGAAAACATGTTTAAAACATTAATTTCTCTTAAGGTCTAAAATATTTCAATGTTATTTGAGAAAGTTTGGCAATTTTATCAGAATTGAAAAGTGTGTTTTGGTTAAATTGTATTCAGATCATTTTGGATGTAAATTTTACCTTACAAGAGCTTCCAACTAACGGACCAACCTCGCTTTTCCATCTGCCTTTTTACTCTTTGTTTTTACCCAAGTTGGCACGGAGTGCAGTTGCCAACTGTTGGTTCAGTTGTTTACTACAACGAGTCCAATAACAGACCATTTTGCATAATAATTTTAAAAACGTGTGCCTGTTTATTCGATAGTTGATTCAAAAAGATTCCAGTGGAAAGTGAACAGAAGAAGCAGGAAGTGAGCACACGAACGGTGGAAAAATTAATTTTTTTATTCTTCAAAAATATCCAAGGCATTTCCATAAAAAGAAGTGAATAACCCTTTAAATCTCTCGTTTGAAATAAAATATTTTAAATGTAGTTCGTGCTTTGGTGTCATTTTCTGCAAAAATCTCGTTATGAGTATATCTTATAGTCCTGGCGTAGCAAGAGGATTGTTTGGAGGTAATAGTACTACAGCAATTATACGTTTATTCAACCAAACCAAAATAACCAGATTTGCTTGGGCTTGTCTCATCTTTAGTAAATTATTTGTTTTCACTTGTTTGGCCCAAGCTGTTCAGTCTTATTCTGACCTCGATTCCAGCATTTGCTTCTTAAGATAGTTTGGGAGTAAGCGTTTTCTTTGGGAAAATCTAATAACGGTCAGGCGTAGAATACCTGGAGTCATGGGGATATTAGAATCAGATAAACTAATACTTGACGTTAATTAAACTGGAACAGTAGTAAAAGTTATGTTAGTCGTTCATTGTGAATATATTTGTTTTGTGCTGCGGTATTTTTTATCTACATTTAGAATATATTTAATTGCAAGTTCATGTAAAACTAGCATAACAGTCAAACTGTTTTAATTATATTTTGTACAAGGTAGAAATTATATTTTATTCAGTTCATTAGAATTTAATGTATTTGTTTTTTTGTTTTATTTATATATAAACACATCGATTCCCTTAATTTAGAAAAAGATACAAAAATTATAGATTTTTAACCCTCTGACTTATGAGCCTTTTGACGGACGTGTATACGAGTGAATTTATCAATATGTAGTATATTTTTTTAAGTTAATATATTATTTGTTATGTGTAGTAATGGTAAAATGTAAAGTCTAAATTCTTAAAATTTAACGCGTGTTGCTTGTAAAACCTAACATTCCATTAACTGGTTTATACGTATGTATCTCCGATGGTTAGGCAGGAAGTAATTTTACAAAGTTTATTTTGTCACCCTATAGTTTCCGTTGATTCTATGTCGAAGCTTTTGTTGTTATCTAATAAATAAAAAAAATCCCATTATCCGAACTAAAAATAGATTAATCCCTTAATTTACTCCCACGCATCTACCATTTTTCTGTGAAACATTTTATCACATCCTGAAGAGAAATATTTTTTACCGAAAGTTAAAAAGTTTTACAGAAGTTCCTTTAAATGTATTGTATGGCGGCTTGAGACTTTCGCTCTCAATTTTTATAAAGAGTGATGAAAAACATTCTATCTTCGAGAGAATAAACTATTTGTCATTTCTTTCTCATTGCTATTAAATGTTTTATAAAAACGAAATTAATGCTATATTTGGAAAGTTCATTGTTTTTCTAAGCAGAATTTCGCTTCTCCAGAGAAGTGATAAAGTTTGCGCTTTGAAAATGCATTTCTGAAAATAATCTAGAGGAATATTGTACATGTTTTAGCATGTGTGAAACGGTAACGTGTTGTGTTTTGGCAGGATAAAGACCAACCTTTTCATCTGAGTCAAAACGGTAAAATAAATTGTGATAAGAATGCTCTGGGAGAATCGGTATGCATATACCTTGGACAACTTTTTCTTTAATTTTTGAGATAGAATTTTAAAACTTTGTGAGAGGATCAGGCACATAAAAACTAAGATAAATATACTTAATGGCAAGAAAAAAAATCTATTAATTAACAAATAATTAATTTAATGTGCCAAACTGCGAGCAACTTAATGACTATTCAAATTAGTTGTTTTTAATAATTTTTACTGAAAATGAAACAGTAAACATCCAGGCATATGATCATACTTTATCTAAGCTCTAATCAAAATATTTATTTAATTATGATAGTTTGAAATGGCTAACTTTAAAATATACGATTTTTTTAATAATTTAATTTTTTGAAAGTCTGTAAAAAATCAGTATTTGTTACAATTGCTATAAAAAGTATGGCAACATGCCCTGATTCATACTCTTTAAAATACACTATAATTTTTTTTAAATCGAAGCATATTAATTTGAAATATCTTGCTCGCAGTTCAATCATGTTATGAACAAACTCGTTGTTCAGAAAATGCTTTCAAGGTTTTCATTGAAAGGCTGATTACCATAGAATTCCCTTTAAAAGATCACCTGTAAATTAAAAACTATTTACAGCACATGAAATCTACTTGTGCCATTTGAAAGATAAAGAATCGGATAACATTTTAATGCAAAAACATCAGGTCACATGTTTTGATCAATTTTCCGTTTTCTAAGGTATCTACATACCTTAACGAAACGCGCAAATATGTACCTATCATTATTTTAAAGAATTCACGTACCTTAATTAATTTAATAAGTTTCCAGTTTTGTGGAATATGAGAGGTATCATTGGTTGTAAACCGTATAGACAGACGTAAAGAATTAAATTTCTTTTGAATTCCCCGAAGCGCGAAGCAGTACGCTAGATTTTTGTTATTTTTCAAAATTTATCATCTGAAGTATAGTTTTAGATACTATTTTATTATTATTATTTTTTTTTTTTGGTAAATGAAATCGTACCAAGAAGTGTTATTTTTGTTGCAGATTTAATTTAAGAAAAAGAACTCTAAAAGCTTTCCAAAAAAGTTTTGAAATGGATGTTTTCTTTTCCTTTTTTTATGTAGTTTCACTAACTTCCTTGCAATTATTTGTACATAATAAACCAAATTATTGTGTTATTTACCCACGTTTGCACAAAACTAATTTAGTATCCACTAGCTTAACACATTTCTTTTACTTATGTAAATATATTTAATGAATATTCTCCACCACATACTAATTACCATAATAGTTTCTTTATAAATAATACGTGTTCATCAAGACCAGGAAAACACTTATCTTTTGGTATCAAAATATTACTCATTACCAAAAAATATATTCTGACATCTAGTCACTCATAATTAGGTCCTCTTAGGCAAGTCTTCCATACCCTTTCAACCTTTCATCGCGTTATTTACGCTTTTCTAAGTTCTTGGGTCACACAATGGTCCTATGCCAAAATCTCTTCAGCTAGGCTTGTAATATGAAACTATCCGCCTCTCTACAAGTCTAGGGTTGCCAGTCGCGAAATAGTATCTCGCCAAACAATAAAAAAAAAAGAAAATATATAGCTGAAATGACCAAATTAAATTATTTATGAATTGGAGGGTTTTTATCGGCCCCTGTCAAATCTATATCTACAGGTATGTATTTCATTAATCAGAGGATACGATATCAATAACTGAGAAACGTTACTGGAATTCATTTAATATACATGTCGTCAGACATCAGTGAGTGGTACTACTTTTTAAAATAGCACTTTACACTCGTGACTGGGAGGAAATTTTTTTAGCTTTTATTAAACGATGCAACAAAAAATGTCATGTATTTATTGACACAGTAACGCATTGTTTGATATAATAAATGTCTTCAAAGTTCTAATTTTTTTGAATATATTAGAAAATAAGTTGCGCCAAATAAGAGAGAACTTCAGAATTATGGTAATACCTATAAGGAACAAGACATCCAGAGAGTACTGACCGTCCATTGACATGCTTTGATAAGCAATTGAATGTCATTTTCCGTAGAAAATTAACATCTTTCACCAATATTGGGTTGCTTTTCAACATGAGTTCCTTTTAACAAGTTAATTGCATTTCAAAACTGCTTTTGAATTTCGCGACACCTACGCGGATTAAATGGCTGAGATATTTGAACGCTGGAACTTGCCTCGTTAACTATATATTAATAATCTTTATCACTTATGTTATTCTTTTATAAGTTATATTATATTTGGAATAATATATGAAAAAAATCCACTATGCGGTCTTCATTTTGTTGTTCATGGCAGATTACCGTCGAAATTAACAGTTATTATGGTAGGAAAGTGACAAATTAGACTTTTTAAAACTACTAAAATATGAAGTTGTTATTGATATTTATGGGTATTTATGTTGATATTTATGGGACTTTCTCCTTGTTCGATATATAATAACTATTACTTACTAATATGCCTATATTTAGCTTTTAAATTTTAAATTCAACTAAATTCTATGCCTTTAAATGAGTTTACTGCAATAAACGAAACATTCCCCTCAAGGCGTGACATTGTTAAGTAATATCACACTACGAAAATAATATAAACTAATAATAACTGAAGTATTACAAATAATAATGCCACGTAAAATGCAATGCTTAAATATTTGTGAAAGTAAAATACTATAATGAATTTCAAAAGCTCCATTGAAATGAAATATAGGTCAAATAAGTTCGTTAAAAATAGTAATAGAACCGAGTCGTAAGTACATAAGTTTTAATGATTTCATTTATCAAACTAAATATTTTTTTATAAACATGTTATTGGCATTTTTGCATGTTTGAGAGATATTGCATGAGGAGAAAACTATTGATTGAATTATTTCGATAAATTTTGCGCATATTGCAGTGAGCAACCACAAGAGCTTTTTTAATATTTTTTAAAAATATTTTGTTAGTTTAAGCATCAGTTATAAAAAAAAACGAAAATTTTGACTGACAATTGTTGGTTTGAAATTAAAGCAGTTAAAAGTAATTAATTGAGGAGAGATTTTTTTTAAAGCTGAAATTGACACATTATTAGGTTGTGACAAAGCAACATATTTTGAGAAGCTGATAATTTACTTAAAGATAGTTACATTTCCATTAATTAATCTATAATAATAAGAGTCTGTCTGTATGTCTGTGGATCGCAAAAGATCTACTTAAACTGCTCTAAAAATATTCGAAATTTTTAATATAGATTCCCTTTAATACCTACGTGTGTACCTGAGGCTTAGTTATTTCATATTTGATTGTGATTTTTAATTAATATAATTAGTTTCAAAAAAACATCCACGTGGGAATGCGGGACCATAACAGGGCTTGAAAATACATGGACCGAGCCGAAACGGGGGCTTGATGCCATCCTCTATTAGTGTTTGCTTTTTAAGTGCGCATGCAACAACACGAATTTAATTTTATTTTGATTTCGAGTGTATTTTACTAAGTAGGCAGACCATAACAGGGGCTTCAAAACGCAACGACCGGGCCGTAACAGGGGCTTGACACCATTCTCTGTTATTATTTGCTTTTTCTTGCGCATGCGCCAACACGAATTGAATTTAGTTTAGATATTGAGTGTATGGGAAACATTCATGTGATGTCACGTGGTTTGTTATCCTGCACCTCTCGAAACACGTGCTAATGTTATCCTATACAGCTCTCGAACCACTTGCTAATGTTTTCCTACAGCTTTAACCTGTCTAACCGCTTTTTTTTACTACATCGATTTGGAATTGAAGCTCAGGTGGATATGGCGGTGAATGTCCCCCATTTTCACAAGTAAGCATGCCTCTAAAAGGAAGCAATGCGAAGTTAACGGGTTCCCAGTAAGGCGGGACCATACTGCTAGTTATAATATATTTAACTTAATTGTGCATCAACATAAACATTATTTGTTTTTAATATATTCGATAAAGTTCCATAATTTTACTCAAATTCAACTTTAATGACAGGTGATATTTTTCAAAATCATATTGATGTTGGTTTCAGCTATTTTTTTTTTACTTTAAAGGCCCAAAAAAACATCAGTTAAATTGTAGTTTTCTTTGTTTTTATTAGCTACAGTAAATTTACACGAATTACAATATAAAAAATAGCATCCACCTAAATAAATGTACCACATTCCTGACTTTCCCACATTAATACCCCCAAACCCGTATACGACTTTGCCAAAGCTGATAATTCCTACTGACAACATTATTCTTGTGCCCAGCGAGGATTCGTTAATCCAGTACTTTTATTCTCAGGCAAGCTAGAATCCCCTAAAGCTCTTATAACGTGATAGGATTGATATCGAATATGATCGTTCACCTCACACTTGTTGTCTGATTGATGTTGTGTAGGGGAATAAATAACTTTTTAGCTGAAGGATGGAAAAACAGACATACACTTAAAAGCTGAATATCTTTAACAATAAAAAATGAGATAAGGTATGATTTTGGGAAGTGAAGTAGCTCAAAAGGTAAATTATGATTGTATTTACAATTATCAATACATTTTACGTGTGTGGAGTTCATATTCGAATTTATCGATTAGAAGAATATTATAAAGTAGTTTTGGATAAAAAAAAAATGAAAAGTTTAATTTAATAATCTTATAAAATTCGTAAAAAATAAAATTTGCAACCGTAGAACATTGTTATTTTATACTATATTTCCTTTTGAGAAGAACTTGAAAATCACAGATAAATTCGGATTTTTTTTTGTGCGCTAAGTTATCCAGAAAAAATATGTTTATTCATGATATCGTAGATGCAACATTATATCCTGATACGTAGTAAAATTTCTGTTTTTATATTTTCACTGCTAACACCAAATAATTATTTCTTTGGATTTTATCATTCTTTTAAATACCGTTATTATTAATTAACATACTTATGACTTCAATTTAAATAATTTTTTTCCTCCCTCTTAATAGTGTTTATTTTATCCCCTCAATTGCCTCTTCGATATATTTCCGTCAATAAGCTATTATTCGATGGGCAGGAAACGGCAGTATCTATACTAAGGACTCTTGGACCATTGTTGTAAACACTTATTGACTCTAACATATATGAGTATTGAAAGACTGGTTATTTTTAGAGCACGGATTGTCTAATCTGTTGTTGTGGTTAATGCAGTTTACCTGTCCAAGGCATCTTTGTCTTTCTATGCATTTCTCTAAAAAAACATATTTCATTAAATGATGTGCAAATTACATTTTTAACACCTATCCCAACATCGTCCATGACATCCTTTAACTTTAAGTCATACGTGCTCCCTGGGTAGTGCTAAAAGAGTAACGGCTTAGGCGATGGCAAATCAAAGCGGAAGTGCTCGTGGGCGGTGAGATATGGTTTCACTATACTCCATTTAAATGCAGGAGGACTCTCGTGGTCCAAGTTTTTAGAATTGGGAAAGATAGCGGAGGAAGAGAGAGCTGACGTCCTGGTGATCCTAGAAGCTAACATCACTGAAGAAAAAATTAAAGATTTCCAGTTCAAAAGCTATACATTCCACGGCCTTTTCAAACAGAGGCAAGCGGCTAGTGGAATACTAGTCTTAATCAAAGACTCCTTGATGGCCAAATTCGCAATTGTAAAAACACCTATCCCATTGCAGGTGGTGAGTTTTCTCAACGATCTGTACACGGTGTTCGACGACATCATCAGTCACTACGATGTGTACAAGGTGGAGACCATCGGCGACGCGTACATGGTGGTCAGTGGTCTCCCCATACGCAACGACGACAACCACGCCGGGGAAATCGCATTCATGGCCTTGGAGCTGCTCGAGTCCATTCAAACTTTCAAGATAACGCACAAGCCCAATCAGACGCTCAAGCTCAGGATAGGCATGCACACGGGTAAGAATTTGGTTTGCTCTGTGACTTGATGAATGTTGAAGTATTGATGAATGTTGAAGTAAGGATGAATGTTTTAGTATTGATCATCAATTGATGAATGTATAGTATAACTTCATGTGAGATTTGATGAATGTATAGTATAAGTTCATGTGTGAGATTTGACGAATGTGTTCATGTGTGTGATTTGACGAATGTATAGTATAACTTCATGTGTGTGAGATTTGATGAATGTTTCAAGTGTACTTCCTTCCCCAGCTAAATTCAGCATAATTATAATTTTATTTGGAAATCCAATTTAATCTAGGACCTTTTAAGAAGTACAAACTCCTCGATTTTAGTAAATTCCCCAATGTTTCTATATCTTTGAATTAAACAGCAAAAATTAACAGCGATCTCTAATTCAAATCAAATACGGAAATATTATAAATACTGTAGAGTAAATTTGACCAGATATTAAATCTAATATAAGGATTTTAAATGATTAAAAAATCAAATAATGTGCAAATTGCAATTTGACATATTAAAATCGCGAGTTTTTTGTACTAAAACTTAATTTTCGTTCGCTTTAAAATTTCTTTCAAGTTAAAAATTTCCATATAACTTATGCTTACAATAATATACAGTATTATTCTTACTGACAAATGTTGCCCTCTTAAACTGGTTTCAGTTGAATAACAAAAAATTGATTTTTAAATTTTACCTTAAGTATAAAAAGAATGTTCCTAAACTTTGGAATCTGTGTTTCCAATATTTATTAGTTTTTTTTATGGGCGTTGATAAGTGAGGAAGTCAGCCAGGACTTTATCCTTTAGAGTAGAACTGATTAGACTTTTCCGAACTATTCTTAATTTTTTTCCCATTTCTTTGAAATCATCATATATCCATTCCTTAAAGTAAAACAAAATAAAGATTTTTAATGAACATAAAGCAAACTATACGTAAATTTATCCGTGACATATAATGTTCTTTTTTACGCCTCCAGATAACTGAGTAAATATTTTTTTTCTCCAAATGATGCAATTCCAAAGTTGAAAAATGCCATATTGTAGTTACTTGAATATCTTCGTATTCAATGCCAAAATCTTTAATCTCAATATTCAGTCAAGATTTTTTTTCATCTTTCTCTCGTTAAGGAGAAGTAAAGAAGAAAGTAAACTTTGAAAGATTCTTAAATTTTTTTCTTTCAATAGTTAAAAACGCGTTTTTAGAGTTTATTTTTTAGAGTTTAAATGTCTAAAAAATGTAAAACAAACTGTAGATTTTTTTTTAATCTTCAAACATTTTATTTTCACAATATACTTAACAAATAATTTTTTATATGCCATTAAAAAATACGCTGAAACACATATCATAAATTCTGCAAAGTTATGGTCATTTTTTTTACTAAACACACAAAATATGTAGCGTGGTGAAAAATGGGATACTTTCCTACGGCGCTATGACATGGAATAGGGCGTCTCAATAAAAAAAAACTGAGACACTGGGCAAAAATGCAGAAATAATGTTCAATGAAATATGATGTCTAGAAACATGATTTGTTCTTAAAATATGTAGATTGGTGAAAAATATGCTGTTTCCCATGACAAGATAACTAGGTAGTCAGAAATTTTTTCCGCTAAAATGCAGAAATAACGTCTGGAATTAACGTTTTTGAAACGTTCTAGGGTACATTTAATGGTATAAATTTATTGTATGTATGTAGGCCCGGTGTGCGCAGGGGTAGTTGGACTCACAATGCCGAGGTACTGTCTTTTCGGTGACACTGTCAACACAGCTTCAAGAATGGAATCCAATGGAGAAGGTAAGTACAAAAATACCTCAATAAAAAAATATAAATATTTTATTTTGGTTCTTTCATTAATTACATGAGTATTTTTTGGTGAAACTTTGTGGTGAATGCTTGACTTTTGAAATTCATCTTCGAAATTAAAATTAAAATTTGTGTCTATTAGTACTTTTTTGTGCCTTCAAAAACATCCTGTGGAAATCTAAAAGTACTTTGATTGAACTAATTATCTTAAGATCGATCAAAATTGTTTTAATGTTCATTATTAATTTTTTTCGATAGCTTACGAACAATTGCATTGGCTTAAAGCTTAATTTATTCTGTATGATACACTACCATTTTTTGTAAGTCATGCATTAAAAACTGCGGCACTAGCATTTTACTTTCTTGTTCTCTGATATTGTAGTACTTTACAATGATTAATCACTTCTAACTAGCCATTTATTGAACACTTTCTCGTAGTTTCCATTATTAAGGACGTAACATCAGACGTTTTTTACCGAATTAATGAACCAAATGATAAATTTTGAAAAGGTCATAAATTATTAATGACTTTAATTGTGCTTGGGAAAATAACTTACAAAACAAAGTATTTTTTTGTTTTGTTGTTGTTTTAGTTACAAGGTAATTTTTACCCAAAACATTTTCTGTCTTCTGTTTTTTCAAAGTATTTTTTTAGAGCACCTAGTTGCTAACAATAGGTTCAATAGCAAAGGAGCATATATTTGAAGGGAAAATGTTGTTCAGTTATGGAATATTTATTGATAGAATTTGCATGTCTATTTGCCGGTTTGGGCAATTTTAAAATTTAAAAAAATAATATGTTTAAGTAATTTTTTCTATCGAAATGTTTTTATTCGTAGTATTTTTACACCTCGTAAAGAAAATTTCAAATTGTAAAACAATTATTTGATCATGTGATTTCAAAACTAATGCATTAAGTCTTTATGACTACCCCATTTTAAGTGACTTATTTCTAGAAACAGTTACTTGCACAAATAGCGTTGCGTTCATTTCGACTACATTTTCGATTCATGTGCGGATGCAGATATTATTGATTGCATTAGAGACATGCATTGTGTTAAAATTTATTTTTAACTTAATTCAATCAGACAACAAAAAGTCTGAGTATTACCTTTGTGTTTTCATTAAATAGAGTAATTATCAGCTTACTGTTATCTCTGAAATTTCACTGTATTATAACTCAAACGATATTAATCCGTTTGCAAAAACATTAAATATTAAACGTCAACAAATAATGTTCCGGTAGAATAACATAATAGTTAAACAAAGTAAATTTATGAAACCGTGATTCAAATATAGATAAACTGACGAATACTTAAACGTTATCTCTAATCTTCTTAAATGCTTACAGCTCTCAAAATACACATCAGCCCAGAGTGTAAAGCGTATTTGGATAAGCTTGGAGGTTTCTACACTAACGAAAGGGGATTAGTGAAGATGAAAGTAAGTCCAAAATATCTGCTTTTTTTCCGTTAGAGATTAATTTTAACGGAATGGCTAATTAAATTTAACAATGCATAACTTAAAGCAAACACTTTTTCAGTTTTATGGCTGATATTTTATATTTTTAAGGTATTTTACGATGGATTTAAATGACTGCGGTTTCATATTTTGTTAATGAAGCTTTATTATTAAGCTTTGTCCTTCATTACTAATTGAAGTTAATATTTTCTTTGAGATAAAATGCGGATAGTATCATTTCATTGTTGCATTTTCCATTTTCATTTCTTTAAAAAAACTAGTTCAATATATATTTTTATTTCGCTTAATAGTTGTTGGTACTAAGACACAGATACAAATAGTTAATATTTAAATGTATTTAATATTAAATATGTTTTTAAAAAATCAATAATTTAGAGCGAATTGCGAGCGTTAGAATTTTAAGCGATGAATTTATCTCGTAATATCTTTTAAAAATAATTCCAAGTCATTATTAACGTAGGCCAATATAAGGCGAGAAATATAA
Source organism: Hylyphantes graminicola (assembly GCA_023701765.1). NCBI lineage: Eukaryota > Metazoa > Arthropoda > Arachnida > Araneae > Linyphiidae > Hylyphantes > Hylyphantes graminicola. Next base: position 43,317,877 of record CM043113.1, on the reverse strand, counting down.
AAGAAAACTAAGTGTTTTTATAAATTTTGGGGCTTATATTTCTAAAATCTAATATATAGGAAACGTCAGGGAAAAGTTAATAAACCCAAACTATTTTCTTTTTTACGATTTTCTTCAAAAGATGGCTATATTTTTTCTCCCTTATGTAAAATTCAAATTTAGTCAAAACTACTTCGTATCAGTACAAAAGGGCTTAGAAAATTCTGCAAAAGTTTTTCCGTTTCTACATTTCTTTTCTCTCAAAAACCTAAAAGGATTTTTCCTCTTTGAAATGCGAATGTGCTTTTCTTTCATATAGCAATGTGTCGAAGTGAAGATATGCAAAAACCATTTTAAATGAATCCTATTAAGGTTGTTTCGTTAAGTAAATGCCACGTTTCTTACAATGTATTTATATTTACCATCATTTTCTTTCCTTAAATTGGTTATTTGATAATTTAATTTTTTATACCTTTTTTTATCTTATGACGGAACTTTTCTTACGTTCTTAGTTGTTACATTCATTGTTAAAAGTAAATTCTTTTAAAGAATGATATCTGCCGGAATAAAAGTTAATGTCATTATTTTTCTTTACATGCATTTAATGGGATTGTTTCACGGGGTATACTTATAATGAAATTTAAACGTAACAAACACCTGCAAAATAAGAAATTTTATCACCAATGGGTTTCATATAGTTCTCCACCCAACATTTAAAATTTACAATTTATTTTTCCGCAAGCTATGATTTTGTAAAATTTGACATAACTCCTATGGGTAGTTTTTCATTTACAGCAATCAAGAGTGCGTGTATAAAAACTAATACAGTAAATGTGACATTTTTATGGCATTTATAGAGCAAGATCCTTACTCATTAACGATAACTCGCAAGAGAATTTATCATGCGAGAGCAAACTTTCAGCTTTTTTTTTTTTTTTAAATAAACAGAGTATAAGACAAATAAGGCTGTATGCACTGAACAATTTAAGAATGACAAGTTCAAGGGTCTTGTATGGTAGGATCTCTATACAATTCCAATGGGGAAGTTTGTGACCCTGTTTTTACTAAAAACATCATATATACTCACGAAAACTTACCAAACAAATGCGGAAGAAAGTTATTTTGCCACTAAAATAATTAATAACTGTAATTTTAAAGGTATTAATTAGTTAAAATTAAAACAAAACTTTAGTAATTATTCACAAACTATAGATGGAAGCACTAACAGCATGCAATTATCGAAACAAAAAAATTGTTTTAATTATAACTTATTTAATACCTTTAAAATTATACTTATTAATTATTTTAATGGCAAAATAACTTTCTTCTGTATTTTGGTAAGTTTTCGTGAGCACATGTCGTATACTTTATTTAAAAACAGGGTCAAAAGATTCCCCATAGGAATTGTATCTGTTACAGTGCAAGAGCCTTAATTACATAAAAAACGTTTATTTTCTAAGGAAAGTTATTGATAGCCACAAATGGTTCGTTAATGGGTTAATAAATACTTCATAATTTAGGGTAATGGCCAAATCAACCCATGACAGGTTAGCTACTCAAAAACTCCGAAAACGTTTTATTTTTCTTATTTAGGTGCTAAAGATAGCCACAAATCGGTCGTTATAGTAGGTCTATTTAGTAGGTAAGCTTGGAAAGCATTTCCTCCCCCATCCACGAGTGCAGTTTTCTTGGAACGGGGTGATTTATAGCTGTTTCGGTTTTTTCCCCACCCTACATGGGGAAATACTAACTGTTTTGATCGTAAACCTCAAGCTCGCTAGGATTAGATAAGCGAAGTCCCCCCCCCCCTTTTCGTAGAAAACCCAGTGAAGGAATGGGGGGAAGAGTGTCTTTTCGAAGCTTACATTCTGGCTAGAAATGGTATAATGATTTAATACTGCATTATATTTTTAGGGTAAAGGCGAAATCAACACTTACTGGCTGGTGGGCCACTCCAAAGGCCCTAAAAAGCGGACCAACTCCGCTTCCGACTCGTACGCGCCCCAGCCTCTATTCAACCTGCAGCGCGACGAGAACATCCGCCGGCGGTCCCCCAAACTCAGCGACCTAGGGCGCCGCGGCTCCCTGGCTCTTCGCAGGAACAGCTCCTTCGTCACCTGCCTCTCCGAGGATCAGCAACTGCCCCCGCCGTCCCCTTCAGGGTCGGCCGTCCCTGTCTTCTTGAGACTCTCTTCGGACAGTCCTAGGTCCCCAAAGCGTCTCAGTTCTTTCAGCAGGGGTGGCGGCCTGCTGAGGGTCAGAGACTCCGACTCGGGCAGTTGGTACGGGAACGCTGGTTCGGCAAGTAGCTGCGGGGAGCTGCACAATATGGCTGACGTGGCTGCTGAGGACGCCGCTGATGCTGCGCCGAGGTTGGATCCTGTGGTCAAAAAGAACAAGCTGGGGTACGTGAAAATTATAACTTTATGCGGTTTTTTTTTAGTATTTTTTATGTAGTTAAGAAATCGAGATCCCATAAGTATTTTCCAACTTAACTTTTAAATCTTCATTTCAATTCCTGTAAATAATATCTTTGTTTTAAATTTGTTGGGGATTAGTTCACTGCTTAGTTGAGTAGGAATTACGAGGAATTCAATAAGATAGTCCAGCTTTGGAGGCTTCTCAATATTTTTTCAAACAACACATCTCTTAGACAACTCGATATGGAACTTATATTTGACATTATTAATTGAAACGTAAATTGACAAGTACTACTGCTCGGTTTACAACAACATTTACAGTTCATATTTCTCAACCACTCTGAAGGTCAAAAAACACTTAAATGCAATTCCAATTAGAAAATGAGCTTTGCTATAATAAAGTCCCAAAAGCAACAACGCCTCTTCGCCCATACGGCACTGGAAATTAAACTGGATTACGAGGACGACCAATAGGATTTCCCAACAAAACTTAATATTTGAATTTAAATTCTTACTAAACAATATTTATTTTTATAAATATGTCCAGAACTACTATTTTAGTTTATTGTAGGTTTTTAAAAAAAGTTGATTTCTTACAGTAATGGTCCGAGTCATTTGTCTGAGACTACCGTTTACCTGCCTGTGTGGTTTTGGGTTTTGTCTAGTACTTTATAAACCTGCCTCGTATAATAAACTATTCTGTTACAATTTTATCATATATGGTTTTTTTCAAAAGTACTTTCATTCAATACAGAAAACCAAAACTGGAGAGCATTGGTTCAGAGGACTGTGACCAAGAACAAACTTCACGAAACGGTCTCATCAACGTTGATGAGTCCTTACGACCACTTCTCAGCAGCAAGGACATCAAGGAAGACAACAACAAAATAGAAGTTATCTTGCCCAAGGACACTGCTACTTGCGACTCCAAGAACAATTCCTTCCTCAAACCTCCAGTTCTGAAAATACCTTCGAAGAAGTGGAGATCGTGCGACGAGATCATTCTACCAAAGGGGTCGAGAACCTCTCTCAAAGACTTCTTCAGCGGACTTCTAGGAAGCAGCAAAAATCACGAGGATGGAAACGCCAAAAGACTGAATAACATTTCCATGGCACGGATGGCACAGGATTCCGTTAAGGAGGAGAGTCTAGTGTGACATTCTGCGGCCATTTTGTGTTTTAGAGAATAATGGAACAAAAACCGTATACTAAAATTGTATGTAAGGCAGAAGTACGTCATATGAATCGTGTAATCGTAAGAAGTAGTCGTGTATCGATATGTATTTTAAGGACTGGAGTTTTGGTTGGTGTTTTAGTACTTTCCATGTGTTCAATATTCCTCTTGGTTAGTATAAAGTGGATTAGGTTTATGACGAGTTTGAAGGAGATATTCGTGCCATTCAGTGTTTTGTGACTTCCATCATCCTAATAAAAATACTGTAAACAGGAATTTGCAATTGCTTTATTAGTATAAAAATTGATAACCAATGCAATAGGATAAGGAAATCGGTATGATTTCTGACCAAAATTTTAAGATTGTTTCGGAAATAACTTGTTGGGAGAAAAATGTTCAGTTTTTAGTCTCATGAACGACTTTGTTAATGAACGTTAATTTTTTCGCAAGCGACTAGTCGATGTCTTTGTCACCTCATAATTGTATTTCTTCAATGTCTATGGCACAAGACGTAGGTAAGAAGAAACATGTTTTTTTTAACGCATTACACGATCTGACAAAAAATTTCTTGAGCATTTTATGAATAAAGATGATAACAAAAGGATATGTTTTAAAGAAAAGTGTTCAGTTCAGTGTTGTCTTGAATGCTGTTTAGTTTTCTTGTGTGTTATGTGTAATGTGCATTGTCTGTGTAAAGTGTATATCGTGTGTTGAAAATGTATATTGTCTAACATGCTATGAAAATAAGTAACAAATTGAATATCATTTTTTTTATATTTGTATTTATTAGGAACCATTAAATATTTAAATTTTTCTGTAATAAGGTATATATTTTATACCATTAACAGAAAAAATATGAATTTTAAACAAGCAATAAATAAAGCATATAAAAGTGGGGTTTTTTTATTCAGTAATATTTAACAGTACTCTGGTAGTGTTAAAGTTTTAAACTTTGTTTTAAAAGTAACTAACCTCTTCTGAACCAGTTGTTCGTGGTGCAGTTCATACATTGCTTAAGCCCTGGTTTATAGTAATTGAAGACGCACTGATTCAAGTTTTACGAGCGCAGAGATAAACTTTTTTAAGATGTAGTGATCTCTTGACAACTATGGCCAATAAAAAACGGTCAATCGGATGCACGGCCCATTTTGAGTTCTTGCAAACCAGAGCTTTATCTTAATATTCGCACATTGTGTTGCACCTTAAACATAAAATCGTCACTTAAGTTCCCACATGTGTTATCTAACTTTGCAAAACAGTAGAAATTTACTGAAAGGTAACCCTTGGCGAACTTCCCAAAATTGCGCCAAAAATCGGCCGATAACCTAACCGAAATGATAGGATAGGTTTGAATTATCGTCGCATTAGAGCTACACGATTGAGAACCGAAAAACGTGTTTATTTAACACCGGCTGTTCGGACTTTCTTGCTACATAATATCTGTCTTCGTTATGTAATGCTGAGATATGTAACAAGAAAGTCCGAACAGCCGGCGTTAAATAAACACGTTTTTCGGCTCTCCCTCGTGTAGCTCTAATGCGACGATAATTCAAACCTATCCTATCATTTCGGTTGGGTTTTCGGCCGACTCTTGGCGCGAATTTGGTAAGTTCGCCAAGGGTTAGCGTTCAGTACATTTCTACCTTTTTGCAAAGTTAGATAGCACATGTGGGAACTTAAGAGACGAAATTTTCTATTTGCAGTAATGAAGTGTTTCAGTTTTACGCTTATTTTTTTAAGTTTTTTTTTTATGTTTAATGCATCAAAATGATTGTACTCATTGCTTCACTAATCGAATAGACCAGTGCATCTTAATTTTACATGTTTAAGTTACAATGTTGTGTCTCTTGTTACTGTCATACACTGTACTATATCATGGCCTGGTTCAAAAGAAGTTAAGTAAAATTAATGTTTACTAAAAGGAAGTTTATAAGAACTACTAGGTAGCTTAGGCTCTGAAAATAAAAAAAACGTAACATATCTATTTATATAATTATTTACACAACTGTTGAATATTCACACATATTTTGTTGAACTAAATAGTTTAAATATTTGAATGTTTAAAAGTCCTATGGGTACAAATCAAGTTACGAAAATGTATATTCAATGAATATTTTGGTATTTTTAGCATAAAACAACCAAATCGTTTCATAACCATATAGTCTATTAAGTCTTTATTGAAGCTGATTTAAACGTAAATTAGTAATGATCGTTGGAAAAATAGTTCATCATAAAATGTCCTGAACGTATTAAATATGTAATTACATTTCCATATCTAAAATTATATTTACATTTAATTAAAATGTTTCATAAAATTTGCAGTTTCCTTTATTATTTGAGTGAATTTCAAAACGTTTAAATATATTTTCTAGTTAGAAAAAAGTTTAAAACAATTGATCATGCATTTTTTTTTAATATCTTGTAAAACTATAGAAAATAATATACATTTTATTCTTATTTTCAGAATTAAAGCTTGTTTATTAAGTGAATTATACGACTTAAAGCTTTTAATTACATTCATTTTTTTAAACATAAAACGCACAACACTGTTATTATATTAACTATATATTTTGAAAAGGGAAAGATTTATTTATCCCATTTTTTTGCTTCAAAATGCTATGTCCACACTACGACAATAAAAATGACAAGAAATTGCGCGCGCATGAAAATACCTATACAAATTGGTCGGCCATGCGCGCGCACTTACCTCGAATGGACCAAATTGTATATACATTTCCATGCGCGCGTCATTTCTTGTCATCTTTATTATCGTAGTGTGGACATAGCATAACAAATACTTAAAAAAAACTTATACCAAGTTTCCCCTGCTTGTTACGTGATCTTCTGAAATAAACTTTACTTTTAAACACGTTCTCTGTGAAACTGTGATATAAAATAATTTAAGGATATCTGTAGTCATAAATTCAATTAAATTTTTTTATTCTAAAAAAATATTATACAGAATGTAAATATGACTCGTTCTTACGTTTTCATTTATAAGTAAAATTATTGTTCTATTTCTATCATTCCAACGTATAGGGTGTGTGACTGTGGCAGCTACAGTATAAGCTTTTTCTGCATATTATTGCGTGTATTACTTATTAAAATCTAAGGATAGAAAAAAGTGTATTTATATCCATTTATTGGCTTTACATTGTAGGTTAAAATAAAAGTTTCTTTAAAATACTACATTCGTTTGAAAAGTTTACAAAGTTAGGGGTGAATGAAAGTTAAGTGTGTTCGTACGAAATTTTCGAAAACTTAATAGACTCATCTGACGTATTTTAAGTAAGAAATCTAAAGTTCTTTTCGTTTTTCAGCAATAATCTTTTAAAATCAAAAAAGTTCTGGCAGCTACCCTTTGCGCATGTGCGATTTTCTAAAAAAAAAAAAAAAACACCTCATTTTAACGTCCGACAGGTACTAGGAGCTCGCTTACCAAAGTCGAAATTTGCATCTATTTTCTTTTGAGCTGTAGGGTTTGACAGACAGAATGAAAAAAAAAACGTCGGACAGACGTAACAATGTTCAAAAACCACTTTTTTCTGTATCGGAAACCCTTCAAAACGCGAAAAGCAAATTTAAAATACCTATTTTAGATTTTCACCCTCATCGAAATATTTGTAATTTTTTTTCATTATATATTGATCAAAATATTTACAAATAGCAGCATTGATGTTGTAATCCATATTTTAATAATTTCACATGAAATTAACAAGAATAGTATCAACTACTGCTAAATATATAAATGTGTCAAAATCAAAAACTTAAATAAGGGTGCCTCGGGAATCTCTAACCGACTAGAGATGACAGACAGCGTCACGTGAACTTTACCATACAAAATAGATTATTCCATACCATACCTTATTAAATATTTGAATAGTTTTCTATTTAGATAAGAATAGATATTTTGATGTACTTGTTGTGTTGATGTGTTAATAAGGTAGTGCTAAACAACTTGAAACTTTCAAATTTATTTATATTTTTAAAGTGTTAATTTGGATTTAATTTTTTTTGTTACACTAAGAGTAAAAATAATCTGCCAAAATTAAAAGACTCTGTTTCCAATACTTTAAGATGATCAATCATTCTCAGTTGGCTAATTTTCAGGGGAAAATTATTTATGATTTTATTCTAACCTACTTAATTAATTAAAATTACATTTATTCATAATTTACTACCTTATTGCAAAAAAGCAGCGACTACAGCTATATAAAAACAGTGCAATAATTCGTTTGTATAACATATCGCATCAACTCTAATGTGCTATGCAATTTTAAAAGCAAATAACCTTGCTTTATGTGATTAATGTATTTATGAACAAAACGTGTTGTCAAGGCAATTGTCTGTTAACTTATTGTACCTTTTCCATGGACAGCAATTATGGACCTCGCCAGATATGTGTGTTTGTATGTTTGTAAAGCAATAGTGCAATGTACTTTTAAAATTGACAAAGCTAAATGCACCAAACGTTCTTGTTGTTACCCTGGTTGTTATGTCAATTTGTGTAACTAAGTGTACCGACTTAGACGCATGTTTTAAATGTATGTAAAAAAAAACTGAGTCTGATTAAAGTTATATTTGTTTAGAATTATTTTCATTTATCATGTATATCAAAGCAGATTTTTTTTCATTAAAAACGTTTTCACTAGATATTTATGTTTTTAATAAAAAAAAATATGAAGAGTACAGGGGAAAGTAAAACCGATTAATTTGGCAGATAAGTTTCCTTAGCAGGCCACTTTGGCGACGATGGCGAGTGATCGCCTAAACTTGTGTAAGGAGACCAGTTCCTACCACAGAGATCATAGTTAAAGTAATAGAGTGGCAGATCACGTGACATCCAATGCTGACGAAGGGACGCACAAGGAGCTCCCAGAAGGGCCCCAATAAAGCCAGTGTTGTAGGTCACGTGATATTCCACTCTAATACTTAAACTACTATATATGTGGTTCCTAGCTACCAATATTCAGGAGATTGACGATCCCGACGCTTGGACCAATCGAAGAAGAAATAGAGAAACCAGTTTTCTGCCGCCAATGTCCCGCCAAGCAGACAATTGTGGGCGTCCGCCTGAAAAATCAATCAGTTCTTACCCTGTACTCCTCATATGTATATAATTTTTTTCTTACCAATAATATTTTCATCAAACTATGATAGCTTTGTTGAAGCCTACTTAGCTAGCAAATATTCTAGCACACTTCTATCTCGAAATTATAATTACAATACGGATATTCACTTATTAATCAATTTCAAATTTGTGTTCTGGTTGCAAACATTACCCACATAAAAGGCTAGAAAAAACAAACCAAACACCAAGGCTAAGAATTAATAAGGAATTCCCAGTTGAAACAATAACTAGCCATTCCCTTTTCTTCGACAAACAATGGATTCCGCACTAGAAAGTATCTTCTTATTATTGTTCCAAACAGATCTTTTCGAAAGGTGGAAGTGTGGTCTCATCTGGTGAAAATATTTGTCTTCTTTCCAAAATCGTAACTACAAATCATAGATACTTTTGGGAATTCTTGTGTACACTCAATTTGGTCTTAAAATAAAGATTGAGATTATCGAAAGTGTTAAACAACAACAAGGTGTGTGTAACACTACACAAAAAATAACAAATGACAGTGAACGCGTTCTCTAGAAGGGAAGAGCCTTAGGCTTTATGGCCCTTTACCCCGCTCGCCAGAAGTGAAACAGTTGCAAGAGACACACAAAGAAAGGACGACATAAAGAAATAACAACATTTATTGACACACACAAACATCCATGCCTTACCGGGATTGGAACCCGAACCCTGCAGCTCCAAAAGCTAGCTCCCTAACCGTTGTGCTGTCGGGTCGGCGTGTAACACTACACAACTTTCAATTACCATTCAAAAACCTAATTATTGTAAAGGTGCCCTTTAAAGTAATTTCAATGCCTCTAAAATATGAAAAGTACTTCAGTAGCAATCCAACTGAATTTTTATTCACCAAATTTAAATTCTGATTTTTTTTTCACCAAAACCATGAAAACCAAAAATAAGGGAGACCCTTTGCAGGGCACGCGCAGTTATCTTCTAATACCTTTTCTCTAATACTTTATTATAACGTCCGACACTTAGGAACTAGTACACTAAATTTGAAGTCCGTAGGTTATTTTATAGTTCGTGCAGTAGAGTGTTTTCTGACTATCAGATAGAGAGGCTGAATAATATTCAAAAACCAATTTTCTTTAGAATAAACACACTTCAAAATATGGAGGAAACACGAAATATCAATATTGCATTTTTTTTTATTTTTTTTTTGGATGGGCCACAAAAAGAAAAAAATGGGAGCGTTATTAAATATACCAAAGTCAAAATTCGAAGACATGAAAAGTTATAAATTTCACTGCAACAAAAAATACATGCTTGCTATATAGGCTGCCAAAATAATCCAATACTTATCGCCCCCTTTTCCTCAACAAACAATAGACCCCACAGTATCTTTTTCAGCATTGTTGTTTCAAACTATGTCGTTGTAGGAAGCCGATTCTTCCGGAGCTTCAAGAGCTCTCGGTAATGCTTCGCCGTATATTCACAGAGGATTAAGCTGTTTTTGCTGCGCCTAAATATTTTCTCAGGAAGAAAGGGGGGTTGTTGGTTTTTGGCGATTGCTAATATATTTAACGAAAGCGACAGATAAGGATTCAACTTTGATATTTGGATGGGTTTAGAATACAAATGAACTAAGTCTACTTTTTTTGTCATTTTCTAATTAGCAACGCAATTGCAGATTCTTAAGGGCACATCATATGAGCGAAAATTCTCCAATTTAACCATGTGACAATCAAATGACAGTGATTTCGCCCTCTAGAGGGGAAGAGTGTAGGCTTTTTAGCCCATTACCCCGCTCGCCAGAAGACAGTCACAAGAGACACGCAAAGAAGGACGACACGACACAAACACATAGACAAATAACATTGATTGACAAACACAAACATTCATGCCTTTACAGGGATTCGAACCCGAGCCCCGCAATTCCAAAGGCATCACTCTAACCATTGCGCCGGCGGGAATTTAACCATATCTTATGCTCAAAAGTTTGATGCAATCTGCCATCTGCTACACAAGTTGAAGAAAGTATTATCAACGTCGTCAACTCCACACGACCTGGATGATCTTACCTTGTATTCTTTTGGCCTGTCCGTGGCCGAGTGGTAAGGCATTCGCCTCTGGATTCAGCCTTCTCAGGAGTGCGGGGGTTCGAATCCCACCTACTGCCAGTCATCCTGTAAATTAGATATCTGCACTGGGAAAGAGTAGAAAAAATCCAACTCGGGACGCATGGGCCCAAGTACACTGGGGCAGACGTGCTCGTTAAATCTGTGGAGCCCAAAGTCCCGACGGCTTCAGCGTACGATGTCGCTCGAAGTTCCGTTAGGTGCCCGCTCAGGTGTCGACCTCGTGACTTGACCAGGGTTCTAAATTACGAGGAGTTATTGGCTGTGTTAAAGCTCCTAAAGGAGGCTAGAAATAGGCAGCTGGAATCGATTACATTACCCATTACCTAGTATTTTGACGTATAAGATTCATCATTCATGGATTACTGCTGTCGTCACAGCGAAAAGACAACGTATATTTAAAGCAGTTTAGATTCAGCCAACTATGATGAGCAGGCATAAATTAACACCAAACATGAGGATTAAGTTCTTAATATAACTGCTTGAAAATAGTTGCGAGCAACCATTCATGCAACAATGGCAACCCTATGCCCAACTTCACGAAGTCGAAATCGACATAAAAGAGTAGGATCGAGTTGCGTTGAGGGTTGGATTTAATTTAACACGTAAACGTCCGTGTGATCTGCCATTTAGTTGGAGATTCTCAGGACACTTGATTCTATAAGAAACTTAACCCCAAATAATAACCTCAAATAAAATTTTCACCGAAAATTTTGAAACTCAAAACCCTGGTAACGAAAATTCATAAGCCAATAAAAAATTTTTACGGGTCCAATAACATTTTAGTGGATTCGTTACACGCCAAATTTTCTTTAAAACATTTTTTATGAGAATTTCCTATAAGGGACGCGCGTTGATGTTAGCGTACGCGACTTTTATAGGAAAATCATCTGAGTACATATTTACTTCACCAGAATATAATATATGGTGTTTAGAATGACTCATGTAATTTTACAACGATTAAAAATACGAAAGAAATTAAGTTTTCTGTATTCTACAAATTAGAAAAAAGAGGAAGTAGTGTCACAACAGACCGGGGTCGGTTGGGACAGTGCCTGGGGTCGGTTGTATGACAGAGTCAAAAAAGACGCCAAAATGGTATCAAATCACTCTTTTTGCATCATCTTTAGAAACTATAAATTCAATATTTATAATAATAACATTTAATTCATCATTTAATTAATAAATTTAATAATTACAAATTAATTTATAATTATTAATGAAAACTCTTCATATTATCACTATCATCAAAAAAGTTAACTAAATAATTGTAATTATACATTGCTGTAACCATGTCAAATACAAAACAAATAAATAAAAAGGTTTTTTTTTTTAAATGCACAAAATATCTTATCTACATAAAAAAAAAATTTCTTATATAACACAAATAAATCTTTTTGAGTTACACCTGTTTCGTCAACAATGTATATATCCTGGGTCTCATAGGTGTGTATGTACATAACAATTTGCATATTGTCATAAAAATATTGTACATTTAAAGCTTTTATCGATGCAAACGCATCGTAATTAATTTGTTGATTTTTCGCAGCTCTTCGTAATGAAATCCCGCGTTTTACTCTTATAAAAGCTTCTTCATATTTCCTTAGGTCACACTGTGCCCTTTCTGCCTTCCTCAGACGTTTTATAGGCATCTAAAAGAAAAATAAATACATTTTACTGTGTTGTCACAACCGTACCCAGCCTACTCTTTTGCAAAAAAACAATCGCCATGACAATGCAAAATAATTTGCATTCAAAGTAATCACTGGTATTTAATTATTAAAGTCTAACTTATAACGAGGAAAAACTCATTGCTCTATCTGTACACATATAATAACAGTTATGAAAAGAAATGGAATAAAAATACTTACTTTTGAGTTTTTTGACGGTGAAAAATTAACCGAGGCCTCTGGTAGGGTTAATGTCGTGCGAAGACTGATGGTATACTGTGGAACATGTTCAGGCAGGCAAGCTGCTCCTTACCCCTTACACCCAACCCGGTATTCCTTATGGTTTCGCTTATATGGCCGACTGTCACAACCGTACCCTGGCACAACCGTACCCAGTCTACCCTATAGAATATTTTACAAAAAAAATTTAATGATAAATTTCGATAACTTACAGGTCTGTATAATCTCCCTTATTGAAATGTCTGCGATTATTTTGTGCAAAAAATTTTATTGAATATTTTAAAATATAAATATTTGAACCAAATTCTAAAAGTGGGATTTTCGAAACATGAGAGTCAGCTATATTTATCGCATAAAAATGTTTGTAAAATTATTCAATGCTTCCAGGGAACTGTGGCTCAGAAATTATTTTTTTTCTCTATTGGATTCACAATGAGGCACTTTGGCATAGTGGTCCAGCGGGCTCAACAGCCCTTAATATTATAAATCAGTGTAGTCGGAACTCCTGAGCCACATAAACGTTCGCTTGAAGATTGAGTTGGATGTTCAATCAGATGTCAACCTCGTCATTTGACCATGGTTCTAATTACAAATAAAAGCGCATTATTATTGGCTAAGTTTAAGCTAAGTGCCATGGTTGGTTGGTTGGTATACATATATTTTCAGGCTTGTGTGCTTACTCAGAGAGCCGCTCATAAACCTTCGTCAAGTAAGACAGTCACAACACACACTCACATGCACACATATACCTGACAGATGCTGCCATCTGTCACGCTCCACCTCCACAATTTAGACATGTCCCTGAAGAGGAGGGAATAGGGAAATAGTCTCCAGGAACCTGTACCGTGGACAGGACTTTCGGACCCAACAGATTTAACGAGCAAGTACTCCGCTTATACTCGGTAAGTTTTCAGTGACCAGGACTCGATTGCGGGACCTTCAGATCCGTAGATCGAGACACTGACCACAGGGCGCCTCACAAGCGTGCCATGGAGGCAAAAAGTAGACAGCAGGAAAACGTCTAACCTTCCAACGAAACATTTTGATTTTACGGTGACGGCAACAGATGGCGGCACTAAACATACAACTAAAGAGCCAAACATAAAAAAAAAATCAGAAAAAGTAATATGTATGAATATTTTTCCCGTTTAATTTTACGGAGATTCATAATGAATGTACGATAAAGATGATGATAATATAATAAAATATTAAAAATATATTAATGATGAAACAACAATAATAATATATAATAATAATTATAATAATATTTTTGTTCGTTAGAGTCTTTATGAACCGGCGATGTTCTCCAAAAAAGACAGGACTGTTTATAAATTGATATTTTTATCGGAGATCCGAGATATTTTTTATCAGAGGACGTTTATTCTATTTTGATTTTAGTTTAATTAAAATTTACAGCTAAACATAATTTTATTGAATCAAAAGATGAAGGAATATGATCGGTTGGACGAGGTAATCAATCAATGTTTTTCTCAAAAAAAAAAAAAATAAATAAATCGGAATGAAATTGTAGCAATTTCTACCACGTGAATAATCTATAATAATAAAAGAAAGAGTCTGTCTGTCGGTATGTCTGTCTGTCTGTGTGTATGTCTGTGGATCGCAAAAGACCTACTTAGACTGCTCTAAAAAATTCGAAATTTTTAATATAGATTCCTTTTAATACCTACGTGTGTACCTGAGGCTTAGTTTTTTCATATTTGATTGTGATTTTTAATTAATATAATTAGTTTAAAAAAGAACGTCATCCACGTGGGATTGCGGGACCGTAACAGGGCTTGAAAATACATGGACCGGGCCGAAACGGGGGCTTGAAGCCATCCTCTATTACAGAGGCTCCCAACCGGTGGTACGCGTACCACTGGTGGTACGCGGAAATATTTTAGGTGGTACGCGTGAGTGATGTGAACAACATGATGCTATCAATAGCTTCTGTACGCATGTTAGCAAGCAAACATATTACTCATTATTTTAAACATGAACATTATTTTAGAAAGAAATCTTTAATTAACTTCCGGATCGGATTTTGCTGAGTTTGTACTATTTTTTATTTGTATGTTTTTAGACCTATGGACAATAATCAAAACTGTAAATTAATACAATTTTAATCTTTTTATTTCTCCTTTATTATAAGCGTGTTTTAAATAAACAAATATCCAAGCATTAAATACGAATTTTTCTCAGGAATTTTGCTCAAAAAAACCTTTGAAAACATGAGTAAATATTACACGTTTATTAAAATATTTGGGTTTGGTGGTACGCCAAAATTTCTTATAAATTCAAGTGGTACGCAGGTCCAAAAAGGTTGGGAACCCCTGCTCTATTAGTTTGATTGATTGAGTTTGGTTGAGATATGCGCTCGCCCTAAGGCTGCTTCATCCTCTCTTAGTGTTTGCTTTTTTATGTGCGCATGCGCCAACACGAATTTAATTTTGTTTTGAATTTGAGTGTATTTTCACAAGTAAACATGCCTCTAAAAGGAAGCAATGCTAAGTTAACGGGTTCCCAGTAAGGCGGGACCATACTGCTAGTTTATAATAAAATTAAAAATAGGGAAAGAAAAAGGGGAAGAAAACTTATATTAATATCAATTATTATAAATGGAAAAATTCTCCCAACACATTTTTATCATAGCAATACACATAGATTTTTTGGGCAAATTTGCTGACATAAATTTTATGTAATGTAACTGTTTTTTTTTGCAGTCTACATATTGAGTAAGTTTTTTTTTTTAAATTTTATTCTATCATATTTGTTTGAGACGCGGTTCCCAGAGCACATGGTTTCAATTCGGCTTGACATTCACATCTCGGCAACGTCATTGGCACGACAAAAAAAATCATATTTGTTCAATAACTCTTTATTATACTAATTCATAAGTCATTTTCAAACAGTTAGTGGACAAAAAAAGAAGAATGTTCAGCCAAATCTCAGTATAGATGGTGGTTTCCTTCGCTTTGATGGTTTTTTCCTTCGCTTTGAAACAGATTGCTCTGATTTTTCAGTTTCAATATTACCAAGTAAACTAAAAAAATATTTAAAAGGACATATTAAATGTAAGAAACTGTACACTTACATAAATTTAATAATCAAATCTTCTGGTCTGGGATTTTTTTTATGGGTGAGATTTTCCCAAATATTTAAATTTTTAGACTCCGCCAAGTTTCCACATACAGCACTATATGTTTATACTACCTAAATTAAATATCCAGTCAGTATTTTTCGAAATTTTGTTCAAAAACGTTTACTCAAAAAAAATTATCTCCACTTCTATAACAATTTAGTGTCATGATACCGCATACAAGTGTTCGCTGTATCGTAGTTTTTGATGTCGCTAGAATTAATGAGTAAAATTACCCTACGACATGATTAGAGTAAGCTCACGCAAAATTAAGTTAATCTAGACGATAACTCCCATTTGGTGGTGTAACGTGACTTAATAAAGATAAGGGGGCATCAAAAACCTTGATAAAAAACCAAATATACACTGCTGAAAAGAATTAGGGGAATGCATCGTTTAAACCCTTTCACCCCCAATGATTTCATTCGGAATAATCAGCTTGCGATTTTTTCTCTCACTAAGTTGAGATTGCACTTATATCGTTAGAAGGCATAATCATATATTTTGAAGAATTAAATTATATTTGTTTTAATTACATGGAAATATGAAAAACATAGTAAAATAAAATTCGCTCCCAAAAAAAATTTGTGAAATAAGTTACCCTAAATTCTTCACAATTATATTCTTGGATGTTTAAAAATTGATTTTAACTTTTTTTTGACAAATAAAGTTTTGAAAATATTATTGTTATAATTTATTCAAAAGTTATGCTTTCAATTTTTTCAGTTTTAATTTTAGTTTTAAAAAAAATTACCATTTCATTCTAGATGCATAATGAATATATTTCACAAATTTTAGATTTTTCGAATAAAAAATAAAACTTTGGAACTGAAAGGGTTAACAGAAGTACGCAAAGTGCTCCCCTAATTGTTTTTAGCAGTGTACGTAATGTACATTACTCTTTCGGATTTATATATTCTCCTCTTTCCAAAATGTCTGCGAGTAATCCCCTTGCAATTTCTCCATTTTCTGAAGAGGACCTTCAGTGAAAATTCAAAAATTGCAATTAATCTTCATGATCAAACTTGTTATCTAATATTATATTTCCTCAAAAAATTGGACTAATCTTCAGCTAGGGTAAACTAATAAGTGGATGAACGTTGAAGACGTCACGTTCGCCAGTGAATGAACACCAGGATATAATGACCAGGACAACCAACCATTGTCAGATAGCTTCCTACTACATGGGAGGAAGTCAGTGGTGCCAATCCATATAGTGGAATGATTTACAATCCTTATTTTTTTAAATTATATTTGTTGTTCATTCACTGGGGCCTGTTCACTCACTGGTCAGTCTATCCTATTAAGTTTGTAAAATATCAATAAAAATAGATTTTTAAAAAAGATAGGTAAAATAGACAGGTTAAAAAAAGTTACAAAGTGTTATCTGCTTGGGTATTCAAACATTTTTAAATCTAAAACAAATATTTCAGGAAGTATCTTCTACTCATAACTTGATATGCTTACTAGTTGTATATTCCTTACCTTTCGCCGTTACATTTATCCAATATTACAGCAATCAGGCATAAAAGTATGACTGTGGTAAAAGCCTTCATCGTTCTAAAATAAGAGTAAATTGTTAGTTATCAATAAATTTGAAACATATTTTATAGAAGAACTGAAATTGGCACCTTAATGAAAGAAACAAAATTAATTAAGCGTCAAAAACATTTCAATAACCGTTTAATTAAAGTAACCTCAAATGCTTTGTTTAAATGATTAACCATGTATATAATAAAAAATCTTTTTAAAAATCTGGTAAAGTATAATTTTAAGAAACAAAGAACAATTTCCCATATAAAAGAAAGTAGTATTTTAATTAACAAAATTCCCAAAAATAAATAAATGTCTTATAGCTTTAAGTATAGAGATGTTTACAATAAAGAAAACTATTTTACCCTTAAAACTCATAAAGTATTTGCATTTTATAACCGTCTAACAGTAAATAGAAGTATTATGTTAAGCAGTTAAAGTTGTCAAAGAGAGAGAACAGCTACGAGGTGGCTGGATAGTGTTGAGAAGGACCAGATGGAGAAATCTGGCTGCAAGTCCTTCCCTGTCTGTAGAAAGCTTAGCTCTATGGTAGAAAGCAGACTGAGAATGCCTTGGCCTGGTAGTGCTGTTAAAGAAGAAGCTTAAGTAGTCAAAAAACATAATTACCTGATTTTAAAAACTTAAATGCAAAATTCGATTGCACTTCAATTTACCAGCAAAAAATGCATTGAGATTTTCCCAATATGACTCAGATTTATATGGCATAAAAACAATTGATAAAAGCAAATATGTTGTTTATCAATCATCTTCAAAAACCGAGATATTTAATAAATCTTTTGTTCTGTTCTTCAATAATGCAATTTCAAAAGAAAGAGTTTTCTTTTCAGTCATAAGTGACATAACCTGTCTGTTCAATTGAAACAGAGATAAAAGTAAACATACGTTTGTTTATCTTTGGCACAGCACTGAGAAAAAAATTCTGTAAACATACAGAAATTTTTTAGTAATGTTAAAGAAATAACCAATTTTACAAAAAAAAGTTTTTGTAAGTCTGAACAGGAATTTTCACATTTCTGCAGTTACAAAATTTTTCTAGTAGGCAATTCCTATGCCTATTTCCTATTTGCAATTTGTTTCAGCCAATCATGTTCTTCTACATGAAATGTCGCGTGCATCACCACTAAAGTTTGGTTAGGTTAGGTTTGAATTATCGTCGCACTAGAGCTACACGAACTAAAGTCCGACCTCGATCGTGATTCAAGACTAATCGCTATTTTAAAATAACTTAGTTGATTCTTTCAAATGAATTTCACTTCTCATTTCCTGACTATCTGTGTGCCGACATAGTACAGTTGGGAGAGCATTCGATAGGACATCTAAAGGTTCCTGGTTCGATCCCGGGTTTCGGCAGTCTGCTATTCCTCGGTAGTGTAGTGGTTAGTACCCCCGTCTGTCACGCGGAGACCGGGGTTTGATACCACAACGGGAAAGCAGGCATTTTGTTTTTTCTTTGCAAATGCACGGAAAATGCAGTATCCATAAAATTTTCTTGTATAGTTACAGAAACATTACTTGGGTGGGATACATAAAATAGTCCTGTAAATCTACATGATATAAACATGTAATGTTAACAAAAATATATTATGTGTTTTTACAGCACTATTTTTAGTAATTATTTACTAGAAATTTTCTAGGAAAAGTTTTACAATTTTTTTTGGGGTTACAGATTTTTTTTCACCGTGAGGAACATAATGCACTTTTTTTAAAATTAAATTCACTGTAAAATTGCCCTTCAATCTAGTAAGACTTTACTCAAGGGACTACATAAATTACATCGCGCCAACGTGACACGTCGTGATGCATGGGGGTAGGGGGGGGGGGGGGATAATCACTTGCGTGACGTAACGATTCAGAAACTTTTATTTAATTCCAGGGAAAATCTGCTTACATAATGGTGTAGCTCTTGAAAAAAGAAGGAAATCTTTTTTTTTACATAAGATACATTTTATTTCAGAAAGAAATCAGGGAGATTAATACATGCCACAACGTTCACATTTTCAGTCTACTACATTTTAACGTGCAGTTGCGACACTATCTTGTCCTATCACAGGATTACCATCTGCCTGGACAAACACCAAAAGACCCAGAACTAGACAGTTCCGATTAAACCAGACATTTAGTAGACATTAGCAAAAGTCTAGTTAGTCTTTAGACAACGTAAATGTAACTACAATATCGGTTATTGTATTATTTATTAAAAAAAGTGCATAAATATGTTCATATCCCGTCTGAACTCAAATTTGCTTTTTAATGTCTTTCGATGAAAGAAAAGGAAGTAGACATCTGCTTTCTTGTTAAACAATAAAGTTCGCTGCTCAGTGGTCAAGGGGTATAATTCTCCCTAAGGGTGCGAAAGGTCCCGGGTTCTTATCCCGACTGAGCCCAAAGTTACTTTTTAATGATATCTCATCTCGAGGAAATAGAGGAAGATACCATCTGCTGTCTTATGAAACATTTACGGACGTGGCTCAGTGGATTAGGGGTATGATCCTCGCTTAGGATGCGAGATGTCCCGGGTTCCAATCCCGGCTGAGCCCAAAGTTATTTTTTAATGATATCTCGAGGAAAGAGAGGAAGATGCCATCTGCTGTCTTATGAAGCATTTAGGGACGTGGCTCAGTGGTCTAGGGGTATGATTCTCGCTTAGGATGCGCTATTTCCCGGGTTCATATCTCGGCTGTGCAAAAAGTTACTTTTTGTTACACCTAGAAAAGAGAAGAAGTGGCCTTCTGCTTTCTTGTGAAACAATTAGGGGCGCGGCTCAGTGGTCTAGGGGTGTGATTCTCGCTTAGGGTGCGAGAGGTCCCGGGTTCTTATAACGGCTGAGCCCAAATTTTGCTTTTTAATGTCATCTCGATGAAAGAGAGGAAGTGGTCATTTGCTTTCTTGTGAAACGATTAGGGGCGCGGCTCAGTGGTCTTTTTTTTTTTTTTTTTTTTTTTTTTAAAGGTGGTGTGATTCTCGCTTCGTTTGTGAGAGGTCCCTGGTTTTTATCCCCGGTGAGCCAAAATTTGCTTTCTAGAGTGAATTCGATGTAAATTTATTGCTCATTTCGATGAAACAGAGGAAGTGGCCATGATTTTTGCTTAAGGTGCGAGGGGTCCCGGGTTCAAATCCCAGCTGAGTCCAAAGTTTCCTTTTAATGTTATCTTTTGTAAAGATTCTCGCTTCGCGTGCGAGAAGTCCCTGGTTTGAATCCCAATTTTAATAAAAATTAGTTTAATATTTTTCAAAATTTTTAAATTTGAAAATTTGATTTTTTTGCAAAAAAATTAAGATTTTTTTAATTAATGCATTTATTTTTCTAAAATGATGTACAATTTAAAGAACAATGTTTAACGGTGTACCACAACAAGTTTCATAATTCTATGTCCATTAGATAATCTTGCGTCTTGCATACAAGACAGGAAAAATATATTTTGAGAAAAACGCGTTTGAAAAATATTTTCACTTTAAATTGGATAAATCCTACCAAAAAAACTTAAGAAAATTCTCTGTTTAATAGCTTATTCCCTCTTTTAGTAGTAGTTGGTCACATTTGTGCAGCTAGCTTTTGTCGTTTGACCTTCTTTGGTTGTTGCCACCGCACGTTTTTCTGCTTTGACGATGCGTCGCTAGTCCTTAAACGTAGCATTCCGCAGAAAAGTTTCGTTGTATTTTAAGTCTAAGACTTTCAGCACCCTCATAACACTGTTACTCCCATAGCTGAGCATACATGATGCCTTGGTGGCTGCCATTTTTGCAACAACAAGCCCAGCAGCAGATGACCACTTCCTCTCTTTCCTATAAATAACATTAAAAAGTTACTTCGGGCACGACCAAGATTTGAACACGGGACCTCTCGCACCCGAAGCGAGAATCATACCCCTAGACCACATCACTAATTGGTTCACAAGGGGCCAGATGGCATTTCCTCTCCTTCCTAGAGATAACAGTAAAAAGTAACTTTGGGCTCAGCCAGGATTTGAACCCGGGCCCTGCCGCACCCGAAGCGAGAATCATACAACTAGACCACTGAGCCACGTCCTTAATTGGATCACAATGCACCAGATGGCCACTTCCTCTCTTTACTAGAGATAACATAAAAAAGTAACTTTGGGCTCAGTCGAGATTTGATTCCAGGACCTCTCTCACCTGAAGCGAGTATCATACCCCTAAACCACGAATCATACCACGCCACGTCCTAAATTGGTTCACAATGCAACAGATGGCCACTTCCTCTCTTTCCTAGAGATAACATTAAAAACTAACTTTGGGCTCAGCCGAGATTTGAACCCGGGACCTCTCGCACCCGAAGTGAGAATCATACTAATACAACTGAGCCGCGGCCTTAAATGGTTCACAATACATCACTTCCTACTCCTACTACTTCCTCTCCTTCCTAGAGGTGCTATTAAAAACTAACTTTGGGCTCAGCCGAGATTTGAACCCGGGACCTCTCGCACCCGAAGTGAGAATCATACTAATACCACTGAGCCGCGGCCTTAAATGGTTCACAATACATCACTTCCTACTCCTACTACTTCCTCTCCTTCCTAGAGGTGCTATTAAAAACTAACTTTGAGCTCAGCCGAGATTTGAACCTGGGACCTCTCGCACCCGAAGTGAGAATCATATCCTATACCACTGAGCCACGTCCCTAATCGTTTCACAAGACAGCAGATGGTCACTTCCTCTCTTTCCAAGAGATAACATTAAAAAGTAACTTTGGGCTGAGCCGGGATTTGAACCCGGGACCTCTCTCTCCCGAAGCGAGAAAGGCAGAAATTTACTTGCTAAAGATGTTTGTTCGTCATAATCAGTTCTATAAGGAGGATCTTAAAAATCTTTTTTTTCTTGTGAGTAAGACAATACATAGTTTATAATTTTATCCCGTTAATCAGCACGTTTTTGGACGATCATCTGTAATTGAAATTAAAATTAAATTTTTAGTGATTTTGTCCTTTCACTGTTTCCACATCTACTATGGTAGGAGAAACTGTATTTATATAATATTACTTTTTTGAAGGAAATTTTTTTTTAAAATAAGTAAATGCGAAAGCACGTCATAAATGTAACATAGCTTTCTTATTTGGCTGTTCGATATTTGTTTAAATAGCGCACAGCCGATTTAGTGCCAGTTCTACAAAAACAATAATTTATTATCATTAAATATAAAAGAATGCTATTCTTTATATAATTTAAGAGTATACATTTTCTAGTTAAGAATTTATGTTTTAGTATTTTTTTTATATTAAGGTTATTGTGATTTTGAAATTATTAGTATGCATTTCAAGATCATTCAAAATAATTGCATAACTCATGGACATATGTTACTTTTTTGATAACTTAATTTTCGTCAATTGCATAACTGTTAATTTTAGTTATAGCTTCATTTTAAAAAGTAACAGTTGTTTAAATATTTTTATTAGTTTAATGTTATCTAAATAAAATAAGAAATAATCAAAGCCTATATATTTGTAAGAAAATTATATAGTCATTATTCCAAATTTTCAATAGTAATAACTTTTTAAACTATTGATATTTACTTTTACTTATGAATATAGAGAAATCTTTGTAGCAGAAAATAAAGTTTAAATTTTCAAAATAATGTTGGACACAACCTTGAATCTTTCAAAACATCAAATTCTTCAATTTCATTAAATAAGTTAGCGTAACGAAAAGTTTAATAATGAGTTACTTGTTTCTATTAAATTTTATATTAGAAAGATGATCATTTAATAATCAATTTTTTAAAAAAATGTCATGGACATTTTATTTTGTGCCATTTTTTTTATTCTAAAATAAAACTCAGTAATAAACTCATAATATACGTTGCGTTTTGTTTTATTTTCAATCAAACGGTTTACAAGTTTTAACTTGAAAAATAGAGAAAAAAATGGTTCTAGGCCTTCTTAGGAAGACATGTTCCACTTCCTGTACATATTGCTTGTCTTGCCGATTCCGGAAGGTATCCAGGTTCTTCTTCTTCAGCAACTGACCTGTATAAATTATTTTTATATGAAATCAGAATGTCACGAAAGATAACTATTTCAAAAACTTACCTCTTCAAACATAACATGCACAATAAAAAAATTTTATTAAGGGAAAAAGGAGGGTTGGTACATGTATTTACCGGCTTGTATGCTTGATTAGAAACCCACTTATAAACCGTCGCCAAGTGAAAAAGACACAAACCGAATTTTTACTGACACAGCGAGAGAAAGTACACACAGGGCTAAAGCGGGAATTGAGACCGCACCCGGAACAATGCGCTGACTGTTAGCTTAGTGGCCAGCGATTACACCCACTGGGCCACCAGGGCCCCTGTTATGAAAGGATTATGACGTAATGTGCATGTGCAGCCAAGACAGCAATAAAAAATTTTAAAACGGACTATTGTAGGTGTAGTAAATACAATATCACTTACAATTCTGATTCAAAAAATCCTCTGGCAACTTCGTCCATATCTGTAGGAGAACCTAGAGCAAATTCGAAATCATCGCGTGCTATTTCGGGTTCATCTGGCAGAGATCTGCAAATTAAAGATGATTATTTTAATGTTAATTCTTCCATAATAGATGGCAGCACTTCATTTGAAAAGCTTCAACATTTCGGTGCTGAAATTCTCTTAGTAGAACGCTGCGCTTATTTATCAGAATTTACCCAAATTTTCTACTTCAAAAAATATTCAACTGTGCACTAATATTCAATTTACTTAAAAAACATACTTCAAATTTTGTATTTAAGCTGTATTTGAAGTAATAAATGCTTAATTAATTCAAAAATCTAATAATTATTAAAGAGTATCAAATAATTTTCTCTTAATAAGTCTTATCAACAATGAACAATTATATCTATGGAAAGTTAAATAAATGTCACTGGAAAAATATTGACAACTGAGAAACTTGAATGCGGGTAACTTTGGTCCACGATGTCAATATCCCTTCATGGAACTTTGCACTTTCAAAAAATTATGTAAAAGTGTATTCTGTTTAACTATTATCATTACCAATTTTTGAGATAATTTTTTATAAAAAATCAAACTATTGTAAACATTAAAAAGATAAAATGCAGGAAACGTACAACATTCACATTCGCTAATGTCGAAATGTAAACATTTTCCAATTTCTAATTACGTATATATCATACGAATTACGAATATATAGTTTTGCTTTTATAATAAAATCGTTTGATTTTTCATAAAGATATTTGATTATAAATATTGTTTCTAAAAATAAGTTATTTTCCCTTATTAAATTTGTAGTTTATTTTTCTTTTAGGCGACAATCTTATAACTTTGTTATTTTTATGTTTCAACATTTTAATATTATTTAATTCGGTAACATAGTCTTTAAGGATGTTAAAAAGTACTTTTCTTATGTATCCTATTCTAGGACCAAAGTTACCCACACGGATCCGAACCGTGTCCTGGTTTTTCAAACTGACACCATTTTTTTAATTTATAAAATTTAACAAAAATGCGTAGAAATTATTACTTAAAGTACAATACTTGGAATGCATAATGATTTTTAAGTGTTTAAATCATTTTTGAACAAACAGAATTTTTACTGACACAGCGAGAGAAAGTACGCGCAGGGCTAAAGCGGGAATCTATACCGCACCCGGAACAATGCGCTGACTGTAAGCTTAATGGCCAGCGATTGCACCCACTAGGAAACCAGGGCCCCTGTTATGAAAGGATTATGACGTAATGTGCATGTGCAGACAGATCAGCTTTAAAAAATTGGTAAAACAGACTATTGTAGGTGTAGTAAATACAATATCACTTACAATTCTGATTCAAAAAATCCTCTGGCAACTTCGTCCATATCTGTAGGAGAACCTAGAGCAAATTCGAAATCATCGCGTGCTATTTCGGGTTCATCTGGCAGAGATCTGCAAATTAAAGATGATTATTTTAATGTTAATTCTTCCATAATAGATGGCAGCACTACATTTGAAAAGCTTCAACATTTCGGTGCTGAAATTCTCTTAGTAGAACGCTGCGCTTATTTATCAGAATTTACCCAAATTTTCTACTTCAAAAAATATTCAACTGTGCACTAATATTCAATTTACTTAAAAAACATACTTCAAATTTTGTATTTAAGCTGTATTTGAAGTAATAAATGCATAATTAATTCAAAAATCTAATAATTATTAAAGAGTATTAAATAATTTTCTCTTAATAAGTCTTATCAACAATGAACAATTATATCTATGGAAAGTTAAATAAATGTCACTGGAAAAATATTGACAACTGAGAAACTTGAATGCGGGTAACATTGGTCCACGATGTCAATATCCCTTCATGGAACTTTGCACTTTCAAAAAATTATGTAAAAGTGTATTCTGTTTAACTATTATGATTACCAATTTTTGAGAAAATTTTTTATAAAAAATCAAACTATTATAAACATTAAAAAAGATAAAATGCAGGAAACGTACAACATTCACATTTGCTAATGTCGAAATGTAAACATTTTCCAATTTCTAATTACGTATATATATAGTTTTGCTTTTATAATAAAATCGTTTGATTTTTCATAAAGATATTTGATGATAAATATTGTTTCTAAAAATAAGTTATTTTCCCTTATTAAATTTGTAGTTTATTTTTCTTTTAGGCGACAATCTTATAACTTTGTTATTTTTATGTTACAACATTTTAATATTATTTAATTAGGTAACACAGTCTCTAGGATGTTAAAAAGTACATTTCTAATGTATCTTATGCTTGGACCAAAGTTACTCACCCGGATCCGAACCATGTCCTAGTTTTTCAAATTAACACATTTTTTTTAATTAAAAAAAATTAACAAAAGTGCGTAGAAATTATTCCTAATAGTACAATGCTTGGAATTCACAATGTTTTTTAAGTTAAAATCATTTTTGTAGTTTAATTTTCCTTCTTTTGTAAAAAAAAACTATGATTTGTCCCAAAGTTACCCAACTGACGGTACTCCAAGTGAACTATATATTAATTGAATTTTTAATTGGGTATGCTTGTATTATTAGCTTATAACATTATAAAATAAAATATTGTTTATGTAAATTTTTTGAAACTGTTTAATGTTTAAATGTAAGAAATTCTGACTGTTACTATAAAATTGGATTAACACGAAATGTTTTGGCAGTCCCTTCGTGTTAACAGGGTTAGTCTAACCCTGTTCACACGAACTCGACTTTATCGTTACTATACCAAAACACACCTTAGGTTAGCACCATTGAAATGTTCTAAGCGGAAGAAAGGGTGTAAACAAAGCTGCTTTGGTCGAAATTTCGCCTGCTCTGATTGGTCGGTCCTCTGCGATACGCTCACCCTGATATTCGTGCGCAATGTTACGTCAAAATCGAAGGAAAAATAATTAATATTTCATTCTAACTGAAGCAAAAACTAATAAAAATAATTCAAATATGTCTTGAAATACCAAATAAATTTGTTTATTGGATGCGAAATATCTTTTTTTACTCGATTATCGCACTCGAAAATGAGAACTATTTACCCTTTTCTCGTAGAACATTTCTATAATGCAAACTTTACTGTAATATCACCTAATTGAAAAAATAAATACGTATTGATTTGCTGTGAAATTGCACATATACCTCTTTCCATAGCATCTGCATTTGTCTTTTCCACTTTCAACCCGGCAGGTTCCCACAGCAAGTCGGTTCAGCATACAGAATGTGTGACACATGACTTCATTGAAACTAGATTTGCAATCTTCGGCGAAGGCATCGTCTACTAAAAACAACAATAACTAATTTATTTTATCTTCATTAAAAATAATCCTTTATTTTACAAACTGTTGAAGAGCGTTTAAGTCTTTTAAGTTTAAATTTTACTATTAAGTATACGCCAAGAATCGATAATTGTTAATTCTTTTTTTTTTTAAATTTTGTTTATATAGAATTGTTTAACTATTGAGAAAGTCACTATGAGAATTATTATAAACGCAACGTTATTGGCAGTACGTTGAAGGGTGATGAACTAAAAAAAATGGATTAATTTAAAATTTAAAAAAATTGTACAAATGCGTAAATTTTTAACTTATTCTTTACTAGTTAATTTTCCCATATATATTGAAACTAAAAAAAAATGTTTTTAAGTTTTAAAAACAACAATTATTTATTTGTGAGGTTTGAAGACTTACTAAGATATCCGGCTAACATGCATACTAGTAAAATTGCGCTGAAAACCTTCATTGCACTGAAATAAAATGAATTATCACAATTATATCGTTGTTGTAAAAAAAAATTTTTAATCTTTACTACCAATGACATTTTTAATATTTAACTAAAATTCTGTGAAAAGAAATCGAAAAATATGTATTGTTACATAAATATGTCAATTTAAAATATTGTTATACTAGCAATAAAAATGACAAGTAGTTAAGTAATTTAGTATTGTTTACAGCCTTATTTTTGAAATGGGAAATATTTTACATGAATACATAACACGAAATCAGTATTAACTTAAAAATAAAATAGTTTATTATATTAAGAATATAAAACACTTTTTAAAAAGTTTAAGTAATTTTCTTTACCAATGTTTACCTTTATATTTGGATGTTTGTTATATTATTTGAACCCCTTATACTGTATCGAAGGATTAGTATAACTAATAACTAGCAAGTATTGGTAATCCTTTATTTATACTACGGGAAACAATAGTAGTTTTTTGAAAAAAGAGAATTTCAATCAACCTAAAAATGATTTGTTTTAGACATACTTTTGTTTTGCCATGTCTCAAATTTGTAGACCATATGTTTATTTAGTTCTCTATTGACAAAGTTTGATTGGTAAACAAGACAGCCCAACTTGAAAACAAAATGTTCGGAATCTTTTTTCAAAGGACAACAATGGATTTACAGACTTATTATTTTCAAGATGTCGCCACACTAAAACACAATATTTTCTTTTCAAATCGAACAAAAATATTATATTCTTGAAAAAATCGATTGCGAGGCAAACATGACACAACGAAGACTAAAATTTACTTTCAAATAATATATAAATCGTGAAAAAACATGGGATTAAACTCTGATTGAATATCGTTGATTTTACTTGATTTTTTATATAAAACATGGAAAAACGCTATAAGAGCACGTGTCTCCTTTTTCTTAAGATAAAATTGTATTTTATAATATTATGTTTTAATACGTTTTTAGATATATTATTCATAGAAATATGTTTAAATATGTGGCGGATATGGGCTAGTTTCCCAATGGGGAAAGACGCCGATTGACTATTTGGATTACTAAAACCCCTCAAAGAAATTTTTGTTCAGTTAGTGTTGCAATATTGTTGTTAGAGATGTTTTTGGGAGTTTTACAAAGCTCACGTTGAGTAACTTTTTATGCTAACATTCAAGCCTAAATAAATAGCACTCTTATTAAACCTACAGTTTTGCCGTTACAATTAAATACATAGTTGTTAATGCTTAGATAGAGTAATCACATTTTGGTGCAAGCAGTTTTATCTTTGCAAATACTAAAATGTGGTTCCTCTATCTACGTTACTGTATATTTATTTTCAAAATAATTTAAACCATTACTCGTCGAGGTACAGTTAAAGTCAAAATATGACAAAGAACAGGTTTTAATAAGTTTTTAATTCCACTTATTCCTTATAGGAAAACGCGCTCTAACCATTATGAAATAGGCTGAATATTCTAAAAATATATGTTTAAGTATGTGTCTAAGTACTATAACCATATATTAAGTACTAAAATTAAAAATCTTTGCTCCAGATTAAAAATTGTCTACATAGAAATAAAAGGAAAAGCTGAGAGAATTAATAATATTCTAAAGTATCATTACACTGTTAAAAATATAGTTAAAATTTGAACCAAAATACTTTTCAAATTTGCTGCAACCATGATTTAGTAGACTGTTGAACCATAAAACAGTATTTTCAAATTGTGTAACAATGGTGAGAGGTTGAACCATATGCGGAATTTTCCCATCGCGTAACCATAGTGATAGGTTGAACCATAAAAAGGTTAGCCTGATGCATAACAATAGTGAAAGGTTGAACCATACTTGTTTTTCCGTGTATTCATGAATTATAATACTGTATTAAATAATACTTGCATCAGGATGACACTCACACAGTAAATTTTTAATGATGCTTGTAAATTCAATATAAACATTTCATAAATATTTATTGAGATATTTAAACAAAGTAAAGAAACTAATTAGGGGAGAGAAGGGGAATGGCGCCACCTTAAGGGAAATTGAATTTTCATGCAGAATTTTGTTGCAATTAATGTATATTGTAATGAGCATAGCATACTACAGTTCATAACCTATCTTGTGATGATTTTTTAAAATTTGAATCTTCAATAGAAACTGAATAAAATTATTTTTTCTATAAGCTTTGATTACCCCGGTACCTGGGGTTATGCCGCCACGCCACTGGGGTTATGCCGCCACATCAATAAACAAAGCAAATAATCTATAAATAAAGGAAAATTGCATAATAAAGCAATGCATATAAAACTAAAATAGGTTTAATAACTTTGGAATGGTAAATTGTAGAGGGTACAGATCTTATTAACTTTCCATTAGCAACTAAGTTAGTACTGGGCATAACCCCAGAGTTATATGGCGGCATTACCCCAGTAAGACGAAATGGCATAGAGGCTTGTTTAAAGAAAGGTAGAGAGCTTAGCGTCCAAACTAACAACGTTATAAAATAGTCATGTAATTACTCTTTTTAATGATATATAATTGATTTATCTAACTTAGAGAAAACAGTCACTTATCTCTTAAATTGAGAAGGCCCAAAATTAGATGAAAATCACTAAAATTCGTATTTTTTTAAATAAATTTACACCAACTCAGCACACACAGCCCCCCTTCCACACACACACCGCTGGCGAGATACAAGGGGTGGCGGCATTGCACGAGGTGGCGGGATTCCCCTGCTCTCCCCTATATTAAAAAAATGCTTTATATGATGTAGATCTGTCCCAGTGTACCAATACCACCTAGATTATAAAAAAAAATCTAATCCAGGTGGTATTGAGTGTACTCGGGCCCATCCGTGATGAATTGAGTATTTTTTTCTACCATTTCCAGTACAGAGATCCAATTGATAGGATGACTGGCAGTAGGTGGTATTCGAGCCCCCGCATTCTTGAGAAGGTTTAATCCAGAGACTTAAAATAGAATGGACTGCGCTTCAATAGTAAAGCAGCTTAGGGATGGAAAACCAAAACCGGTTTTAAAAAACTGGTGGTCCCGGTTTTGACTGAAAAACGGTTTTTTCTATGAGGCCGTTCGGAACCGGAAACCGGTTTTTTAGGAAAAAACTGATGGAAAATGGAAAACCGGTTTTTTCTAAAAAAAAAAACGCCATCCCTCGGGGAATTAGCATTATGTCCTAAACATCACAAATCGCCAAGAGGAGAAAGGTTGCCACATGTGGCAACTTAACGCTACCGTTTCGTTACGAACTATTCCAAATTGTCAACAGACCTGAATACCAGTTGGCAAGCCAGAAGTGGTGACTTGCATCTATTATAAAGTCACGTGGGTTTCTACCAATCACAGCCGCTTGGTGTTTTTTAATGTTTTTGCATACGATTTTTTTTAGCATTGTTGGTATTTTGCTGTTTTGGCTTCAATACAGCAAATACCAACAATGCCTACAGCTTCAGAATAAATATTTAATTACATTATGTTGAGCATGTTAACAATCGTGAATGTTACTCTTAATTCAGTAACGTTTTGTGGAAGATGCCAAATGCTTGAGCAATTCCTAATCGTAATGGGGGGGGGGGGGCATAAAAAGGGATTTGTCACACTTCACGGGTAAAATTTATTTAGTTCTGCATACTTTTAGTAATTGTGTGTTCTTCATAAACTATAATTTTTGTCGAGGGAATTTATTCTAAAAGCTATTTTATACTGAAGAATCATATTCATGATTAAATCAACGTTGTTAGAACTCTAATTATAATAAATATTTTGGGCCAAGTCAATTAAATTAATGGTCTGAACATTGACAGCTTAGAAGTAGAATATTTTTTGTACAATTTGGTCAAAAAGAAACCTGTTTTTGCAATCGTAGTTTTTGAGTTATTTATATTTAAAAAGTAGAATATTTGATGAATTCAGAATATATTGATGTGTTTTAGA
The DNA here is from genome assembly GCA_023701765.1 of Hylyphantes graminicola. Classification (NCBI taxonomy): domain Eukaryota; kingdom Metazoa; phylum Arthropoda; class Arachnida; order Araneae; family Linyphiidae; genus Hylyphantes; species Hylyphantes graminicola. The sequence continues at coordinate 43,286,363 of CM043113.1, read as the reverse complement.
AAGTTGATTTATTCCAGGTGAAATAAAGGAAGAAGCAATATTTCAAAAAAAAAAAATTTTTTTTTTAATCGGACCGTTAGAACGAAAGTTATAGAGACGGCTGAAAATATTCACCATGTCAATAACCAACTTATATTACAGCAACATTCATCAAAAACCTACTAATGTTCTTTTAAATTAATTTATAATAAAGAGTCTACATTCAATTATTCAAGTAATCTTAAATTGACGCACAAAATCAAAGGAATAATCTGATATCTTTTAAGAAGATCTTAAAAAAACTAGCGATTCATCCTTGCTCCTTTCTTTATCATAACATTAGATTGTCGGCCTCTGTGTTCAGGTCGTTGTGGCAAAACTCGCCAAATGGTAAACTCGCCATAGATGCGAGCCAAACTCGACACAGTCATGTGGCTGTGTAAGTTAGATGATTAGGACACTTTAGGTTTGCCAAGGCGCAGTCCTTTCCATGTTATGTCTCTGGTTTAATCTCTTTAGGCTGATACCATAACCACTCGGCCACGGACGGCTAATTCTCAAGCAGAAGCAGTGCTGTTAATCACGCCAGCGGCGTTTGAGTAAACAGTTAAATTATCGCTTGCAGTTAGTAGAAGTAAAACCGAATTTTCACGCTATTGGAGTAGAAGTCGAACTAATTTTCGTGAAAGCAGGTCTATTTCTAGAATGTGATATTTGGTTAAACCATTTTATGGTGTATCTAACAGAAGTTCTTGATTTTCACCAATATATTTTTTAATGTTGAACTGGAATTTTTAACAGTGTATACATCACTCTATCGTGAGAGGATGCGTAGTATCAAAAAAGCATTCAAACAGAAATATTCTTCAAGAAATCGTAAATAATTTCCCTGTGAAATATTAATGTGTTAGATTGCACCTTAAACTTTGAGTCACTTAACTGGCTAAAAAAATGGTAGAATTTTAACAAACACTTCAGCGCATGTGACAACTTTTTTTTTTGCAATATTGAACAACTTATCATTATATATTTTTTGCAAGATCAATATTTTATTATTTGCAATATTATAGTATAGACAACCCCTACAAAAGGGCACTGAACTAAACACAAAAGTTGAAGTTACTCAATTTGCTTGTGTTCTAAGTGATTCGGATGCTAATGAGCTTCATTGGAATTTGTTAAAATGAAGTTTTTGTAAAAAAAAATAGCTTTTTTAATAAGAGTTTTTATGAATATTCTGTTGTCAATATATGAAAATGTACCCAGGATAATTGGTGCGTTTTCCAGCTCAACGTGTATGCATTTAAACTGCTGCAAAAAAAACTATAGTTACTTTTTGGAAAAATAATAATGGTAGTTTGTACATAAGCATGTGAGGACAAAACAAGATAAACTTAATCTTGCCTTACAAACTTCAACGCATTTTATATTTTAGCAACTCCGTACATAAATAGACTTATTTCAGCACACACATTTGGAGGGTATAAATTTTGAGAAAAAACTTACAAACTTTTGTGACATGAACAATTACATTTTCTGGACAAATCTTCTGAAGTGCGCAAAACTTTCAATTTGTTTTTGTTATTATATTATTTCATTTAATGCGGTTTTTCAACAACAATTTAGTATCATGGATTTGAATATGCGATGCAACCAACTTGTTTTTCCTTAATATTTATTGATTGTTACAGGTACTTATACAAATATTTATTGTAGCTAAAACATTTACCTGTCTTTCAAAATAGCAGATATTTTTTAATATATTTTTCGTTCTTCCAAGTTTGGTTTTTTCGAATATTTTATAAAAGATTTTAAGAACTACTTTAGAATTTAGATTGAAACTACAAAATGTTCTAAATATTTCATCGGAAATTGGAGAAGTTGCTTCGCAGTTTGGGTTTTAAATGACTGCAAGGTTTTCACACAATTCATTCACCAACTATTATTTTGCCTTTTGATTCCAAAAAGCGCACCGAAAAAGCTTCGAAATGGTTGCTTGTAGGTATTAAATTTATCCACAAAGGAATTTTGATCTGGTTTCAGGTTGTTTTGAAAGATATTTTCGTAGAAATATTTGTAGGGTTGTCTTCTAAACTTAAGAATATCTTCATTAATTTTGTTATCGATACCTATATCATTATCTTGAGGTTCTATCGATGCTGCATTTTCAATTATTTCAACATGGTAAATAAATTTGTTTTTTTGTTCATATGTCTGTCTGTTGAGTTCAAGAAGCTCTTCATGGGATTTCTGCAAGGCCGATTCTTCCATGTTTAGGGTAGTGGCGTTTTTCGTTTATGTTGCTATGACTTCATAGCTGCACGATTCATTAGTAACTCACTCTTTATGTTCGATATTAAAATCGGTTTCCATGAATTATATTATAGATAATTAAACACTTTTTTCTCTTTTACAAGATCAACATACAACTGTTCACCTGAAAAATAAATAACAGGTTATACTTAAATTTCCCACAAATATCACACAAAAAATAATTTGCTATTGTTTTTTTAATTTAGATATTTTGTTTGCTATAAAAAATCGCAAGTTAGTACAAGTTAATGTACAAGTTTTTATAAAGTAAAGTTTACATTTACTGTTTTTAATTATGAAAAATTCAAATTTAACTAGTTTTGGGATTGTACTCAACATGCAATTTTAAGAAATCAGTGTTTCACATTGTACACCAAGTAGTCATTTAACTCACAAATGCAATGTATCAACTACTGAAGATGCCACCAACATTTTGATTATTATCAATCGGAACAATTTTAAAAGTTGCTTATGCTATCTTACAGCTAAATGTATCACTTCGTTTAATTGTCCTAAAAAGTTGCCCATATTATGCAATTGTCCAAATTTGGCGATTTGGCGATGTACGTCACTTTTCCGCGCATGGTCTGCGCTACCAGAAGAATTTTCATTTCAATGAACTTTAAAAGGTTAACGTAAAGGATCATATGCGGACTTGGCGCAAAACGAAAAAATGTCGCCAAGTCAAATTGGCAACAAATAGGTGTTTACCACTTCTGTTGTCATCTTAAAAATGACAACAAATACAAATACTTACTTAAATTCTTCGCAATACTGAAATGTTCTACTGAAGAGAACACGAAGGATTTCCTTACAAAAATTATCGTTGCCTTTGCGAGCGTAGCGATATTGTTAAATAAGGAAATCAGAACTCATCAACAGTTGGCTGCACGTTCAAAACAATGTGCACAAAAGAAACAATTTAAGAATGCCATAATGCCAACTTTGGTAGCCGTAATACCCGGAAATGCTCTTCCTTATGCTAATTACAGTACGCTCATACATAACATATGCTACTCATACATATACATACATACATACATACATACATACATACATACATACATACATACATACATACATACATACATACATACATACATACATACATACATACATACATACATACATACATACATACATACATACATACATACATACATACATACATGAAGTTTTCACTTTACTCATAAAGTACAGTGATAACTTAAAAAAAATTGGAACAAAGAGCAAAACTTGAGTCTACGTCAAAGTAACAAGAATGAAGCTTAACGTTATAGGAAGCATCGTTCCAAGAAGATCGTTACAAAGAAGCGAAACTGACTAATTCTGTCAATACTATTGATAGGCATAATATAACCTTACGTTGATTTGTCCTTATTGCTAAAAGTAGTCACGGGACCCTTATTTCATAGATGTACTCGATATTAATCTAATAGGATATTAAGTTAGCAGTATTATTGGCGATTTAGGAATCAAAGGGTCTGTTACAACCTGAAAGTTACATTTGTTTCTGTGGTGCGCAATCCTGGGTTGTTTTGTGCTATTCACGATATTATCAATTTTACATCCGCTAATAAGACAGCTTTTTTTCCCTTTATGGCATACCAACCAGCTACAAGTTTGTTTACATCGCTTCATGGGTTTACAAGCTCACGGCTAACTGGTAGTATGTTAGGCAGTGTCTTTTGGCGAATAGTTAATAACGATCAATTTAAAAGCCGACAGCGGCCCAAAATGTGGTGAAATAAATACCAAGAAGTTAGAGACAATATCTAAGTAAAAAGATTATTTATATGACATTTTAAAAAAAACTACTATGATAACATAAATAAAAAATGGTACGTGTCCTTTTTCTATTTCGGGTGTTGCCATACTGTTTGAGAAATCTTTAAATTTAAATTGGATCTTACACATAATACAAGTGGAAAACTAAACATAGTCAAACATTTTTTTTTAAAGTTTATAAATGAGAAATACATAAATGTTTACAATGCAACGTATTCATATGGTATTGTGGGTGCAATGGACCATTGGGGTTAAGTGGGTAATTGATGAATAATAACATTGTTTCGTAACATATTCCTTAGCTGTTGGATGGGCATATCATTTATAGCGGTACATGTACCAGGAGAGCCAAGAACGATTTTGAATGTTTTTTTTTCTCACCTGTAATTTTTTTTAAGAAGTTTTGTTGTAAAATATATAGATTGATAAAATTGCCTATGTTTTGTGTTCGTTCGTCGCACAAAAACTACTTTCATGACTTTCGGGCCATTAAAATTGACGTCTGCCCTCCCCTAAAAAAATATAGATTATTGAATATTGATAAAATTGCCTATATTATGTGCTCGTTCGTCGCACAAAAAATACTTTCATGACTTTAGGGCCATTAAAATTGACGTCTCCTACACCTCAAAAAAAATAAAAAAATAAACCATATTATTTTTTAAAAAAATCCCTCCAAAACACATTTTTTTAAATATATGTTTGAAAATTATTTTCATGTCAAGAATGTGTAGGTAAGATTTTGCTAGGTACTCAGAAAGACAAAATAATAAAAAAAATCATGAAAAAAAAAACAAAATGTATAGTTACAATTAATGGAGAAAATTAGGGGTAAGTGGTGTACCTTGGACGTATGTGTACCTCGAACCTATGCTGATTCCAGCTCGATTAGCTTAGATATTGAAACAACACCACATGCAGTTAAAGTATTTGCTACCAGGGATCTCAGTGAAGTTCTATCTGTTTGTTTAAAAGGTTAATTTATTAAAGAGGTTTCGAAAAACTAAATTCACAGTTCAAAAGTAAATATTTGTCAGATTCTTTAGAGTATTTTTATACTCAAACATGTAGCGTTTATTCAGAAACGATGGTTATGCAATATAAAGCAAAGTTTTAGCTATTAAATTGTGTGCTTGAAATTAAGTTAAGTCTAACCTTAACATGGTGATTAACTATTTTGTTTTTAATATCCAAGTGGTGTACCTCGAACCTAATACAAGTGGTGTACCTTGGACTGGTCCAAGGTACACTACTATAGGTCTTATGTGCTTCAGATTGTTGAAAACCCTTTTTAAAATTCCAGTAAATTCTTTCCTTTGAAAAATTAAGTATTTTAAGCTATTAATATGAAACCCTGATTTGTAAAATCTAGAAAAATGGAAATTTGTAAGAAATTTTGATATGATGTGATAAAGAATTTTTTTTGTAGTTAATTATTTAGATTTATGGAAGCCTATAAAATTTTAACCATATTGATATAATATAGAAAATAATTATTGCATGCTCATCTAAAAAGATATTTTTTTTATAATAAATATCTAAGCAGAACATCCTTTTTTACGTTTAGGCCTAGTTGAATAAACATAGGGGGAAATATTTGAGTTGTTTTTTTTTAAATTTAAGACAGAAAGATAGCCAAATGTTTTTCTATGGCATGAAATAACAGTTTAATTTTATGCTGCATTTTAACGAATACACCCGAGAAAGATTGCATTGCAGCTGAAAAAAACAAAAGGGCACTAAAAAAACTAAGGCAATAAACTTACTGAGCCAATTAACCTAACATAACCAATTACTACAATCTTGGCTAGAAATAAGAGTAGGTAGTAAAATGTATGTTTGAATTTTATGTGGCTAATAAATATTGGTTTTAGGACTGTAAATCGAGTATCTCTACCTGTTAATAATTGGTCCAAGGTACACTACCGGTTGGACCAAGGTACACCGCCGGTGGTGTACCTTGGTCCTAATTACAATTTTCTGTATTTATTTTTTTAATAGTTGAAATCATTTAAATAACGTGTTGAAATAAATATATGTTGTATATAACAACATAAAGTATTCAGTAAAAATATTTTTATTCACTTTTTGCAAGTAATTAAGAAAATAAAAATTGAAAAGTCAAAATAGGTCCATGGTAACCCACCTTCCCCTATATAAGACAAGATAATAAGTTAGTCATTTCATCATAAATACGTAAACAGCAATTGTTTTACTTGAAACAACAAAAAAATAAACCATCCAATTCAAACGTATAAGTGGTTTTTGACTTTGATGTGAATTTCAATTACATTTGTTATTTGGCATATTTGATTTATAATAGCATGTCACAATATCACAAAAACTTATTTAACTATTTCCACAAAGGATGGATTTAACTGTCAAACTATAGAAAATTCATTGTTTCCTTACATTTTTTACAGTATATAAGAAAAGTTTTGAAATACATTTATCCGTGATTTCGTGCTCAGTGATCACCTTGTAATATACAAGGTTCGGATTTTCACGTATGTGCTTTATTTGGCTAAATTTTAGGAAACATTATTTTTTTATATTTGAAGCATAGTTAAACTTTCGGTGTCTAATTTAATGGGTTTTTTTTAAAACTAAAGCCATTCTTAAAATTTCTTAAAGAAAAAATAATTTAATCTTTAATAACATATAAGTAAAAATAAATGCTCCAATAATTATTTGGATGTCAAGATAAATGGCAACACACAAACTGTCCCATTTTAATTTTATTATTAAATTCTGTATAACCTGTAGCAATAAAAAGCTATATCTATCGGGTGACTGCAACAGTTAGAAAAATCGTTTGCTATTCAAGGAGTTTGTCAAAAATTCAAATCACTATATTTTATTTCTAGTACTAAAGCCATGTCTTTTTAGTCGAATTATTTTTTCCCTTTATAATTAAATTATTGTATTTTTTTTATTTTATATTATTATTTTTAAACAATAAAATATGCCATCTCCATAACTTTCACTCCTAAACTTCATCATAGTTTCTTTGTCATTAATGATTTGTAATCATTTTACTATATTCACTAAACATAAATTCCTCAACACAACTAAATAGCTTTAAATTTTCTTTACAACTACGTTTTACCTTTTATAATAGAATGAAGCACCCTGTCACATTAATAGTTTTGGGAGTGCTAGCTGGACTACTATGTAAGTCTTATGAAAATATTTGTATAGTGTAATTTCCTAAAAATAAATAATGCATAATGATTTATAAAATGCATTTTAACCTGTTTTCGGCTCTGAACCAATTTTAAATTTTTAAATAAATTAAATATTAACATTATCTGATTTGAATTCGCGTAAATCCTCCAATTATTTCCGGTACACCATACAGGATACTCAAATCATCCAAAACTACCTCAAAAGTCTAACAGTCATTTTCTAGTTAGTGTAATTTGCAAATCACACGGAAATCAATCATAGAATGCAACAGAGAAGCCACGACGTAGATTAAAGAGGATTAATAAAAATGTTTCCGGTTTAATTAGATGAAAAATTTTGTTGATTTAAGTGATGAACTATTTTTTGGTACAGCCTTTGGGTCGTAAATCCAACAGGATACGCATGGCAAAACGCATGGTTTCTCACTACATGAGGTAATTTAGAAGCGAGTGCTTGCAACGAAAAAAAATAATCTAGTACTCACTAGGCTCGTTTACATGAGCCATCGAATGCCAAAATCCCCATATGCGAAAAAAGTGGTCGAGCAGGATTTCTAACCCAAATGATAGTGTGGCCTAATCCATGGAATGAAACATCAAACCCTCCTTCATTGGAGGGTTTGCGAAACCCCCCAGTGAACTCTGCAATTCCGGTTCTGTCAGAGAGAAAATCCCCAAGAGGAAAAAAAATTGCTGAGTTTGCTCTTCAGTCCATGGATTTGAAGGCTCATGTAAACGCGCTTACTATCATTTGACCTACAAAATATGATTGTTGGTTTTAATTGGTCATTTAAATCTAACATTTTAGAATAATACGTAATAGAATTTTTTCTTTAAATGATTTTAGTTCGAGTAGAAAGGTTTTGTAAAGTTTAGCTCATGAAAAGCATTTAAACCATACTTATATTGGTATATAAAATAAACATTCTGATTTTCTTGTCCTTACAAAAATATTAATGTTTTCTTTTGTATTTAAGTTATTATAATTAATTATTATGTGTTTAATATAACTATTTTTATGTTTGAGCAGCGGCTGTTGTAGCTGAGGATTGCAAATCAAAATTCAGCCAGCAAAAGTGTCAAGCTTACTGTATGATCCACAGAGTAACCACCGGACAATGCCAAATAGTAGACGGACAAGACAAGTGCCTGTGTGAAGAAAAAAGGTAATGATTTCATAAAAATTCCATAAATTTATATCTATAAATGTTTTTTATATACAGTAAAAACTCTACCACCGACAGCCTCCATTAAACGACCAACTCGATTTAGAGACTTAACTCGCTTTTAGAGGTTTCACTGTACAAGACAGAATAAGATTTGTTTCAAAAGTTTAAAACATTGTTTTTGAAGAACATTTCAATTAGTTATATAAAGTCATCTTTTATTGTTGTCTTAACCTGTGGACCGCTAAAAAGTGATAATGTTTCCAAATTTAAACTAATAAATAGTTATTAGAGTACCTGTTAAAATAAAAATTTCACTAATTAAGGGTTAATTTGAGTCAATTTTTTGATAAATATAACAATTAAATTAAACAATGCACATTTTTTGAAAAATGTTTTGATTCATTAGCATATTCTCTCATTTTAGCAAATGATTATATTTAAAACTGCAATTTGAAGCATTAAAATTAAATGCAGTGTTTTGCTTTCGAACAACTGTACTTGCAAGAGAACATAAAGTTTTATTCCTGAATTCTCGAAATCCACTATCTAAAAAAGGTCCCTTATATAAGTTGATGAATTGAGAGAAGTTTATTTAATTCTCAATTACACGAGGTATTATATTTTATATAATTGATGCATATTTGTGTAATTTTGATTTCGACAAAAGTTTTAGAGAAGCAAAACAAAATTGGTTAGTTCGAAACTATGAAAAAGACATGAAGAGTCAATGTATAAAAATTAGCATTATAGTACATCCTAATGTTAAATTTTGATTTTCTTTTTACCTTTTCAGATATAGTAGAACCTTTAAATTTTTAACTAGTCAAAATCAATACTTATTTAGTTTACTAATATGGTTTATATCATATATAGTCCCTTTTCCGTTTTCAAGTAGTCCGGCTTCAGTCAGTAGTCTGGTTTAATAGTTTATATCAACTCATTACATTTTCTTATGAAAGTAACTCTTATAATCACATTACAAGTTTACCTATGGAATACGGGAGGCTGGGGAGCCCAGTTGGTTATAGGCACTCGCCTAGCATGCGCAAGGTCCTAAGTTCGGGTCCGGGCATCGCCAAAATAACTGCCGACCTATAAAAATGGCCCGTGCAGCCAAAAATGCCCTGCGAATAATACCCCGTGTAAGGGAGTGCACGTTAAATATTGTTCAAAGTCCTAACGCTGCGTACGATGTCGCCCTTAAAGGTTGCGTTGGGTGCCAATTCAGGTGACGGCTCGTCACGTGGCCGTGGTTCTAAAATACGACGCTTGTCGCCAATAGCCCTCGTGTAGCTCTAATGTGAAGATAATTCAAACTAAACCTAACCTAAGCCTATAAAATACGGATTTTCTAGGTCCCTTACAGAGAATCAAAGACAAGAAAATAGATTTGGACAACGTTGTGATTATGCTAATGGAAAGCAAGCAAATTGCAGAGTTACACCAAGGTCTCTCTCAGAAAATGAAGAAGTGGATAGGAGGGTTGTTGATGATAATGAAATGTATGTAAAATTGTGTTTTTTTACTTTAACTAAATTACTTTTATTTAATAACTGTATTAAATTACATACTCTTTTTAGTTTTTAACTACTTAATTTACTAAATTACTTTTACGTAATTGCTTTTCTTGCTAAATCGTTTAATGCTATCTTACATCAAGTAAATATATAATTCTTTAATTATAATATTCGAGTGATAGCATAAATTTTAAATGTATTGCTGGCTCTAAATACTTTGGTGTTTTGTAAATTGAAAAACATATTGAAAATATACTCTATTCTGGGTCTGAAATGACGATCAAATATAAGTTAAACTTATCTGAAGTATTAATTTTTTTTTATAGGTCCCATCCTGAAGAATATGAACGGGGCAAAAAGAAGAGCAAATGTATAAGAAAATATAGAAGAGGGTCACCCTATAGAGTTTGCGGTAAAAACTATGGCTAAATTGTGAGTAAAATACATCTTAAGTATAGTAGTAAAAGATATCTTAATAAAAGTATTAGAGTGGAGGTCACGTGATCTATCTATGCTAACGACGGGACGAGCATGAGGGCCGCCATCTTAGAGTTCGGGACCAACTTTTTTTAAATGGAAAGTGCTTAGAAAAAAAAATTATTCTAAAATATTAAAAAAATACCATAAAAATACTAGCCGCATTTTGGAATATTTTTAGTGATTTTAAAAGACTTTGAAACGATTTTCGAGTATTTTTATAATATTCATTTTGTAAGTTTAGAAATAAATTTTATTTTTCCCGTATTCTTCTTCTTAATGTGACGGCGATGACTGCAAGTTGCCAGTGTCACCATCACAGAAAGAAAAAGAATGCTATGCAAAAAATAAATTTTAATTCTAAAATTACAAACTAAATATTATAAAAATACTAGAAAAGCGTTTCGAGTTCTTTTAAAGTCCCTAAAAATATTCTAAAATGCAGCTAGTATTTTTATGGTATTTTTTTAATATTTTAGAATTAAATTTATTTTTTTCTAAGCACTTTCCACTTAAAGAAGTTGGTCCCGAACTCTAAGATGGCGGGCCCCATGCTCGTCCCGTCATTAGCATAGATAGGTCACGTGACCTCCACTCTAATACTTTTATTAAGATCTCTATGGTAAAATATCAGATATTTATGAAACAAATGTAGAACGAGTGTATACATTAAAAAGTGTAACTTATTACGAATATTGTTTCGATAAATTTTTGTATAATCAAGAGAAAAAATATTTTAATTTTATGCGTCATATTTAATGTTATTTTATCGAGTTATTTCAAAAGTAAAATTTAATTTTAGTGTTTTTTGTTATCACTCGTGAAATTTTTGGGTTATTTTTTCGTCTGCTCCTTTTCTTAATTTGATAGTTCTTTAAGTGAAACTTGGTTCGATACCTGCTATTAATTAAACTTAGCAAGTTTAAATTCGGTTAAATTTCAAGTATAAAAAGCATTACCAAAACATCATTATTGTTTTAAAACTTCGGTTTAGGTGATATTTTGTCTTATGAATTAAATAAATTAATTAAATTACGATGACAGTTATTTCATATCTTCCATGGGAGTCAGGGCCTGCTCTTCCGTAAGGCCTGCTAGGCCCCGGCCTAGGGCCCCCAAATTTTAGGGGCCCCTAAATTTAAGTTTCTATTATGCTAAATGCTGTAAATCCCCAAAATATCAGTAAACTAAAAAGAAATTTGGATGTTCCCCTCCATTTTTGCTCAATTTTAAGTGAGAAATTGACCTAACGATATTTTTTTGATCGATGTTTGTAAGGAAGCCTATAAAATTGTATCATGAATTTTGTACATGGGTCATATAGCACCATCATTATTGGAAATCATACATAAAATTTTCCGTAAAGGGGCCCCAAAATTGGTTGTCCCTATAGTCTGAGATTTCCTAGAGCAGGCCCTGATGGGAGTGAGCATTATAAATACCAGGTTGGGTCAAAGTTTTTTTTCGTATTTTTAACTATAAAAGAAATGCACAACACTCACACAATACTGAAGATTCATTCGAAGTACTGGTGTTGGATAGCGTCCAGCGTAACTTCGTTGTCGACAACATATAGAGTCCCAGATTTCGGTTTCTCTTCAAGGGTTGTAACATCTCCCTTGAAACTCTCACGCCAATTTTGGGCAGTGAGCTTTTCTCAGAATCTGGACCTTATGAATGATTGATTCTTTGGACGTTGAACTTTCGTTAAGACGTTATTTTCAGAGGAAATTCAAAATATCACGAATTTCTAGCTTATCTTCCACCATTTCAAGAGACTGCAACGTCTACACAGGTGCGAGAAATCACACTGACAACGATTATCAAGGTTGAAATCCACTCTACTGTATTAGATCGTTTCCACAGGAACTGCAATTTGCATATGTTATCTCCAGGCCTTTCAAAAAAAAAACCCACAAAAAATACGAAAAAAACTTTTCACACAACCAGATATTTTGGAATTATATGTTACTAAAAGCAATTGGAAAAGTTTCTATAAAATAAAAAGGGAACAATAACTTAGTCTTATTACCTATGGAAGATTGAATGATACGTATTTTTAGATCAATTCGATTTTTTTTAATTCGTGCGAAGAACTGGTATTTACTTACCGGATATAAATACATTTAGAATCCTTCATCACGTTTCCCACTAATCATGCGATGAGTAAATTTAGGCGTTTTTCACCTTCCAAAGCCAATATTATTCCATTACCAAGCAACATTTCGTTCAACTACAAGAATTGAATATTAACTCAGTCTGAGTTAATATTCAATTCTTTTACAGTGTCGAAAATGCACTTCTCCAACTGGAGTGGATTTCACTCTTTTGTTTGAAGAGTGTATGCGCATAGAATTTTTTTTAAAATTCTAATTTCTACATGATCATTAAATTTTTCATTTGAATGCAATTTTATAGGCTGGATTCTAAAGATGAACGAAAACAGATGGTATAAAACAGTCCTCAATTGGAAAGTGGCCGTGATACATATAGCACAGAATGAAAATATAAACTTCACTGAATACTATTATTTTGAAAATGATATGGTCATTTGTTTATTTGGAAATGCTATTATATTGAAAATTAATTTGTAATTTGCTTTTAAAAATGAAATTAAAATAAAGAATTTGTGATATATGACTTAGATTATTTTTTTACTTGTTAGATACTTTGCTATTGTTGTTATTTCGAATAAAGCAGATTTGGGTACACTCTATGACCTTCATTTACTAACATAAATAGCCTGAAAAGTTTTATTAGTAATATGTAGTAAGTTCTAGCTCTATGTCAATATTTATACAGGACTGTGTAAAGACGCTTTTCATGGAATATGATTGGAAGGCGACTCGAAGGAGTGTTTGAGTATCATTCAAAGTATTTTTTGTAGGTATTCTTAGTCTTGTATCCAACTAATCCATTTTCGTTTACTATGCAAAAATCAAATATTTATGTATTGTACACAACAGATATTTCATAAATAATTTTGGAACTTTTCAAATGCACTAGAGTAAAACTCCAAAAAAGCAGGTAATGCTTTTCCCTCATAAAATAACATATATTTCCTTAATATATACAAAATATAAAAATTTTATAATAGTAACAATTGAAAAAATATTATTAGCCTAAAAAGTATCATATTATATTTCAATATCTACTGATGCCATAACCCAGATATAACAGACGTGAATCGTTATGTAACGCATATTGTCAATCAAAAGAACATCAGTGTGCTATGAGTTCTTTTGAAATTTCAATCACTTAAGACATGTTGTCCATTGTGATTCGTTATTTTTGAATTTTTTCTGATTATTTTTTGGATATCTTTGACATTTAATAAAAAAACACATGTTAAAACATTTTCACTTAACATCTTCTGAACAAAGCTTCAACTGTCAAATAAGAAATGTGCGTCCTGTTTTTCTGGGGGCATTTCATCCATCCATATAAATAGAGGGAATCTCAATCAATGAATCAACGCTATTCTTTTGGAAGCTTTGAAGATATTCTAAAATTCCAGGTAAGCCTTTTTTCTTAAGCACATTTATACATGTTTAAGTAGTTCATTTTTAGTAATATAATTTAATTATTATTAAATATCTTTTTCCTGGATGAATTTTCGTAAGAAGACAGGAGTTGAAACATAATATTTTACCCTTGAAACCATAAAAAAGAGAAAACGATATATTTAAAATACTTGTTTTACCAAAATATTTCATTAATTTTTACTAAAAAATCTGCTTGAAATATATATTTTTTTTTATCTTAAAAAGTTATTTTTGTAACAGCTTGGAAAATATCACAAATAAAATATATAATGACCAATTCAAATACATAATGACTCATGCAGTGTAATTTAATTTATAAATATGACGCAAATATCAGCCGATATCTCAAATAACTCAGTTATGAAAACAATGAAAAAATAATTCGCCAACTTTTTTGTCATTCGTAGCACTGCAGAGGAGGAAAACGATATGTATTGGCAGTAAGCATCTAAAAATACAACAATTTATTTTTTAAAAAATAGGTTGTATTAATTATCAAAATTTAAAGCATTGATAGAGATTTAAAAGTAAAAGTTTTTCAAGTATTGACCTAAAAGTTTCGTATATGGGCAGTTCTAACATAATTTTTTGTTTCAGGAATAAAAAGCTTGCAAATTTTTTTTTTCAAACTCACTTTATATATTTGTAAAAAGGTTAATAAGGTTCTATAATGACAAAAAAAAAAGTTCCGCGAGGTTCATTGAATTTTTTTTTAAGTTAGAGATGGTTGCTTAAAAAAACGGTAACAAAGAAACCGGTTTAAACGGGTCTTAAGAAAATAACTAATTTTCAATAAAACTGAAGTCACGAACAAAGCGGTTGGCCTTAAAAATGGTTTCGGTTTTCCATCCCTAGATCATTGCGATGGCAAGGAACGGAAAGTGAGGAACGGACTTTTTGAGTTGAAACTAACTCCAGTTTGATAAAAACGTATTTTTTTACTCCTTTTACTCCACTTAACCATATTTATAAAAAAATAGAATTATCAAGAAAAAAATAACAGCAACCCTGGGGGAAAGAAAGGAAAGCAAAAAATCCTCGCAGGTAACTGTGAGTTTTCTGCAATACAGTTTTCTTTATTGAAGAATCACTGTCGCTACATCCAGTGCCTTTCTTCATCACTATAGCAATGACGTCAGTGAATGTACCAAAATCCATGGACAATGTTAGAAGATAAATAACATTATAAATATTTAAAGCCACAATTTTATGGAAGGAAATTGTTACGATATAGTATTAGTTCACTTTAAAATCCAATTGATTGCAATTTTTAGCTAAAAGATGTGTTAGTTTGAGTAAAAAAAATAATAATTTGGCATTCGGGACATCAGGCGGTAAGGAATTTTTTTGTGTCCTAAAATTTTTTTGAAAGTTCTTTGCTTTAAAATACTGTTTTGAAATTATATAATTACCAGTCCATTTGTATAATAAGAAAAAATTGAAAAGAAATAGTAATTCTTTCAAAACTTATGCCCAAGGGACATAAAATTTAAAATTTTGGTAGAATTGCCCATATACTAGTTATAGTGCTAAATAATAGATTTAATATACAAATATTTTTGTATCAGAAAATTTTACCTTAAACGTTTCTATAATTATAGGTTTACGTTCGAATAAAGAATGGAGCTGAGTTCCGCTTTCTTACTCACATTAATGATGGCTGGGCTTGTGTGTAAGTTGTCAAGATAAATATTTAAAATTGTAATTATCAATGGTTGTTTCAGTTTGACATTAACTTGCTAATTAGTTTATAAATCAGTTTATTTCCGGTGGCTAGTTAATGACGTCTGGGTAATTTGATGTAAGACAAATTACATGGGTCACAATTTGTTGCACGCCATATTAAACATAGGACCAAAGCACACCAAAGGAACCAGGTACTGCAATGTTGCAATGTTTTTAGATTAATTTCTTACTAGAATTCTTTGTGAGTTACAAATACATTTAGCATTTCTTTGCTTTCTTAGCAGTTGTGCAATAAAAATGTTTTAATATAATGCGTATCTTAAAATTTTATGATCCAAAAAAAAGAAATACTCGATTTTCAAAGGAAGGCAATAAAGTTATGAACACATCTTAACAGTGTGTTCATAACTTTAATCAATTAAAACAGATGTAAGACTCACTGGTCTTTAATTACCCGGATCACTTTTAGGCCCTTTATTGAGCAATGGCTTGCAATTGACAATTTCTAAACGGTCGATACCTGTCCAGAGCTGAATAATGACTTAATAATTGTCAAAACTGCAATTCTGATTAATTTGCACATCTAACTTGAAATTTAAGATAATTATCATCAGTCCCAGTTGCTTTGTTAGGTTTCATTTATAATTCGAGACAAAAAAAATTAGGCATGGTATTTATTTGTAGAAGGTTACTAAAACTGAATTTTTAAATAAAATCAATTGTCATAAATGCAAATTTCCTGAATATTTGACTGCTGTTAAGATATCCACGTAAGTAATTTCAAATGCAAAAATGTTTAGATGGTATTTTCAAGAAAATAAATAGAAAATTGAAATTTTTTGCAAATCTGTTCAATATTAAACTAAAAATTCGTATTAGTAATATTATATTTGTTTTTAGCATCCCTTCCCGTGAGCCCTGAACTTGCTAGAGGAAATTGTAAAATAGTAGGTGGCATAGAAATATGCGGCCAATCCAGTCAAATCATTGAAAGGTATAACTTCAATGTGAATATTTTGTTTATATCTCAAGCAAATGTTTAAGTAAATGCATATTTATAAGCATAATTATAATATTGTAAAACATATCTTAAAAAAAGTTTGTTACAAAATTAACAAAAAAATATCTAATTTTCCTATGCATGTAAAGGAAACACGTGGAGAAATAATTTAGTATAATAACATAGTATATACTCTTTCATACATTAATAATTCGATTCATTTTTATAGGTCTCTTCCCGAGAGCCCTGAACTTGCTAGAGGAAATTGTAAAATTGTGGGTGGCATAGAAATATGTGGCCAATCTAGTCAAATCATTGAACGGTAAATTCAATAGGAATATTTTGTTAAGATCATAAGTAAAAGAAAATCTGTACGTAATAATCATATTTATAGTATTTTGAAGAACATCTTAAAAGAAGTTGGCGAGAAAAAGGACAAGTAAAATGTAAATTATTTATGAATATGAAGAAAACACGTGCCGAAATAAGCTTCGATATCGTATATACCCCTTCATATTTTAAAAACTAGATTCATCTTCATAGGTCTCTTCCCGAGAGCCCTGAACTAGCTAGAGGAAATTGTAAAATTGTTGGTGGCAAGGAAATTTGTGGTTCCAATGAAAGGTACATTCACCAGGAATATTTGTTTAAATCTTAAGTATTTTTTTATAAAAAAATATGGTTAAAATCAATATCAATACTTTGTTTAGATCTCAATAAATAATTTTTTGAAGGAAATTTATACTTGGCAAGCACACTCATAACATTTTAAAAAACATCTTAAAAGAAGTCTGTTGGTAAAAGTAATTTATAAATACATATAAAGAACACGTGAGACTATATAAGTTGAAATATATTATATACTCCATCATGTATATCAAAACTTCGGTTAGTTTTTGGTAGATCTCTTGCCGAGAACCCTGAACATGCTAGAGAAAATTGTAAAATTGTTGGCGGCAAGAAAATTGGTGGTTCCAATGAGATGTACATTAACTAGGATTATTTTGTTAAAAGCTTTAGTAAAGTTAAAATCAATATCAATATTTTATTTAGATATCAATTAAATATATTTTGAAGGAAATGTATACCCAATGAGCATACTTATAACATTTTTAAAAACATAATAAGAGAAGCCTGTTATTAAAACTAATTTATAAATGCACATAAAGAACGCATGAGGTGAAATAAGTCGCAATATTATTATACTCCATAAAATATATTTAAACATCGGTTTATTTTTAGAAGATCTCTTGCCGAGAGCCCTGAACTTGCTAGAGGAAATTGTAAAATTGTTGGTGGCAAGGAAATATGTGGTTCCAAGGAGAGGTACATTCACTAGGAATATTTTGTTTAAATCTTAAGTAATTTTTTTAATAAAGTTAAAATCAATGTCAATATTTTGTTTAGATATCAATTAATTATATTTTGAAGGAAATCTATACTTAATGAGCATACTTATAACATTTTTAAAAACATCTTAAAGGAAGCCTGTTAGTAAAAGTAATTTATCCATGCATATAAAGAACACATGAGGTGAAATAAGTTGCAATATTACTATATACTCCTTGAGATACATTTAACATTGTTAATTTTTAGAAGATCTCTTGTCGAGAGCCCTGAACTTGCTAGAGGAAATTGTAAAATTGTTGGTGGCAAGGAAATATGTGGTTCCAGCTATAACTGAAGGTAGAAAGGTAATTTCAATAAAAATATTTTATACATATCTCAAACAAATAATTAATTGATTCACTATATGTTTACTTTGTAGACTAGGTATATTATACTTATGTATATGTATATTTAGAATATCTTGTATGCATTTTTTAAAAATATAATTGAAAAGTAACAAGTAAAATTAAACTTTTTACAAGGTATACAACATTTTTTTAAAGCCTGTCCTACCCTGTTTGACCATGAGATGATGCCTTTCTCTATATCTGTAACCTTCTAGTCTGAGGTTAGATCTCCTCTAAGCCATACAAAGTCATCTTTATAAACAATTTGTTAGGGATTCTTTTTTAATTGCGGAATCAGGTTCCAAAATTACATAGGAATTAGGTAATACATTTCAGTTCACTGAAAAAATATATAAATTCGACGGCTAGTGTATTTATTTAAACACTTTTTGCCCTAGATTATAAAATTCTTATTTATATTTTACATGAGTTAGTTTAAGGAATCTCTGATATTTTTATGCTGCTTAACATAAAAATTCTTGTAAAAATGTATAACAATTTTAAAAAATAATATATTTTCATAATAAATTATAGGCATGTGCTTACTATCACTATCACTAATTTCAAATTCATTTATTTATTTAAATAGGTTTTCTGCCAAAGCTGAAGGAAAATAAGCCGATTTTTAAATATAAAGGTGGATCCTTTAGACTTAGTCTTATCTGTCTATTTAACATTTGAAAGAAAATAAAATTACTGCAAAAAAAACTTGTAATGTTTTTGTTTCCATTTCCCAATAGTTATTCATGTAATTGTTTCACAACGAAGGTGTTTTTAGTGCGTCAAATAATAATAATAAAATATTTTACGAGTGACGTTTCACAAGTTTCAAAAGGGCTATTTTCCTCCTGTTGTCATTCAGCATATTTTTATAATTTCATGCAAAGAGTAGTACTTAGATTGTCATTGGTAAATAACCATGCAAAAGGTAAATTCTATCTTCAAAGATAAATAATTTGTTAATATGTTCAGATAAAGAATATTAAACCTATCACTTGATATTATTTACTTATAGCGCTAGTGCTTAAAAATAATAATAAGACACTATTTCGTTAAAAGCATCTTTTTTGCTGCAATTTTTGTCTTCAAAAAGTAAGTTTTTTTTAACGATGTTTAAAAAAAAGAACTTATTTTTCCAAAAATAGAAGGACCTAAAAACAGTAACAGAAAAATAACCACTAAACTTTCACGTGGCCATAAAATTTTTGAACATATTAATTGTATTCAACCAAATTTCTTGTTTGAGATCAAAGCTATAGAAGGCAACAAAATAAACCTTAACCGAGTGCATTGTTACCTCATTCTTCTGAAATAGCTCAAACTCGCAACCTCAGGGCAGCCACGCCGACACTCTACCAACCAGGCTATCCTATCTCTTCAATTTTCATTCAGTTCTTATAAATTATGCAAAATCGATAATTTTTAACAAAGATTAAAATTTAACGTAGTGTTTATGTCATCTGACCTCAATAAAGAAAAATTAAGCTCCTAAAAGCACCAATCTTATGAGAGTGGGACTATGAAAAATGCTTTTGGTTTGTAGATTTTAAAAATGCTTTTGGTTTGTAGATTTTTTTTTTGTGCAAAACAACTGTATTAAGTACGTTTTAAATCTTAATGGTAATGAAAATAAAATTTAAAAACTTTTCTTTTTAATTTCAAATAAACATGAAATATTAATTTGGTGTATTATTATTCTCATACTGATAAAAGCATTTCTCTTAAAAAGCATTAGGGTTCCAGAGCACATAGGGACAGGTAAGCGTCTCAAGTCCCTATAATACGTTTACAATAATTGAAGTTGCTTTGTGTGCCAGCTGAGGTGTCTACGTTTCGATTAGCTTGGATTTAACCACTTGCTACCGAAAATACTCGATTGAGATTTAATAACATAAAAGGCGGAATCTATATTTTTTTTAATAAACAGTAAAATTTGTGTAGTATTATTATAATGCTAATAAAAAAATCCCTCAAAAACCATCGGAGTTCCAAATAACACTAGGACATATAAGTGCTATTGGTATGGTGTGGTATGGTATGGTACATATATATTACAGCTTGTGTGCTTGTTCAGAGAACCGCTTATAAGCTTTCGTCAAGTGGGACAGACACACACAGAAAGTACAAGCGCAAGAGACACACAAAGAAAGGACAACACAAACACATAGACAAATAACAACATTTATTGACGGTCACAAACATCCATGCCCGACAGGGATTTGAGCCCGACCAAAGCAACTCCAAAGGCTAGCATCCTAACGATTGCGCCACCGGGGCGGCCAAGTGCTATTGGAATTTCAGTACTTGATTTCGATTATAGTTTTGTTGGATGAAAGCTCAAGTGTCTATCTCCCAGTTGGCTAGGATTTACCACTTGTTGCAGAAAACTTTTTTTTCTTTTAGGAAATGTGCAAGAAAGTCATCAGTATTGTTCAATTTTCTGTAAAAGAAATAAAATCAAAAAATATGCAACCAAAAATACAAATTTCTATCTCTCAATTATTATTCCGTATATGTTTTTAAAAGTAGGGAATATCAACATCGTTCTCATTGACATCGTAAAAGTAAAAACATCGTTGCTTTGAAATTTAAACTGAGGAACTTTATGCTGTAGACAAATTATATAATAACCTGTTAAGTATATAAAAGCTAACAAGCTAAATTTCAATATTTAAATTAAAATTTTTATTATTTTTGTCATATTTAACGAATTATATCATAATTAAAATAAATTTTAGAACCATATAACTAAAAAATCAGAATTATTGAAGTACTTTTTTTAATTTAAGATATTTTTCAAACTATGTATTCTTTACATGTGAAGTTTTGAGCAACATAATATTTTCTTAAGGAAACTGAATGAATCTCAAATTTAAATAAATCCGTTTTAGTTAGTTTCTTGCCGGTTACCATGTGAGCACCAAATCTTTTATCAAATGGAATCCCAAATTTTTTAATCATATTCTTCTCTACAACCTTGATATCACTCAGTAAGTAAATTATATTCTCTCTACAAAAATACCTTTTTGTGTATGTAATTTTTACTTTCTTTTGGCCATAACCCAGTAACATTTGTTTATTCCTTCCGTGTTTTTACATTCTCCCTCGTGAAATCCATTGAATACGCAAAAGAGACTGCATTCTGATGTACTTACATTGAGTTCGCATGAATTCGATTGAACTAGAATAGGTAAAATGAAAAAAATATGCAATGTAAAACATGACAAAAGTTCTGTGTTATAACATGAGGCACCGGCGGTTTACTGCTGAGGTACATGTTTCATATTCATCGAAGTGTGTTAGATGGAAACATGGAAATGTGGATAATGTGTTAGATTAATATTCAAATACAAATTGTATGATAAATTTTGTTTAAAAATTGCAGGAACAACTAGAACTTTATTAAGGGAAATATATTCGTTTAGTAAAATGGTACTTGCAACCGATGTATTGGAAAAAAGTACCAACAGTTCAAAGTTATATTTATCATTAAACACATTTAAAAACAACAAGACCAGTAAAACAAGAAATTGAAGCATCTCTCCTCCTAAAATCAGAAACATATTTACGCGATTTTTTTTAACAAAATTTATAATTTTACAAAACACACACAGATCAATAAACATTTCAAATTAATGTATTTTTGTTATATTCTTCATAAAAAATAACTTTAAAAAATTACAAAAATTGAGCTTTGGACGAACTATTAAAACTCTAAAAAAATATTTTTTGGTGAATAACTAATTTCAAATGCTCAATATTACTTAAATTTATAACTTTGCAAGCTATAACGTACTGATTGTTGCTTTCTTTGAACACCTCGAAAACCCTCTTCCTAACATTTATATAGAAATGCAGAAAAGCGGTGGATTGTTTCGTTTATCAATTTTGTCAATTTTTTATGTGTCATTTTATTGTCTTTAAAACGTATGTTTGCCAAATATCCTTTGGTCATATGTCAGCTGCTGAAAGCATAAGTGATTGTTTATCGAAAATAAATCATTGAATATTTATAGATAATAGTTTCGAATATAATAAAATAACGAAAGAAAGAATTTCTTACGTTTAATTTTTAGATTTAGTGATTTCATGTGAAATTAATTTTAAAAGCGGAAATTTTTTATTTTTATACTTCACACATATTTTTAAATTTTCTATTTTCTGATGTTATTTTGTATGAACAAAGTGTTTTTTAACAGATTCAAAATAAGTTTTGGAATACGTTATTTTTTAATTTTTGGGGAAAACATGATAATATGTACTTAAAAATACAACTTTAGTTAAAATTATTAAAATTTTGAATATTCACTACATATTTGTTTACAATAGTTTTTTTTATTGAATTTAATTGAATTATTTTAGTGCCAACAAGCAAAAAACATTAACCTTCTTTTAAAGAAGCTGCGATTGTAAAATTATGTAAATAATAATTTTTCTGCAGATCACTTTTTAGAACAGATGAATTGTTTTACAAGAAAGGTAATCAAAATATTTAGAAAGTACAAAACCAACCTACTTTTCTGTTACTGAAATACTTACAGAAAATTTTAGTGTACACACAAGTAAATGGACATAAGTATAAAAGATACGTCTCAAAGGTGCATACCTTTTGAAAAGGGGACCAGATGGCCGAGTGATTTGAACCATTATGCTAGCAGTCTGCGAGCTGTAACGGGTGCGGGTTCGATTCCTGCCTTCGCCCTGGGTGTATTTTCCTTTCTCTGTGACAGTAAAAATTCTTTATGTGTGCGTCTTAATTTGTGAAGGCTTCATAGGCGGGTCTCTGATCAAGCACACAAGCCGGAATATATATGTACCTACCCCTTACCCCCTCCCCTCCCTCTACATAAAAAAGTCCAAAATTGGACTGTTGTAACTGAAATTAAGATTAATAGGAGTTTTTAGACACATTCACCTTTCTTAAAATAAGATTCTTGTTCTTTTCACTTGATTTTAAGTGCTCGCTTTGCGTGCCTATCTATGAGAGGCAGCAATGGCAAGGAGTGATGGATTGCCCCTGTCATTAAAAGTCTCAAAATGGTCTTTCAACAGTTTTGTAGTCTGTCTTTTAGAAAACTTCTAATTTTTGGAGGGATAGAAAATGACTTTCAATTGGAAAGTTTTAAAAAATGTTTTCAATGCTATTAATCATTTTAGAAGAATAATGAATATAATTAATAGATGTTTTTCTTCAAAGGAATTTCTTCTAGTGGAATTAAGATGATTTTTTAAGTATTTTAGTTATCATGTCAATGATATTAGACTATAGAATGTGCCCTTTGATATATAAAGCTCGCATTCTATATATTCATCAGCGATTCTAAAGATCCGAATGTGGTGTCAAATAAACAACAAATGACTTATTTGAAAACCTAGTGGGGAACATATTATTTTCTCGTTAAATAAGAACATCCAAGAATTGTAAAATATTATTATCTTCAGTTTTACAGTGTGCCAGCATCTTATATATACTACGCGTGAAAATTTTTAAATGGTATTTCACTATTACCAGAATATACCGATTTACTAATCCATAGAATTATTCAATGAGACAATAAAAAATTGTATTTGGATTTTATTACGGTTACAACATATTTCCTCTAATAACACATCTTTCTAAAATTACAAACCCAAGAAAAACAACAAGATATGCTATAACTAAATAGCTTTACTAATTGCACTGTTTTACTGTTACATTATCAGGCTTTTCAAAAGAGAAGTCACACAGATGTAGTTCTTCATTAAATATGACTCCCCACTTATTCATTTCACTTACATACTCAAGATTATTCATAATAGAACTTCTATTCACGTTGTGTGGAATAAGGCTGTCGCAGAACGTGATTATTCTCCAGAATTCCAATTCTTCAAACGGAGCTTCGTTGCATTCGGCACAATATATATTGTTGTATGTAACATTTGTGGTTAGTACGGTGCAATTAGACCCGAACCCGGACATCCAAAGTAAAAGTTTCATTCCAGGTCCAAATTGTTCTATACAGCCTACATATTGTTTGGTAAAAAGTCTCACCATTTTGAGCGTCGGGTTTTGGGGGGAGGGGGGGTTAAAGTTCAAAAATTGGTAGTTTTTTCAGTTTTTCTTGAATATTTCGAAAAATATGCAATTTAGAGAAAAAAGTTCAATTACAAAAATATTCTACATTAAATTACAAACAAAATGACTATTTACATTATCGTTGCAAAGGGAACGGTTCAAGAGTTACAAAAGTAGCATTTTGGCGAACTTTTTCAGATTTTTAACAAAAATATGAAATTTTCAATGTGAAATCTTTTGGATTGTGTTTTGTAAAAGAAAATAAGTACTTTTGTGACCGATGGTATGCTAGTGACTAGCATTGAAGAAAGGGCAACCTCACCACTTTTTCAAGGGCTGCAGTTGAGGGGGGGGGGGAGGCGGGGAGGGTACAGAGCAATCAACTTGAACAGTGAATGTATAGGCTGTTTTGCAGTAGCCTTATAGTAAAACTGGCAGCGAAAGCAATCTAGATCTTCAGTATGCTTGGCTCCAAACATTGGAAGAAAGCAAAGCAACGTTCTCCAGCGTCAGTTCAGCTTTGGTGTCTTTGAAGACTAGAAGTTTTGTATGAAGAGCGTTGGTGACTAGCACTTTCCTATACGACGTAATTTTTCCCCTTATAAATAGCTAATACAGTGTCACATCCTGTGAAGGCGAATATCGGTAAGATTTCACCTTTCAGGTTACAGTACAATAGACCTCTGTTCGCTGTGCTAGGCTTACTGAGCCCCCCTACAAATGTCAAAAATGTCAAGAGAACACCTTGCATGTCCCCAATCCCAATGCCTTTCTGAAAATCTGAAATAATATACTATTTCCTCTTCATTGCTTTTCTTTGGTACTATCAATTTTAATTTGTTCTCTGAGGGATGCGTGGACATTCAATAAAACTAGTAAGTCAGCGTCTCTGTAGTTTGTATGTGCACTGTAAAGAGATAAATAAGGCTCATTTTGTTTTTAGAGTTAGCTAGAAATTCACTTTGATTGATATTTACACGGATTAAGTCCTACTTTAACCTCATACGTTCGTAGATGAAAGTTATATGCGTAAATGTTCATCTTGTGTGTTTCCTTGGTGGTATCCATCAAAAATAACAGCTGCTGACGAGAAGTTTTAGTACAGCATGACGAGAAGTTTTAGTTATGTAGTTTGTGTATTACTCGCAAATCTGTTTGAATTTAGCTGGACAACACGATGAAGGACATGACCTCCATCAATGATGTCGGACATTTTGATCTCCATCAATGATGTCGGACATATTCTTTGAATTTGGGATTATTGAGGTTTCATTTGAATCAGGAAACAAAACGGTCACTATTGTACTATTGAAGATTTGCTTTCGTTTCCTCATCAAGTTAGATTCTTCGAAGAGGGATGGAGGAAAAGCATATCCTAGCTCACAGTTAAAAATTTCTTCAAGTCTCTCATTACTTCTTACTTTCACACCATCCGATGTAAAAGAGTGTTAGGGTTCACACATTACAGTGTTGTTATAAATTGTTATAGAGTTGGTTATCGAGGGACTTAATAGATAACTTTCTTTTTAAAGTGTATGTCATTGAATGTTTTGCTCTCAATCTTTTTCGACGCTAATGTTCCAATTTCAAATGCTTTATCACAGTTGATGTTTTCGTCGCATGGCATTTCCTTGCAGCCTCTCCAACCAGGTTTACATTCTTCTCAGTGTCTTTCTTTTAAACCAAGTTCCACTTAATCAAAACAAATTGAGTATTCGGCCATGTATAACAGTGGTTTTTTCCAAGAAAACCATGTTTGTTGCAACTATTTGGAATAGCCAGACGCATTTGGGACTATGTAAGTTTGCAAGTCAAACAGACCTCCTTGTTCCACAGCATAAGTAGAAACTTTTTTTTCTAGGTACATTGTCCTCTACCTGAAGAGCGGTTGTAGAAGAGTTATGCAAGCAATTCCATCCATAACATTCCCATTCTTGTGCTCTCTTACTAAGTGACTCGTTACTTGTGAGTGCTAGCGGTGTGTTGAGTCTGCTCCCGAACTTATTGTACAAAAATGTAACAGTCTGTAAATATTGGCTGTAGCATTAAGTTTAATAAAATTATCCGAAAACGCTACCACTTGACAATATCGTTACTGTTACACGACGCGAAAGGCTACTGCAAAGCAGCCTATACATTCACTGTTCCAGTTGAATACTCTACCCCCCCCCCCACTGCAGCCCTTGAGAAGGTGGTGAGGTTGAACTTTCTTCAAGGGCTTATCACTAGCATACCATCGGTCACTAAAGTACTTGTTTTCTTTCACAAAACACAATCCAAAAGATTTCACATTGAACATTTCATATTTTTTGTTAAAAATCTGAAAAAGTTCGCCAAAATGCTACTTTTAACCAGTTGTAACTCTTGAACCGTTCCCTTTGCAACAATAATGTAAATAGTCATTTTGTTTGTAATTTAATGTAGAATATTTTTGTAATTGAACTTTTTTCTCTAAATTGCATATTTTTCGAAATATTCAAGAAAATCTGAAAAAACTACCAATTTTTGAACTTTAACCCCCCCTCCCCCCAAAACCCGACGCTCAAAATGGTGAGACTTTTTACCAAACAATATGTAGGCTGTATAGAACAATTTGGACCTGGAATGAAACTATTACTTTGGATGTCCGGGTTTGACCTTTTTTTGGACTAATTGCACCGTACTAGGTCACACGAGTCACAAAATTAACTAAAAATGGATCTCTCATATTCTTCGCTGAAGTGCAATTTTCTCTCACGAACTCAGGATCAGAGAAGTTTTCTGGGCATGTGTTCACGACGCACTCAGTTCGGAATCTCTCTTGAAAGGCACGCATTTGGGCTCAGGGGATTGAGAACTTTCCTCTGCATCTGAAACAATTGCTCTTGTTAAAAGGCAAGGCATGCATGTATTGAATACTGCTTAGAAATACTAAACAAGAGAAAATGGCTGGTTCGGGTTAGAAGGTGTTTGAAGGCATTGAAAACAGATAACTTGGAAAGATGACTAGATTTATCACAGAGAGAGGAACCGGAATCAATAATGAAACTTGAACAAAATGAGAAAGAATTAAGCCAAGCTAACAATTCATGAACTTCTTATATATATATACGCGGATAACAGTTACAATTGCAGCTTAAGGGAACTTCCACGTGATGGCAGTAAAGTGGACTTTCACGTGGGGCTTTCACATGATAGATTGAACAAATACCTTGAGCTAAAAATATTTCACTGTGTTTTATATTTATACAACTATTATACACAGTTAAAAAAATCTGTACAATTAAAGCACATTTGCAACATAATTAAAGTGCTGCCTGCTGTATTTGAGTGTTGTAAGCACAGCCCTGTATTTTCACACTTTGTTGTTGCTGTATTTTCACAATTACTTCAAATGCGATGCACGAGTTCCTAGTTTGTTGGGTGTCACAATAATATTTTCGAAAAAACTGTTCATTTCCAAAACCATAGTACAATTGGGTTTATAACTTTTGCTGTGAAAAAACGAATACTATCTGTCCAAATCAGCAACCGAATTTTAGCGTATCAAATATCTATAATTCAGTGGTATTTGAAAGTTGTGTAGTGTTTCACGCCTCTATTTATTCATATTTTATTTAAAAACTGCGTATCAGTTGACCCATACTTTACTAACCTACCAACAATCGCCAAAATATAAACTGTTGATAAAATATCTTGAAAAGTATATACGAAATTTTAAAAAAATAATACGAATTTGGAAATTGTCTTTGCAAATTCAATCACATTTAAAAATTATTTTTTCAAATTAAAACAGAACATTGGTATGTATTTCAATAAACAACTATTTTATTAAAAGTAAGTTAAGGAAATAAAAGTTTAAAAGAATATACTTACTTATTTCCTCATTTAAAATTGATATAAGTAAACTGAAGTAAACAAAACACATCATTTTAATCATGTTTTTTCCTAAAACAAATTGGACCAACATTTAGGATATTTAATTTCGGAAAAAAATACTTTAAGGCTTAGAAATATCTAAATAAAATATATTGACGAACAATCTTAGTTCAAATCCAAAAAAAAGTTCTTGCTGTGTTCTATTTCGCCCCAAATGCAATGCTTTATCTTAAATAAACAAATATTTTTCCTTACATTTTCGTTTGATATTTCTTTGTAAATTCTTTGCATTGTGTTGTCACTCTTAAACACACATGTTTTTAGTATCTCAGTCTTTTACATACAGAATTTTTGTGTTTCTATCCAATAGAATTAAAAACAATTGATTTCAAATAATATATGCTTTATAACATTATTTACTTCCTATTGATTGAGGCTTATAAATCAGTTTATTTTTGCTTTACGAAAATATATACATGGGCATTTCCACGCGTGACTGACACTACATCAGAACGATTTAACCAATTTCGTTTGCATAGTTCATAATTATTTTTTTATTATTTAAAAAAAATATTGCATGTCAGTATACCCCTGAGCTTATATTATTTTTGGCAATCAGTATTTTTTTTTAAAAAGTTAATATTTAAATAAAAAATAATAAAAATGTCCTGATGTGACTGACACTACACGAAAGTTCATAGATTTTTGGCTATCATAAAAATTCTAATTTCTTCTGATTGTGCAGTAAATCTGCATTCTATAAATGCTTATTTTAAGTATAAGGTTTTAGGCTAAATATATTAATTGCAAAAAAGTATTGAAGTACCATAGAAAATAATTTATTAGCATTTTTGTGCGTGACTGACACTACATTCAATTCGTGACTGACACTACATTGTGAATTGCATCACAGATATGCAATTTTAAGCATTAATAACACAACATATGTAAATAATTTTGTAAACAGGAGTGTTAAAAATTGCATAAATGGTAAAATTATGGTTAGAAAAAGTTACACAATGTCCTCTAAAGTAGGTTTCGGGTAATTTCTAGAACTCTAATTTTTTCTTCAAAATGCAGTAAATCAACATTCTACCAGTGCTTATTTTAATTATAAGGTTTAAAGCTAAATCATTTAATTGAAAAAAGTATTGAAATATCATAGGAAATAATTTATTAACACTTTTGTGCGTGACTTACACTACATTCAACTTGTGAAACACTACATCATGTGAATTGTATCACAGAAATGAAAAATTTAGGCAATAATAACATAACATATGTAAATAGTTTTGAATATAGTAAGTTAAAAATTGCGTACATGGTAAAAATATAGTTAGACAAAGTTACACAACGTCCCCTAAAGTTGGTTTCTCGTAGTTTCTTACTTCTTTCTTCAATAGCATTTTCTGAAAAACCTTCCTTCTCAGGCCACGTAAAATGACTTCCCGACCATTGCAGATGTTTTATTTTTATTGAATAAGCAACTTTACTTAACATTTGCCTGCAAAACATTTAACGATAATTTAACTGCAAAAGGAAATAAAGCTCTTTTTCCAGCATCAAGTTCATTTTCAGAATTTTGTTGAGACGTATTTCTTTTTACAACATTTAAGTTTGTTTAATTAACCGTGTAGTATTTTGGGGGATTTAATGAAACATTGGCAGTTGTTTTAAGTAGGCATTTGTTTAATTTCAATAAATGGAGCAATTTTTGAGTGTCTAGGAATCGGAAGGTTTAACTTCCTTTAATGGGCATATATAATTTAATCTACTTATTTTGCCATTTACACAGTTGTCAGAAATGTATAATAGTTATATGTTTGGGCAGATTTCTTATGCAAAGTGAAAAATCTTTAGCAAAATGTGGATCAAATTTTATAGAAAGTGTGACTTCTTTTATCCCCTCCTCACTGTATCACGAAGTCCATCAATTGGTTATTTAACAAGATTGAATTCAAAGATGACCATGACTTTTGGAAGAGAATTACCACTCAAGGTTGTCAAACGGTAGGAGGATTGCAATAGAGGTGGAATACTTTTAATTGAAGTGCTGTCCGTAAAGTGGTTTTTGCTTTCATTTTCTTTAAATTTTTAAAATTTATCCGGTCTTAAAAACATCCCCTTTGCTCTTTTTTTTCCTTTTAGCTGTTGATATTGCCATCTTAAATCAAAATTATCAAAATATAAGAAATCTACAAATATTTAGCTAATCTAAAACATCTAGATCAAAAAGAAGTTGTTACTGACACTACATCGTGACTGACACTACAAATCTAAAATTTGTTATAAATAGAGAAAATGATTTTATTTTAAAATTAAAAATGTTGGAATTACACAGCGGTTACTATAGTAAGAAAATATCTAAAAAATTTGAAGTAAAGCCTTATTTAAAAAAGTTATGAGAACTTTTATATCGTTTCGTGACTGACACTACAGTCAAAAAGAAGATTTTTATCTTCCTAATTAAATATCGTTTAGCTATAAATACCAATTAATAAAGTGTTTTTAAGGTAGTTCTGATAGTGTATTTCAATAATTTTACCAAAAAAATCTGATAAAATGAGTTTCTTACCTTAAAATTCATTTGTTCAAAATGATGAAAAAACACGAGACCATGCTTTCAAAGAAAAGCAGCCATTTTGAAGCTGCTGTGTTGCCAAAGATGAATCAATAATAGTTGTTGATGCAAAAAAATTAAAATTCAAACCCTTCTAAAACAAATATAAAAGTTTCAGTTCTAGAAAAAAATACTTTTTTTCGCAGTCGTGGTCTCTTCTGACGTGGAATTACCCACATGCAAAAAAGCTTGATAGTTAAACAAGAAGAACTAAAATCGTCTACTGTCCTTTTACTTATATGATTACTGAAATTTTGGTAAGAAAACTTATCTTAAGGTTTGTAACAGTAACTGTCACCTAGAACCGCTTCTACACAAGATTTATATACTATTAGAAAAACAAATCACCAAACACTGCATCCATTTGCAATTTAAACTGGCCATAAACCCGGCTTAATTCTTTTAATTATAGGTAATATAGTATGTTAATGGGGTTTTTCAGCTAAGTTCAAATATTTCAGAAGTCCTGAGCAGGAAATTGATGCAGTAACAACTTTTGCAGTAACAACTTGTACGGATTCAAGGTATAACACTATCACACATTTAACATACTCCAATCCTTTTAGCAATGAATTATTTCCATTCCGTTTGTAATCTGTTTACATGATGCATCCTGAAATGACTTGTCATTTGAAATATTCGGACTTCAATTTATAATTTGTTTTATTGATTATTGGGGAAAATAGCTTTATTGTTTATGTATTTCGACGCGTCAAGAATTAGTTAGGATTCTATAACGATTACATTAGAGGATTTCAAATAACAATGTAATTTCGTATACTTATTCAAAATAATTATAATAGCATAAAACATTAATTAAAACAGAAATATACGCGTTTTGTAAGCAGTAATGTAGATTCAAACTATGAAATACATTACTAAATAATTCGTCAAATGATTTTTTTTAAAAATTGAGTATTATTTAAAGGGGTTCAGTATGTTGTATATCGGTAATGTTAAATTGGCCAGTTGCAATGTACCGTTTCACAATAACGACTGATCAGATCATCTTAAAAAATTTTGTGTGTGTTATACGAACCTTGCACATTAGTCTGAGGTTAAAAGTTTTTATTAAAAAATTGCTAGATTTTTTTAAATAAAATAAGTTTTAAATTACCCAAAAAATCATGAAAATTTTCACTCTTTTGCCCCATAATTTTTTTTTTCACTTTAGTTTTAGTAAAATTTATAACCTCAGAATAATCTATGCTATGCATTACATCATATTAAAAAAAGTTTACGAGACAACATAGCATAGTTTTTGAGAAAAGGTACATCGAAATTCAAAAAATCAAGTTCTGGGAAAAACGCGTTTAAAGTTTTTCTTGTTATCCCATTTCAGTAAGGAAAGGGTTAAATAAAATAGCTTTTAATGTCAAAAATACTTTTCCAATCGTTTTTATACTCTGTGACATTAATAATAAAGGTTGTAAAGTCGATAATTTCTTGTTTTGATTTTTTCACCGATTTTGGGGTACTGAACCCCCTTAAGTAGAAGTAAAAAGAATATAAGAATAAAATAAAAAGTATTTTTTCTTTGATGTTTTTTTTTCTTTTGTAAAACAAACAGCAATTTGAACTACTAGGAATTTTTTTAAGTTTCTAATTTTCAGAAATAAAAAATAAATATAATATGACTTAACGAATATACAAAATTATCTTTTTAGAAAAAATTAATTTTGATCGATTTTTTGAAAAAAAATAGACATTTGTATTAAAAAAAACAAGCAAAGAATAAAATATGAATTCGCTTTATTACTTTTTTTATTGCCCTTGTTGTTGTTTATTCTTATAATTTCTTAAAATTCTTCTAACTTTATTATTTAAATGGGAATAAACAAAAACTATTACTCAAATAAAAAAAGACACAATTAAATCTCAACGCTATTCTAAAATGCATAAATAAGTGAACTTAGTTGTCAGACTAACCTTATTTTGCAGTAGGTTGACAGAGTTCCGTTGGAATAAATGTAAAATATTTAAGGCTGTAAAATTCTGAATATACAAAAAACAACACATTAATAATTAGATTTTTATTAATTCGGTTTCAAGAATAAGATAGCGCTAAAATCAGAAATTCCAATCATCATTCAATAATTGACATTACCAAACAGAATAGCTGAGACGTACATTTCAAAATTACCAAACAACAAACCAATCTTTAATAATGTATTAGTTCATAATAAAACTTCAGATGAGCTAAGCCGTAGATTCAAATGGATGTCTAAAAGACACTTTGTCATTAGAAAAATTAAAAAAAAAATGTGTTTTTTTTTCTTTTAAAAGTTTAAAATTCACTAACGACTGTGTTCTGCAATTTTCTGTCTAATTTTTTGGAAAAAAATATCAAATAACCCATTATTTGAACAAATTTTTATTGCAAAAAAGTCGATTTTTCACTTTGTATGTAATTCCTTATAAGGATAAAGTACGATGAGTCACAATTGACCAACTGTTAAATTTCATTAATTTAAAAGAGTGTTTCTCAACTTTTGAGAGCTAGCGTAGGACCTTTCGTTATTTGTATAAAGTGGCTTTTATCCCAAAATTTTTATATTAAATTGAAATTAACAGATCAAATTATCACTAAAACAAATGCAATTTCACTAGAACAAAAAAAAAAGTGCAGCCGTAAATCATATTTTGAAAATTTTCCAGATGCTTCAGTAAAATACATAAGAAATTGAATAAAATATTGACAAAGAAATGATTTTAATAATATCAGAAAATAGTTGCGTAAGAACAACAATTGAATGTCACAAAAGACATTTAAATATTATTATTGAAATGTGATTTCGTTTATTTAAAGCAGATGCTAAAATCTGTGAGTGACTGATAGAAGAAACTTAAATTCTGAATTAAAGAACCTGGCAATATAAGTATATAAGAACAATTAAAATATCAAACTATAACTTTGTGCTAGTCTACTAAGAGTTTGTGCAAGGTAACCAAAATACTCTTAAATCAATCATTTTTTATTGTAAAAAGAAGGAATATGTCATTTTCCTTTCATAAAGAATACAAAATAATTAACTACTTAATAGCTATATAATTATTATAAAATGTAATTAGAAGCTTTAAGTTTTTAAAACGTTGAAATGTGTTTAAGTAACTTATTATTTTCAGGAAAATGGTGCCATATTTTGCTTGCAGCATATATATAATTTCCATTTTGAGTGCAACAATAGGCAAGTACATAATTTCAGAACATCATATTTTAGACTTTACATTTTTATTAATTATTTTTCTAAGACCAATATTAACACTTAGGGTCACAATTGGGAATTATGGGTCACTCTTTTTTGGGGGTTAATAATTATCACTAACTTTTAAGAATTAAAAATTGTTTTTACAAAGCAATTGAATTATGCCACGTCATCTTTATTCCGCCGGAAATTTTTGCTTGCTGAAACGGGTCATTTTGGAAGTAATTCCAAACAAAAGATTTTTCTATGGACTTATTAACTTACATAAATAATGGTCTCTTTACTGTAGATAACAATAAAATAAACATAGCATACAAATGTTATAAAAAATTCCGCTCATAATTGCGTTCTTAGAGTAGAGACAAAGTGTAAAAGGCTCAAAGTGTAAGATGAATAAATCCTACTATATAAAGGTCTTTTTTCGTTAAAACAATGCATCAGATAATTAAATAATCTTTTTATGTGCTTAAAAAATGATAATTTGGAGTATTTATTTACTTTTGACATCCATTTCTACGAAAAAGGAGAGTGACCCATATTTACCCTATGTGTGACCCCTAATTGTAAAAATCCGGGGTAAAATCCTGGTAAATCCTGGTCACTCAATAAATAAATAAAATTAATATTATTGAAATTTTAGGTAAAGTGATTATTTCAAAAAAAATTCTGAATTATTTAAGCTTACTCCATGCCAAATTGCATATTTTTATTTTTCATACTTTTGAAAAAAATAGGATGTTGTTTTTTGACTCATAATTACCCCAGATGACCCTACCTATACAAATGCTAAACCCACATTATCCAATGTATGTATGGACAATTTTAATATGCTTCAAAAATGGTATTTATTAAATTTTTAAAAACACAAACTAATCACTTATTTTCATCTACCAAAATTAAAAGTATCTCTTTTATGCAATAAGTATTAGTTGCCGCACCTATTACTAGTATTTTTTTACTTACACCTAGATTCAACTGCTGCATCGAAATGTGTTCCTTACGAAAGAGATTCTACACTCGGTGCAATTGTCGTGGACTCTTGCCCACAAGAATACTCTGGAGATGCCTTAGTCATCAAAAAGTGCAGCACTGCAAATGACTTGAGTGATCCTCTAATGGCTGATCTGGTAACCGATCCTTCCACCAAACTAACCTATCAGAACTTACACTGTGCTGCATGCAATAACGCTCCTCTCGAAGGTTTGCTATTCTGGAGCGTACTGCTTGATTGTAAAAGTCACCGTCCACTAACTTACGGAACCATTGAGAATGTAAAAGGGACTAATAAGTGGGGACTCATGTCCCACCATAAAATACGCAAATGTGACCTGTCTTTTGAAAAACCAGTTTATCTGAACTTGGAAAAGTGCACCGTTAAGTCTGAAACAGCTAGGGAAAGAAAGAAATCAAATAAGCCGTTTAGTTTCGCTCTTTTGCTGGATGTCAATCGAAGTGATGGGGATATAGTTGGAGAAAGTCATGTTGTTACGTGTGCGTCTGGTGAAATATATGATCCATTTTTTCGTAAGTGCCGGGAATTAGTGTGTGCTATTCCTGGTTACGAAATGGTGAATAACAAATGCAAGAAAGTTAATAAGGGTTAAAGAAATATTAAAAAATAATTCCTAGATTATTATGCTTGATATTTTATAATACAAATAACAAAATGTATCAGTACTTAAAATTACTTGCTGTCAGCATTTAATGTCAATAAACTATGGATATCAACTGTTCTTTGTCAACATTTTCAAACCATCTCTGATGAAATAACCTAATATACGTTTAATATATTCTTACACTTTCAATTTTTTAAACTTATTTTCTCGCAAAAAGTGAACAAAACTAGCAATAAAGGCCAATAAGAGAATTATTACCTTTATTAAAAGTTAAAATAAAAATTACTGTCAACTAGAATTTTAAATGAAAAAAAAATTCCATATATTTTATTTATGAGTAAACATTATGAACTTTAGAATCATAGGCTTACACACTTGAAGAGTACACGGGAAGAAGCGATTGATTCATTAGGCGGACGCCTGCAATTGCCTGCTTGGCGACATAAAACCAGTTTCTCTCTTTTTTTTCTTTACTTGGTCCAAGCGTCGGGATCGCCAATTGCCTGAACTTGGTAGCTAGGAACCACAGAGGCAGTAGTTAAACTACTCCAGTGGCTTATCACGTGACCTGACTTCATTGGGGCTCTTCTGAGAGCTCCTTGAGCGTCCTGTCGTTAGCATTGGAGGTCACGTGATCTGCCACTCAATTACTTCAACTGTGATCTCTGTGGTAGGAACTGATTTCCTTACACAAGTTTAGGCGATCACTCGCTATCATCGCCAAAGTGGCCTGCTAAGGAAACGTCTCTGAAAAATCAATCGGTTATTCCCGTGTACTCTTCACTTATGTTTTACTTTAGATAGAACAATTAAATTTTATCTATAAATACACGGAAGTGTGCCTCTATTTATGTTTCTGCTCTATATTTTTTGTAACAAACGTAATTTGCAGAAATCCCAAAAAACAACGCAGATTTATTATGTATGATATTCTTTATAATACAAAAATATACGTAAAAATATACACATATTTAAGGATATGTGTTTTAAAAGTAAAAAATATCGTTCTTCATAATTCAAATTGGTAATCTTCGCGTGGTTGATCCGTTATACAAAATTCAATTATGTATTTAAAAACTAAATGACTGCCTTTCAATATTTGAATTTTAATTTTTGCTATGATATTTTCATATTTTACAAAAGTATTGTCCTCGAATTGCAAATAACAAGAAATAGCCGTTAAATAAATTGGAATTCTCTTAAAATCTTCAACTAGTGAAGATCTCGTGTCTATAGAATTCTGTGTTAAGGACATTTTTTTTCCATGGCACCAATATCATCCAGATTCCTAGACAATATTCATTACTTTAATGGCTTTAAGGGATTTCAAAACGAAGTATGGCAAATGATTAAATTGAACTAAAGGATTTTAAAACAATGGAAAATTTAAAATCAAATTTTATTTTATAAATCGATGTCTACAATAACTTATGAAAATACTTAAAGCTATAATTTCAGTAACGCTATTCTAAATTTCGTTAATGCGTCTGTATTCCTCAAGATGGATAGGAAAATCATGTATGTTGTTTGTTTTAACTAATATTTATTTTTACGTTGATGTCACACAGTAAGTAAGTTATACTCACTCTACAAAGGCGTTTTATATGGCGTTTCAAATGCGTGTATATTCAATTACTTACTAACTTTTTTTCGTCCCAACAGTAATATTTGCCGGCCAGCCGGCGCAGTGGTTATAGTGGTAGTGCTCTATCCTTTGGAGATGCTGGGCTCGGGTTCGAATCCCGGTAAATGCATGGATGTTTGTGCTTGTCAATAAATGTTGTTAGTTGTCTATGTGTTTGTGTCGTCCTTATTTGTGTGTCTTTTGTGACTGTCTCTTCTAGCGAGCTGGGTAATGGGCTATAAGGCCTACACTCTCCCTTCTAGAGGGCGCAATCATTGTCATTTGTCAACAGTAATATTTGTTTATTCTTACTGCGTTTTGCATTATCTCTCAAGAAATCCATTGAATATGAAAAGAGGCTGCATTTGGCTTCGATTCTATTGAGTTCGCACGAATTTTAATGAAATAGAATACAGTACATTTTTTTAAAAAATTTACCTATGCACTGTGAAACATGACGAACGTGGAATGTGCTTCCTATTCATGTAAGTGAGATGTGTTAGATGTATACTCAAATACATTTGTAATGAGATTTTTTTTATTTGGGATTGCTTCGATAGAATATTTATACAAAAGAATCACTTTCAAAAATAAAAAAAGAAACACTATTTTCTTACCAATTTACTTTTCTGTTACTTTAACATAAACAGAACATTTTTTTAATCTTTTAGGTGGTTGGACAAAAAGTATAAAAAAGATAGGTTTTCAAAGATATCATTTCTTCCTAAACAAAAAAGAATCACTTTCACTTTGCGATAATTTTTTTCCAAAACAACAACTTAATTGTTCAAAAGGACGTGTGGTTACTTAAAATAAATTTACTCGTGACAGATGTATCGGAAAATGAAAAATTAACCGTTTAACTCAAAGTTTTATTTCATTTAGTTAAATTTTTACATTAAAAACTTTTAGAAACAACCAGACCATAAGGCCAAAACATTGTAGCATATTTCTTCCTAAAAATATTGAATATATTGCTAGTTTTGACAAAACAAAGTAAAAGCTGTAGGTGATGTAAAGCGAATTTAAAAGATGTTGTAAACAATGTAATAATAATTAACAAAGCTTACAGCAAAAAAATTAGTCCATTTAATTAAAGTAATTTTTTTAAACACATGTTTGTCAAATACCATTTGATATATGTTATAAAAAAACATAACACTTATTTTTTTATTGGAAAATATTTCATGACACATTTATATGGTTTGGAATATAATAAGAGAATTCGAGATTCTCTTGCTACAGATTTTTTTTCTTTTCAATTTTAGTTTATGAATTTTATGCGCATTGTTGAAATTATTACTTTTTGTACCTTACAGGGATTTCTTTTATTTGGTATTTTGCAGATCATTTTATGTAATTGAAGTATTTTTATAGATTTGAACTATGTATCCAAATGGTTTTTTTTTAATAATTGGGCATATAAAACGAGAAAATATAAACATCGATAGCGTAAATAAATAAATTATTACTATTAATAATGTAATTAATCATAAATTATTAAATTTTTTAACTAATACTTGCAATTATTTTTTCTAATAAAGTATTTGAATTAAACCATATTTTATTTCGGTATCAGCAGGGGAATCATGTGAACGTTTAGTTAAATTAATTAAAGTAAAATTGCCAAAATTAAGTTAATAATAGTTTTTCTGTAGATCACTCTCTACGAAGATTACAATATTTTAGCTATCACATGATATTCCAAATGAACCGGAATTGCATACTTTTCTATGACTCTAACATATGCAGAACCTTTTATTGAGCTTATAGATGATTGGACAAAAAGTATAAAAAGATAGGTTTTCAAAGATATGAAACAAAAAGAATTGTTCTAATCGGAGTGTTACAAAAGACGTTTAAAGAGGTACTGAAATGTAGAAGAACAAAAAAAAGTTAAAAAAGGATAGATTTCTGATGTCATATTTTAAATACAATCTTAATAAAATTAAAGGATGCTAGGAACGGAAATTGATATGATGAAGGGACAGACAGACAAAATTGTCGACTGGCAGAAACTTAAACGATTTAAATACTTTCTTTGCATTTTGTTAATTCTTCTAAATTGAAAAAAAATTAAATATGCCAAAAATATAATTGAAAAAAATATTGTTTGAAATGCTTTTTTTTCCTATTGCAGTGCGTATATGGCAAAAATAATTATTAATCTGCTGTAAAAATTAAAATTGAATTATATAATATAGGTGAAAAACTTTCGTATAAAAAA
Source organism: Hylyphantes graminicola (assembly GCA_023701765.1). Classification (NCBI taxonomy): domain Eukaryota; kingdom Metazoa; phylum Arthropoda; class Arachnida; order Araneae; family Linyphiidae; genus Hylyphantes; species Hylyphantes graminicola. The sequence goes on along the minus strand of CM043113.1, from coordinate 43,246,759 downwards.
ACACTAATCACTGAAACTTAATTGTTCTTATGCACATTTATACATGAATGATTGTACTCTCAGTCAAAAAGTCTCTTCTCAGAATAGAAAGAATCTACTCAGTCAACAGCGGTGCTTATTTAATATTGAATATGTAATAATACAATTTTATAAATCTTTTAATTAATAATTTTGAAAACAGATGGCGCTATCAAAGTCTGACTTCACAAGTCAGTGAATCGATCCTTTTCTGCTCACTTTGCACTCCAGACTTCTTTCCACCAGCAAGCGACGCGAGAACTCACGTGAAGAGCATTCGAACCAAAAATAGATGCAATTAGCATTAGAAAAGCCGGATAGTAATTAAAATACTCGAACTTTAAAGTATTTTTATTGCATTTTTTATATAAATATGATGGCATCAGTTTGCGAGATATTTGACTTGTAAGAGGTAAGTAGTTTTTTCTTATTTGCAAAATAGAAAAGTAACTTAGCGAGTTTTCAGAACAGGCGTCCTTGAAAGTAATACTTTTGGGGTAATATATCAATTGAAATAGATATGCCAGAGTTGAAATAAAATTTTCTGATTTTTACTTACTTTGGTGTTTAAAATGTAAATGTAATAATAATATGATAGCGTATTAAAAATTGCATGTAAAAGTTTTCGGAATAATTTTTTAATAAAGACAAAATTGGTCATTTTAACCAGTACAATAAGTATTGATAGTGTGTAGTAATAAACGAAAGCAACTTTTTCTAAAACAATCTTTTAAATTAATTTTACTCAAAATATTTATTTTAAGATTTATATTAATTGGATGCTTTGGACAATATAACAGTTTAGTAAACTTTCATTTTATGTAGACATTTAGTTGGATTGTAGTTCATTTTATCGAACAATCTGAATTAAAATTACAGATAGTTAAAAACTGACCATAATTTTAAAAAAAGAAGCGAATTTATTGACTAATGTTCTTTGATTCGCTTTAATTTATTGAATAATAATAAAAATTTAAAGAATGTCAGGAATTTTGTTCTTTTTACAGGGTTAATAAGCACGAAACGTAATATTTCAATATAAATCTATGAAAACAAAAATATCGGAAAATCTTCTAATTTTTTTAATATTTCATTAAAAAAATCTTATTAAAACTCAAGCCATAGTAGCAATTGCCAAATTAAATGTACTACGATGTGTGTGATAGCGAAATATTCAAGTAGTATGCTGTAAATGTTGTTTTTCCTTTGTTGTACTTCAAATGCTAAGTAAGTTATCTCCAGGGGTAATTTTACAGTTTCGCTACAGATCCGAAGTAGTTTCTTTCATAGTAAAATCTTACTAAAATTTATTTATAATTGAAAATAGAAAATGCTGATTAATTTTGGAGATTTTGAAAAGTTTGTTTCCAAGCATAAGTTATATTTAAACTTGCATTTGAATAGTTTTGGAATGTAAATGAAAAGTGTATTAAGTTTTTAGAAATGTGTATATATTTGTGAAAAAAATTTCGAGTTCAATGCCTTGAATTCGTTAAAGTTCATTAGTTCGTGAATTTTTATCGTGAAGTTTTTCAAGTTTAGTAAATAAGGTGTAGTGGTTCTACAAACGTGCACATGCAACCTTAAATAACAACCAAGGCAAAATGGCGCTGATTTGCTAATGCGTTAACTAACATTCATTCAGTTTATTAAAAACATTACAGTGCATAAATCAAAGCAACTTGGTCTTCACCTTGGGGATTCTTTTGGTTATTTAAAATTTAATAAAATTATTAAATTTATTATTTTTAAAAAATTGTGTGTGTTGCTGAAAAAACTGATAGCCAGGTGACAGTTCAGTACGTCTGTATCACTTTGAGGAATGACTTTATAATCATGCGTCCTTGGTAAAATTCATGTTCCTCTAAGTTTTTTAATTATACTTCTAGGCAATATAAAAAAATTGTCGAAAAGTTTTTAATTTTCATAAAAGCAAAACTTAGCAAAATTCAGAAAAGTTATGATTATTTGTGTCCCTTAATTGTTCGTCTTGTTTTTGTGTTTATACATGTATGTATATGTGTTTAGTTGCATCCTCATATCTCAATTTAAAATCCAGGGTTTTGAATTGAAGATTCAAATTAAACAACTAAACTAAAAAAAGAGCGATTATTTATTCGTTTTTACATAATGAGCTAACGATTTATAAGGTAACTGAAATCTTTAAGTAGTTAAAAAATTTTCAATGATTTCAGATCAGGTATCAAACACGCTATTGTAATATGTTTCAAAATGTTGAAGTGATTTAAATACCTAACGACTAAAATTTTTTGACAACCAAATTTGGCAATTATAAATGGCCAAAAATTTGGCAATTAGAGATGGGCAAAATTTGGCTATTAGAAACGGGCAAAATTTGGCAATTAGAAATGGGCAACTAAATGTGTTATCAAACGAAATCAAATCGTTAAACATTCTTTTATGGAAATATAATGGAATTCTTTAAAACATCTAAAAACTTTCATTTTCGCCTTAAATCTTTATTATATATTTCAAAGGTAAAACGCTTCCGCAATAAAAGACCCTCTCGGGAGCATATATTTGAAATAAAGCGGTAAAAGCAGCTATTCCTTTTGTTCCGAAAGCGGCCACTTTGATCGATTTCTTTATTCCATTCTATTTGATACTTAAATCTCAGAGGAATAAGGTTTCCGAATCAGCAAATTTCAAATTGTAAGATAAATCGTTCTTTCCAATAACTTTTGTGCAATGCAGCGAGAAACAGTAGCCCGTGTAAAGAAGTAAAGTATAGAGTTAGAGGCAATAAAAGGTAGACTGTCTTATTGGGCAAGGAATTTCCACTGTACAACCATTTTAACATAGTAAAACCAAGTCTTTTTAAATATTGTGAGGGAACTTTAACTACAATTTTTTTTAATGATGCATTGTGATTTATTCAAATTAATGTGCCCCAAAAATATCGGTTTTGAAAGGAAAATAATATTTGAATCTTGGTAGAAAAAGGTCATTTAATTTTTTTAACCACTATAACTTTATACTTTGAACACTCTTTAAGTATTTTTAACTTTTTTTTAATATATTTAATCTATACTAAACGTGTACACACTGCAGATACAAGTCTTAAATAACTTTCAGAACTACTAAATAACTTTTTTTAAACTATTTTTAGTGATTGCCACAAATACATTTATTTATTCGCGACGCTTTGAAAAATTTATTTCATTTTAAAATATATGTTTCAGTCTCAATACTTTAATAGTTTGTAACAAATACATTTACAATTTTATGCTAAAAAATAAGTTATACAAATTAATAAAAATCAAAGTTATTATTAATAAAAAAGCTACCTAAGTCAATGTTTTATTAATCAAAAAATATTCATGTTTAAAAAATCCATGTTTTAAATGTGGTATTACACTCTCAGAAATGAATGCTCAAAAATGACGAAATTTTAATTAATTTTGACGATGCCACTTACTGGCAAACGCTCCGAGTTTTTTTTTCCTCAGAGTGAGGAAATTTGATTCGTTAATTTTATGAGGATTCGAATTTCTCCTAATCTAAAGAAATATTTCGTCATTTTTGAGCATTTGAGTACAGCAATGAGATTCAGTTTCCTCAAAATCAAGATACAGAATCGTCAAACAAAGATTGTTAAAGTGAGGATTAGCGTTTACTCAAAAGTCACGTGATAGTTTGAGGAAATAGTCCTCAAAATTAACGAAATGCGGCTAGAGGATTAATGAATCGTCAAAAGTGAGCTTATTATTTCTGAGAGTGTATCCTTGTGCACTTCTGTGACAATCTTTGTGTTTCCATGTGTGCCTCCTTGTCTTCCTTCATTTGTTCCATCCTTTGTTTTCTTCATTTGTAATATCCTTTGTCCACCTCACCACATTATCCTGTGTTTCTCTACATGTTTTTCTATGTTCCCCAGTGTGTGTTCAATGTCTTGTCTTGTGCATTTCAAAAAAATACTGAATGCACGAGACGTGGTTTGGCTACTGTGTTAAATGAGCCAAGTACACCAAAATAAAAAATAATAATAAAGATAATGTTTTTTTCAAACAAAATTTATTTTATACGTTTAATGATAATCATATTTAATATTAGAAGCCAATTGATCAAGTAAAAACTTTTAAATTAAAAACAATTAACACTATTTACGTAAATATAGCTTTGGAAGTGCATACATCTTATGCGGAAGATTATACACGTTACGCTCTAATCTTATGCTATAAACACCATTTACCAAAAAATAATAAAAATTTTCTTTTGAAACAAATATGTGTCCTGAAAGCACCAGTATCGCTTTTCTTACTTTACATTTCTAAGCTTGAACTGATACTATTACAAACTTGACAATGACAAATGACAAAAAATGACAGTGATTGCGCCCTCTAGAAGGGAGAGTGTAGGCTTTATAGCCCATTACCCAGCTCGCCAGAAGAGACAGTCACAAGAGACACACAAGGAAGGACGACACAAACACATATACAAATAACAACATTTATTGACAAGCACAAACATCCATCCCTTTACTGGGATTCGAACCCGAGCCCAGCAGCTCCAAAGTCTAGCACACTAACCCCTATGCCGGTTGGCCGGCATTACAAGCTTGAAACATATACTATTTTCCTGGATGAATCATTGTTACTACTCTTCCTTTACGTTTCTAGCAATGACACAAGTACATTCAAAAACGTGTGTTCTACTAAAAAAAACTGATATACCATCTGAACTATTTTTTATCAGTATTCTCCTTTATATTTCTAGTAATTAGGAATTTGAAAAAAAAACATTGCATTAACTACCAACCCACAGAAAACACCAAAACTTTCCGCACCAATTTTAGGAATAAATGAGTCCACCATCTAATTTATTCCAAGTTTTTAATCATTGTTACTATTTCTCCTTTATGTTTCTAGCAATGACACAGGTACATTTAAAAACGTGTGTTCTACTAAAAAAAATTATGTACCTTCTGAGCTAATCAGTATTCTCCTGTTTGTTATCAGTATTCTCCTTTATATTTCTAGTATTTAGGAATTTGAAAAAAAAACATTGCATTAACTACCAACCCACAGAAAACACCAAAATTTTCCGCACCAATTTTAGGAATAAATGAGTCCACCATATAATTTATTCCAAGAGGTGGAGTCCTGCTGTGCAGGTCTGCAAAACAAATGGTTTCCCCTTCTCCCAACGACTAGGGATTGGGCTTGAAACTGATGAACGATGCTATTAATCAATGGCGGCAGGGGTAGATTAGGAATCGTAGCAAGTCGGCCAATGTGAAAGGTCTCTTTATTGTTTTGTTATTTCTAAATATTTTTTTATTGTTAAAAAATATTTTGTTGTATGTTTATGATATATGATGCGAATAGAAAAGTTGTAACCTTGTTTCTTGGGATTGAGAATACTTTAATAAAAAAAAGTTTGCAGAGTAGTGTTTTAGGGAGATAAAGATTGTATTTTAGAAAACGTTAAAATGTACTTTATGTTTTTTTTTCTGATTTGGTTTTAGTTAAAAACGCAATTTTAAAAACTTATCGATATTTTTAGTTTATATTTTAAATAATAAAACTTGTTAAAATGGCTTTATTTGGATTACACGTTGATCAAGTACTAAATTATATATTTTGTTTCATAATATTAGTATATTTTTTTTCTTATTTGGTTTTAGTGAAAAACGTAATTTTAAAAAATTATCGATATTTTTAGTTTATATTTTAAATAATAAAACTTCGAATGTTAAAATGGTTTTATATTGGATCACACTTGGATAAAGTACTTCAGCGAAAGAAATACGTTTAAAATATAATAAAAATATCTATTTAATGTGGAATGTATATTAAATTGATAAAACTAGGCAAAATTATTAATCTTTTTTTAGGGAATATTTTGAATTAAGAAAACTATTTTTGTAAATACCAACTACCTTACAAGTATTTTAGAGAAAACGACCCAAGTTACACACCATTAGTTTATTAGCCAGACAAAGAAAATAGAGGCGGATCAAAGACTGGAAACATTTGAGTTCAGTGTATGTAGCAATCCACTCAAATGGTTAATAGACCTAATTAGAGTTTGGAATATTAACAGCAAATACCTTGTGAAAGCATTTCTCATTAATCTCAATGATTGCTGTGGCAAATTCAGAGTATGTCTAAACTGAAATACTTGGGTTGATGCAGTATTGGTATGTATTTAGACAGTGGGTTATTATGATAACATTACCATATTTATGTATTTTACTGAAATATTAATTCTCATAACAATTTGTTTCTTAATGTTTTATAATTTAGTTTAACTACATAACAGATTCGTATATTTTTTCATCAAGTAAAGTCAAATAAGTATTTTTTATTTTATATTTTTGTTAACGGTTAGGTTGCCACAGAAAGTATTTAACCTTTTGTTTGAAAAGGCCATGCGGATATTTACACAGCATGCGTGAATTAAAGTAAAGGCAAATAAATACTCCTAGAGGGGCTGTGAGGCGCCCTGTGGACAGTGTCTTGGTCTAAGGAACGGAAGGTCCCGCGATCGAGTCCTGGTCCCTGAAAACTCACCGAGTATATGCGGAGTAGGTGCTCGTTAAATCTGTTGGGTTCGAAAGTCCAGTGGGCGGTCATTGCGCAGTTTCCCACGGGTACAGGCTCCTGGAGACTATTTCCTTCCCCTTCAGGGACATGTCTGAATTGTGGAGGTGGCGCGGGATAGATGGCAGCATCTGTCACGTAAAAGTGTGCATGTGAGTGTGTGTGTGTTATGGTTGTCTTACTTGACGAAGGTTTATTAGCGGCTCTCTGAGCAAGCACACAAGCCTGAAAATATATGTATACCAACCAACCAATATTCCTAGAATTAAATATTAAAAGCATAAAAATGAAACAGCTTTTTAAAAAAACGTTTCACAATTCGTTACTCGGATGACATTGATCAAAGAATTTCATGGAAGGTGATAATTTCATGAAAAAGTGTAAGGAATTGATTATCGGCAACAAAAACAGTATAAGGTGTCGCCTACATAATAATATGAGCACAACTTTGAAATATTTAACAGCAACACCCTTTTTTTTTTACATACAAAGGTTCAGCACCTTCAAAATACCCCAGGTTTAAAAGAGAATTATTTGTTTTGCGTTATTTGCTGAGATATTAAAGCATTAATTTTGAACTCGCTTGGGGAAAGTCTCCAAAATGAAAAGGTAAGATTTAGGTTGTCTCTTTTCAAAACGACAAGCTAACAAAAAAAATTAACACATTCTTGCCAACGGATGCTATAAAAAAATTAAAAAAAAATTAATGATGAAAACTACTACGTTAAAAAAGACAATAAGAGATTCCAATATTCAAGATTTTTTTTTAATAACATTGAATTTTCGGCTTTTAATTTTTTCCAAAGCATGTAATTAAAGGGAAAAGATAAAGTGTCAAGACCCCATTCGATTTTTTGGACTTTATAAAAGAAACAATAACAGTACTTCAAAAAAATAAAAGAGTCTCTGATAGTGACTAAAAAAATTTCAAAAGATTTTTTTCAACGAAATAAAAATTGGAAACCAGAAAAAAGAAATTGAAAACTATTAAAAGCGAACAAATCCCAGGGTCCCTCCTAATACTAAGACAAAACTCAAAGTAATATAAATCCTTTTAAAGTTATATTATTTTATATGGTACATTTTTTATAGTTAATATAATGTACTTCATAGTGTTTGAAAAAAAGTACATGTTTAGCTTTAGCAGAAAACTTTTTAAAACTACAATAAAAAGTTGTATATCAGCGTTTAAAAATTTAGTACTAGCACAGAAATATTTTAATTATTTATAACCAGAAAATATAATTGAACCAGGTGTTGCCGAAATCATTATTTATTTCAAAAAGGAAAAAAATATGAAGATTTATTTTATGTTACTGATATACGTAATTAAATATTTCTTATTCTCCCCCCAAATCAAAAACACCCTTAATACTCCAACAAATTAAATTCCGTTCGAAGTATGCAATTAAAATAATTGCTTCCAAGTACTATTGATCTTGGGACATAACCGTAAGATTAAAAGCCTCTAATTGTTTCGATCGAACATTTCTTACAATCCTTTTAACTGAAAAAGGAAACGTCATATTCTGAATCTGTCTTTAATTAAGACTAGACAGAAATGACGATATCTCGCATTTTTGTCTAAAGATGAAAGGTCACTTGAATCGCATACTTTTCCTTGAAATAGTTGCAGTGATTAAAATAATAGCTTTTATAAAATAGACCTACATATTTTATATGGAATTTAATTTATTTACGTTTTTTTTTATTTGATTAGTGTTATACTTTGGTAAGTCTCCATATCTATCATAAACTGAGAATAATGTTTTATTAAAATCATCCAATTTAGTGTTGCTGTTTTTTAATTATTTTCCTTTAAAAAAATTTATTTGGTAATATTACAATACTAAATAATATTTTAAAGAGAAATCTGTTAATTTTTTTTGTTTTGTTTTTTATCGAACTGCAGTTTAAAACCTTTTTTTCAAAGTTGAATTTTTAGTTACATTTCAAATTATAAGCTTTTCTTAAATTAGTTAAACACATTATATACAATTCTTATCATGTGGATGGCCATTATGTTACGCTGTAAAACGTTTTGTGTGACGTTACTCTGCGAAAACTGTCACAGCAAGTGCTGTCTCCAGTTCTATCGAGAAAAGTAACAGCATAAAATAGTGTTAACTTTAAAAAAATTCCTTAAGCTTACTCTAGAAAAGTGGAGTAAGAATGAACCGCTAGGAGCTAATAAGATTAAAAAACAATTTAAGTTACACCGCAAAACGTAGGGAGTAAACACCAAATGGCACCGAAGCTGACTCTAAATTTACAATAGAGTTCTATAATTCATTACATCAGTAAAATAGCATTATACATACCAGCTAAATTGTATCTCGAATTTTTTTTATTTATATATCCAAATAAAAAAAAAGTAAAATTAAATACAATTTCGAAAAGTAGCAGTGCTAGTTTGTAGATAACCATGTGAGGAAGGCGATGATATCCTATTTACTTCTAAATAAATAAAAATAAATATTACAATCAAAAAGAAAAAACATGGAAAGTATCGCCTCGGTCTCCCCTAAGCTTATTTTAATTTTGTATTTCAAACGTTGTTCAGGAATAATTTCTTAAATATTCTTGTGAGTCGTCAATGTCTTGTTGCGCATGAGTTAATGAACTCACGGGGATTGATAAAAATGACTTTTGCATGATTGATTTTTGCAGAGCTAAAATTATATTTTAGAGAAAGTCTTTGGGAAAGCATTGTATCTATCGCCAATATAAAAAATTTATTTCATCATATTTATTATCATAGGTACAGAAAATAGTTCCAATACGAAGTTATTTGTCATTTGATATGTTCATAAACGGTACAAAATTTGAAAAATCTCAGTTGAAGCTTAATGGGGATTTTAAAACCTCCGAACCTAGGTATTATACACATCTTTCCTACGTAGTACATTTTAAAAATAAATGGATTTCTAATAGTATTATGCTTATTTTTAAAAGTGTCTAAACTGAATTTTTGAAATGTATTTTAAACGTTACTAATACATTTCAAACAAGGGATAATAACTTTTCTACTTTCCTTTATACTTGAAGAAATGTAACTTCAGTAAACATCATTTAAACAATGTTACAACAACGGTTCATTTTGAGTGAAAGCAAAAAACTCAGTTTAACACAGCTAAAAAATCTTAAGCAGATAATTATTTCTATTCTGTCAGGCGTCCTTTCATATAATCCCAAAATAACTTTAACGATTCTAATTCCTTTACCTAAACCCTTTATAACAGATTTTAATGATTTGGGTTTGCTCTGAAAGGATTTTGTTGACTTTCTTTGTTACGAAACTTTCCTCCAAGCAGAAATTATAAGAGAGCCTGCACTTTGGGACAAGTGAAACGAATTGAAATTGCTTGAAACTTCTTGGGAAATTCTAAAGATTCAAATCGGAAAGGCAATCACATGCTAAAATATTGTCAGGTTTGATAGTTTCTTACAAAACAGTCTACGCAATCTTTGCTTTGATGTGTCGTCATGTCTCAAAATAAATATTTGAGTTTAGTCTCAATTTGAAATTGCAGGCGATTTCGTTCCATATATCTTAACCGTATCTCTTAAACCATTAGATTTTTGGAAGCATATTAATTTAAAATAATAAAACTACTTTATTTGATACACAAAACAAAAAATAATCACAATTTATAAATAACAACAATTAATTATTTCCAAAAGTATGGTAAAATGTATAAACAAAATCTAAACTAGTTATTTACCAAAATACTGAAGATGCAAATATTGAAACGGATTTTTTGGGGGAGCTTTATCAGATTCAAATTATACATTACAAATTGTGTGACTGCAATTTGTACGACATTACAATTTTCTCCAAAGACTCCATGTTTAGCATACATAGTAGTCAAGGGGCGTTTCTTTGCGTGTTCTTTTCAATTTATTGAAGCATATGCTTCGAGAATATGAAAAAGAGTGCATTTGCATGGCATTTCGATCTTTAGAATATTTATTCTAAGAAACATTTTTACGTGATATACCTATAACACAAGCATACTTTTTTTTATCATAAAATTCTTTCTAAAATATTATCATATTGGCTATTTTTAGAGAAATATAAATATTTAAATCAGTACATAAAATTTTAATGCTTAATGTTATAGAAATATAGTTTAGCTTTTTTTAAGTGATCTTCTCTATAAAAAACGATATTCAATCACGATCATAAAAGCAGCATGTAATATTTCACCCCAGGTGCTTATTTTGATATCTTTCATTTAAACTGTAAAAAGCTGTTTTAGGACAGCTGAATTGTTTTTCTTCCTCAGGGTATTAAAAAAATCTGCACAAATGTTACCGTGAAACATAACCTAAATAGATTATGAAAAAATATACTAACTAATACTACCAATGCTAATAAAAATACTAACTAATAGTACCAATACTAATAAAAATACTAACTAATACTAAAAATACTTATTTATAGTACCAATACTAATAAAAATAATAATTAATACAACTAAAAATTTAAACTGTTTAGCATTCGTTTTTGTATTTCCGCTTTACAATATAATCGAAATCTGTAAAATAAAGATTTGTTTTATCTTTTTATTTAAAAATTTTAATTATATAAACTAGTTAAAAAATAAATACCACCCGGCATACTTGTTACGAAATCCTTAAACCGAAAATGAAATAAGAATCTTATAATAGAAACATTAAAAATAACTTTAAATAATTACTATTATTTTTAGATTAAAAAAAACACTTGTTTGGGTACATCTTATGGAACCTCACGATAATGAAAAAAGTTATTGATTCTAAAATAGATCAATACAGATCCCGGGATGTCACTTCTTACGGAAGCCTCTTTTTGTTAGAGAAACGTTCGTTGACGTAAAAGTCACATTTATAAATATATGCATACATAAACTAAATTCTTAAGGAAAAAAAGTTGCATAGGCCTACTTTAAAATAATTGCACTTACCTATTTAAAAATGTTTCGATAAACGTAATATTTAAGTTGTATCGGATATTTTTAACAAAATAATATGCATTCAGTGTTCTTATATATTTTGAATCGAAGTTATGCCATTAAAAACGTATTTTTTAAAGAAATAGAGGAAGTTATGTTTCAATTTTATTTCAGTTGGTTTTAGAAAGGTAAATACTTTAACTCTTTTTTTTTATATATTCAAAGCCTTTATAAATATTCACATATATTTACTGAAGTAGGCGTTTAAATTTTATACTTTAAGTTATTTTTAGTCATTTTATTTTTAGTCTATCAGTGATTTGTATAAAATATTCATCGCTGAAATTTTAATTAATTATGGTAATAATAAAACATATTTTTTCGAAGAATTTTTCGCTTCCAAATTAAACAAATCACTCACTTTTAGTTGGTGTTTATCTTATGATGAATATTTCATTTACCAAGTTATAAGTGAACCAAGCCGCATAAATTAAATATTTATTTATAGATAAACGATGCAAATAAAAGAGAAAACATTTTCATCAAAAGAGATCCCACGTTTCAGAGAAAAGATTTTTATTTTTATGAAACTTTGAAAACTCAAGAGACGTGAATTATTCTATTGCATTTGAGCAAGATAAAATACTTTAACACCTGATTCACACATAAAAAATATTCCACTAATTATAAAAGTTCTCCTTATTGGTTTAGGTAAATCCTATTTAATTAAACTTCGACAAAAACAAAACCATAAAAATGTTAGAACCTTCGCTTTTAACGAGCGGGATCGGCTCAGTTATTGAAAGGGCAAACTCTGGAAATGTTAAGTAAAAGAAGAGTTAAGGTTTTTAAAAGAATGAAGGTTAACGCTTAAATTCTAGCTAAAAATTTAATAGTTTAAAGAGGATTAAGTGCATAGTTTACTGTCATCCTTTGCAAAAGAAATTATATTCACATTAAAATGTTTCTTACGCCTCTTTATTGTTTACACTGATGGTAAATGTCTTTCAACGAAAGTTATTTTGCTTGTTCTTTTCTGTTTGTAATTTATGTTTTTTTATGATAAATAGTTTCATGTTATATATAAATAATAAATACAATATTATATATCATTGAAACGCTATTAAATAATAAGAAGAGGTATGGTTAGATGGTGGACGTAATTTTAGACTGTTCTAAGAGGGTACATAAACTATACTCAAATAAAATTCCTACACTTTGTTTGGAAATAAATAAAAAAAAATAGTATGATGGCGTGAATTACGAAAAGATGCAATTTTAAAAATTTTCACAAAAAGGATTGTACCTTGTTACATACTTAAATGAAAATGATGCCATAATGTTTCCAGCATCTATTGGGGTAAATACGTAAAAAATCGTAACATATTTTTTTTACGTCCATAATTCGGGAAATGCCAGGGTGGCCCACTTGCCCCAATGGCCCACTTACCCCACCTTACCCAACTCGAGTCGGAGTTCGTCCTCTTACTCGGCGAAGTTGATTTTGGTTTTTAATCTGTTATATTTCTCCGAATTTCAGACTAAACTACACTTTTTAATAGATTGCGAGCTGTATTTTAAAAAAAATAATGAAAAAGTAAGATAAAATAAATCCATTCCATTAATTCCTTATATCGTGAAGTCTTCTAAAAGTCCAAAAGGGAGATAGAGAATGTATAGAAAAACCTCAGTTTTTTTCTTGCTCACAAAAAGTATGTACTGGAATCATTTGCAGTGAGACTTGTCAATTGTAACTTAGGTCTTAAATGAATTTGTTCATTTTCTACAATATTTTATTAATGAGGAGAAATTCCATCATCTTAAAATATTTTTCTTATCTTATATTCCCCAACTAGCGTTTATTTTAACTAAAGTACACTGTAAAAAAATTTTCACGAACTTTTTGCTTAAGAAATGTGTCCAGTTTTCACCAGTAGTGCTCCTAAAATATGTCAGTTGCCTTCCCAAAAAATTTAGAAGCAGTCCCACATAACAGTAACTTTCCTGGAAATGTCACAAAACGAGTCCAATTTATTCAAGTAATGATCCTGAAGCACATTTCTTTTAGTTTTACTTTTCAACTACGAGTTGTGCTTAGATTTGATCTACAGATATCAGGGCTACAATTAATATAATTCCAAACATATCGATGCTTGTTGATTTCGAAGCCTTATATTAAATTGAACAAAAGGATGTTCATTAAAAAAAATTTAATTTGTTTCTGGAGGAAAAGCTGTTATACTTAAGAACTTTATCAGATTTACACAAACCAGGAACGTTTGTGATACATAAACGTAACGTTATTAAATATTTTTACCGTGTAGTATATTTTAACTCAAAATAGTAATTTTACAAGCAATTTTTAACGAAATAAAATTCATAAATTTAGAAAGACATTTCTTTTAACGGTATATTATGAACACTTACATTTATTTATATTTCTAGAAACGAAATGAAAGGAGACTGTTTTAACAAGCAAAACCGAAAATATTTCTGAAAAATGTTTTTTTGTTTCTTTGAAATGTTGAGCACGTCCTCGTAAATCTTCCAATCATATAATACCGTAGATTTTTCAGTATCTTTGCTACCTAAGGGCACCATTAATTTTGAAAGAAAGAGAAGATACAATTGAGAAAGCAAGAGTATCTAAGGAGAACTACAAAGAAACAGAGTAAAAACTGTTTTTACTCCTTTGTGACTTTCTGAAAAAAAAGTAATAATAAAATATAGTTCTTTAATAGAGAATAAAAATAACTTTGTACATTAGGGAATACAAAATCGAGCAAAGAATTTTAATTACAAGAACGAATAAAAGTGTAACACAATAGATATATTTATGGGGGGTTTGTATGAAATAAATAGTGACATGTTTAGTTGACTATGTATTTCATAAATAGTTAACAGTATAACTATGTATTTCTTAGTTACGTATTTTATAGTTAACAGGCTTTTTTTTCTTAAAAAATATATTCAAGTACCTTTTTCGAAAATTGGATTGTTTTCGTTGAAAAATTCATAGATAAACTTATTATCACTGCTTTATAGTGAACATTTAATAAATTATTCGAACATTTTATCCTCTAGGGCACAATGCTGTCAGCTAAAACTTTCATTCAATGAGGTAGCCTAAAAGAATATTGATAATTATAATACCGCAAGCTCCTACAATCTCTATTCTAATAAATTCAAGTACCTAACCAAACATGTTTTAATAAGCCAACGAACATCCGCTTGCTCACACTAATGAGAAACTCTGCTGGTTCAAAATAAATTCTAAATCCATGATTACCTAAGAAGCCATAAATATGTTAAAATGCAGACATCAGTTTGTTTGGCTTTAAAATTAATATATCACTTTAACCATGAAAAGTATGTATTAATAATTGAGTTTAAAAGCAAATTAAGCACGCATAAGTTTAATAAAAAAAGAATATTAACCCTCCAATGCATGATTTTTTTTTGTCCCGAAAAAATATATATGTATATTAATACTCATACATTATGGGAAAAATACCGAAAAAAAATTTAACTGCATTGGAATTTAAATAATTTCAATATTTTAAATTTTTCCATCTGATAAAAGCCAACTACAAAATTCCAATTTTGATAATAATGACTAGAAAACTACTAAATATATTTCAAAATAACTCTCTGTAACTATAATTTATTTTTCAAAACAAATTCATTTGTATTTAGTACTAATATTATTATACTTTAAATACTGCCAAAAACGCGATTTCACAACAGTTAATAACCTCACTCTTTAATTTTGAATTCTCTTTTACTACTGTCATATGAGAATTATTGGTAACTAAAACTTCAAAATGGAATGTAATCGTTAAAAAAAATTCAAATTTATCGAGAAAAAGCTCTGCTTTAATAGAATAAAGGGGATTATGTTACTTGCTGCCAAATGGCAACAGTATGTATTAGAATGTTAATAATATTAAAAATAATAATATTTTTATTATTATTAATAATAATGCTTAAATTAATAAAAAAAATATTTAGGAACCCATTAGTGAGCAAAAATACGTGTATTGATTGAAATATATTTGAATAACCCATAAAAACAAAATCCAATACATATCAATTTCATGGTAATATCAAAATGCAATTACGCATCAAATACTATCTGAGAATAAATTTATACTCGCTATTCTGCTTTTATAAATTGATATATTTTATTCGTTGAGGATGAATGTATTGTTAGACTGGAAATAAAAGTAACATGAAATGAGACACTTGGAAAACTTTATTTTGGAAGAGAATAAAATCCTGCAGAAAGTAACGTTAGTTAGAAATCCGAAACTTCTTGTTTTTAAAACTTCGTAAGATTTTCTTCTGAATTTAATGTATTACAAATATGTAATTTAAGCAACTTTTACTATAGCTAAATATTTATTTAATATTAAATAATTATTCACATTTAAAATGTTAAATAACTTTGTGGTCTGAAATCACTTTTAAAGAGAAATAGTTTTCTGTTGAACGAATTTGTTCTAAAGATTAGTCGAATTCTTTTTCGTTAAAAATAAAAGGCCGCTGCCATTATAATTAATTCTTTTATGATGCTTAAATTCATTTAAATTACGTTTTAACAGCTTAATGAAGACTTTTTTTTCCATCTTTAAATGAAAAATTCGAAATACTTATATGGAAATCTGAAAATTGAAACGAAATCTAAAGTTTAAAAACAAAAGAAGATATACACTAGACTGTTTTATGTTAATGTTAAAATTTCTAAAATATTTTCTAAAAGTAAATGCACTAATTATTACTTAAAATAAATTTCAAATCCAAAAAAAAAAATCCAAGTAATTGCAAAAAGTATTTTCTAGCCTTACACCAAATAGTCACTTGATTGCTTATAAATGCTAATTCACTAGTTCCTGGTTCCGAATAAAATTAAAGCCTAGTTTAATCTGAATATTTGATGACATACAGGACGTAGGATGCTTCCTAGAAATAATTCTCGACGACATCTTAATTCTGAGATCGTGATTAAGCGTATGTTGTCGCATTTTAGATTTCGGTAGTGCGAATTTATTTCAGCGAATTACTGGTTCCATTAACTAATTTTAACGACTGAATTTTCTTAACTAATTCTTAATTTGAAAGACATCTATATGAATTTTTAAAAAGTGCCCTACAAAATACTAAGTTCAGAGTTCCTTGTGTTATTTTTCTATCATGATCTAAATTCATTTGGGACTCTAAATACGTTAAAAAAATTATTCTATAATATTTTATCGTAAAAAAATTCAATTTAGTTAGGTAAGTATGAAGGTAAGTATGAACATGTTCAATAGTTTAGTAGTTTCAGTCCATAAATTAAACTTTAAAACTTACTTAGCACAGCATAGGCAAAGATAATACAAATTAAGTGACTTTAACCTTTTTTTTTGTTCAAAACTAAGTATGAAATTTCCAAAAATACATTTCAAAAACGTAAGTTTTCCTCCTACAAAAAAAAAATAACAAATTTCAGATTTGACACGTAAAGTAGTTATTAAGAATCAGTCTTAAATTTCTACTAAATTAATCGTTCTATTAAAATTGGTAATATTAAAATTTAAAAGACGAATTTCTTGACTCAGAAATACTTTATTAGTTTTCTTAGCTTAAAAAAAAATAAACCTAATCTATAAATATCCGATAAAATTTGAATTCTATTGAAACTATATTGACTAACTGTAAACCCAAATAACTTTTTTCAAAAAGTTCTCTTTTATTTCCAATAAAACATTCAAATTATTTTTGTTTCATCCGCGGATTTCAAACCAAAAGAAGTTGTCAATTTTGATGGTTGCGATAAAAACTGTTTGGAAAATGTTTGCTCACTTTATCAAAACCCGTTTTTTTTTTCATCTTGGAACCGCATGTCATTATAAAAGTTTCCCAGCAGCTCCCTTATCGCTCTGTCATGCTTTTTTAGCACGTCAGCCGCAAAATAATACCCATGGCTCCATTCCATTTACTTTTTACTCTTTACCATTTCTATTTCTCGGAGCTAGAGGGACCCAAGTGCAAAACTGACAGTTTTTTAAATTTCAAGTTTATTGCTATTGACTCCATATTCCTATCTAAAAGGTCTTAAAGCTATCAATAAAAGTTTAATAACTTTTCATCGATCAATCATTGAACGATTTTTCATCTGACGATCTTTCTTTTGAAACATTACCGTTGCATCTGACTAAAAAATAATCGGTTCGTTGTCAGAAAAACAACAATTGCTGAAAACTATTATCACCAATCGAAATGTGTTTTTTTTCATCAAAATAATTAGATAAATAAAATCAAGATAAAATATATGAGTCAAATGGATTTATTTTTTGCATCATCTGTCTACGCATGATTTTGCTTTTATTTACTACTCAAATTTCATTTTTTAGCAATAATTTATGATCATATTTCTAGACTTACTTTTTTATAAATATAATATAAATCAGATGATTTTCTTAGTTTTGGTGACTGTATGAGCCACATAAAACTTGGTAAAATACCAAAAAAGTTTAATTGTTGAATGGAACCCTTTTTAAATTATGAGATCGCTTTCAGTTTTATACTTTTTAAAACGGACTTGAACCATTCTAGTTCCAAGATATAACATTTGAAGAAGAGGAAAACTTGCACAACTCTCTTAAATCGTTATCCCTGGGTTGTCATGACAACGAAGGGATATTTACATTGTGACCTTGGCAGGGGCAACCGCTGGTTGCCCATATCGATAGATAGAAAAATAAAATCCGATTTTCTTCCTCCCACTTCGCTTCACTCCTTGAAAAGAAAAAGATATTTTTAAAAATGTTGAATGCTTTGCACCCACGTAAGACTTAAATCAATTGTTAAAG
Source organism: Hylyphantes graminicola (assembly GCA_023701765.1). Classification (NCBI taxonomy): domain Eukaryota; kingdom Metazoa; phylum Arthropoda; class Arachnida; order Araneae; family Linyphiidae; genus Hylyphantes; species Hylyphantes graminicola. The sequence continues at coordinate 43,228,384 of CM043113.1, read as the reverse complement.
ATCTGCAACCACGCAGTAATTGGATTTTAAAGAATTGACATGATGTTGTTGTTGAATAAAAAAAAACTGTTAAAGCTGTGGAATAAAGAAAGATTTCTTGTTGAGCTTAAAATGAAAAATACGGTTTTCCCTTACTGAAATGCAATGCATTCTGAAAATTCCATTTGCATGATTTTGAGATATTTATTTATTGGTATTGTTTATGTTATTTAATAAAATACAAACAAAAGACAAAATGCAAATGTGCAATTTGCAAAAGAAAATTCTGTTGTTGTTGCTAATCCTCCTTGGTCTGACGAAGTCAGACCAAGTCCAAAAGGTCGTTGACCCGCAGAAAGTCTATGATGAGCAGAGGGGACGAGAAAACATCATCTTTGGATAGTCCGACGCAGTCCAGAATATGCTCGGGGGAGGCCTGATGAACTTAGCATTTAGTGCAGGTTGCGAAGGTCTTCTTGCCCTCTGAGAAGGAGAGACATTTTAAGTGGCCACTTGCTAATCTGGCGACCGCAGTGCAGGTGGCTCTGTCACAATTGAGAACCAGTGAAGAGTCCGGCTCCTTGGACGCATACCAGTGATGACTGAGAGGTTTTCTCCACTCTTTTGAAATTTCGCATTTGACGATGGATTGGTGTTCCAGGAAGGTAAGGGCTGAAGAGGAGGGATTAGAGTGACAGCAAATTTCCTTGGCAAGACCATCTGCCTGCTTATTTCCATATATGTCAACATGGGATGGTATCCAAAAGATGTTTTGTGTCTCTGAGATGAGCTTCAATTTGTGGAGAATGAAAATGCTAGCCTGGTCTCCAACCGCAGTCCAATTATAGAGAAGAGAATGAAATCTTTAGAAAATTCTGTAAAGAAGTTTATAGAAATCTGAGAACTTTACGAAATTTGACTCAAATTTTCAGTCCGTGGTATGCGATAACTATCTATTAATCATCAAAAAGTGAGAAGCAATATGTTTTACTTTTATTTACGGCAATAATTTAAAAATATATATAGCCATATTTATAAATGATTCTGATGTATTTACAGCACATTTAATGTTGTGTAATTTTTAAAAATCGGTTATATAAAAAATTATTTATGCGTGTTCAAAAAAATTATTTAAAAACGTATTTTGAATTTAAATTAAATGTTAAATTTTGGAACCGAAATAGTTTTTCTAAATAATTGCATATTTAATATACATTTTGTTAATATACATTTTAAAATGAAAAATTAATAATTATATTCTAGATATACAAACTCAAATTTTAAAGTGGTTCAGGAAAAAGCCAATCACAAACAAGTTTACTTAAAAAAAAACAATTTAAAGCAGGGTTATTTCTTTGCCTTTAAAATCCAATGTTATTTTTAAAAAAATTTAACGCATAAACATATATTGTTTTTTTATTTTAAAATACAAGATGTGGTAAGGAAATAGAAAATATTTATTTTCCTGCTTTTCAAAATGCGCATTACATGCAAACCAAATTTGACATTCAATTTTGTCTGTGAACTTAAGTTCGTTCTTTTCTCTTTCCCTATCTCTCTTAAATATTTGAGTAGAAAAAACTGTCTACTAGAATTTTTCAATTTCGAACAGACATAAGAAAATAAAAAGTCGTAATATTTTCCTAAGAAATTAATATTTCAGATTGAACGTAAACAATCATTTGAAAACAGTTTAATGAGTTTTTGAACTATAAAAGGCAGAGACAGCCTCAATCAGAATTTTAATACCGGTATATGTTTGTTCTTAATGTTGTGTTTTTGAATGTATTATTAGAAATTATATGTAAAATTTACCTTTAGTAAACTTGTCACGATTGATAAGAATCTTGCAGAAACAAACCTTTTACAAACTTAGACAGCATGTAATAAATGGAAATCTGCAATACGAAAAAATATATAACTCTCATGTGCTAAAATGTATTTAAATTTCGTTAGCATATATGTTTTGTGAATTTGTTTAGAATAGACTTTTTAGAGTGACTGACAGAGAAAAATCACTTGTTCTGCTCAACGAAAAAAATCTGGAAAAGTATGATATTTTACCAAAAAAGTCAATCACCATAAAACCTTTTCAATGCTTAAACAGATAAATATTTAAATATTTAAAGCATTTACATTTTTCATATTTAATATAAATATACAAAAATATACTGAGCAAAAAAGGTTATTCAGCTTTTATAAAAATAAAATAGTAGAAGGGTTACAGCTACTTTTAGTTTGATCAAAAACTGCAATTTATATAATGATGTTCTTTGATGCATTCGTGAAACGCGCGTGCAGTATTTTTATCAATAAATAAATGTTTCGATTGCGCTATTAAACTTTATGTATAAAAATTGCTCTTCTTTTTAATAGATTTAACAATTCCATGGGCAATTGTCACGTTTCACACTAATTATGTTATAAAAGCTTATTGATAAACCTCTCTAATATTATAGGTGTATTACATTTTAATGCTAACCGAAGAAAACATACATTTGCGACCAATGTATTAATAATTTAAGCTCAAAAATTTTAATCTTTAAACATTAGTTGTTTGTATATCGTGTTTTGTTTGAACTTACAGAAAATGAAAAATAAATATTCACAAATTTTCAAAGACTAAATATTTTATTAAAAACAACATTTATACTAAGTTTCTAAAATTGCCACTGGTTCAGAAAGAGTTGTGTTATTTTTTCAATATGATCTATAATACTTTTAGGAATGTACGTACGTTTAAAACATTCATCTGTAACATTTTATCTTCGCAAAAAAAATCAATTTAGTTTAATTTGCAGATTGAGTATATGGTTAAAATTTAAAAATCTGTTAATGTTCTTTTTAGTAAAGTAAAAGTAAACAAAAGCATAAAACTTTTAAAAGTAGAATCCTTATGTTGATTAAAATTAAAAAAATATATATAACAACCCTTAACATTAAATTTATTTACTTATAAAAACATTTCATACAAAGTTGGTACCAGCTCTGTTGCAGCTACAAGGTACCACTTTTTTTTGGTGAAACCGAAAATACAAAATTTCAGCAGTGCCTAATTACAATCTGAAAGCATCGAAACATTTTCAATTGGCCATTTTTCTTCCACCCAATGTGAAATTTTTTCTTTCAAAAGACATACCATTACACGGAATTCTTTAAGCAACTCTTCAGAACGATACCACTCTTTTCATGTTCATCTTTTGAAATTTAAAAGGAATTTGCTATTCCTCTCTCTACTTAACACTCCGTGAGAAGCACATAAAAGGTACATGTTCTTTTGAAAGCCAAGGCAACGCCTTACTGCTTCAGAATCCATTAGAAAAGTGAGGCAAGCACGTTCGAGGAAAAAGTTCTGGAGTTATGCTGTGTTTGTTTTATTTATTCTCACGCACTTGACAATCGATCCTCAGTGACGCGTTTATGGATGTTGGGGCCATAGGCGGCTTCAGAATTTGCCCCCCGCCCCCCCCCCAAAAAAAAAGACAGAAATTAGAATTTAAAAAATCTTAATACTTGTACAAATAATAAAGCATGATGAAGGATGAACCAGTTTGTAAATTGGGATTCCCCCCCTTTTTGGAGCATGAAATGCTTGTGACGCAATCGGGGCTGAAAAAAAGAAATGTCGGCTAAATATTAGAAGAGACAAGAATTTCACTTATACTTTTCATGCCCTTACATTTACATACTTATTTTTCATTTACAACTTTTTCTTTCTGAAAATTCGTTTATCACCTCGTCGAACAGTTGCATTGTCAATCGGAATTGTTAGATACATATACAACAGCGTTTCCACTCTTGGAAATGTCGATTTACAAAAATTGATATCTATTGTCTAAAATATCCCGTCAAAAACAGATTTTGTAATTTTTATTACAATAAAAGTGCTTTTTTTTGTTTACAAACAAATCGGGGGCCAACAAATCGGCAAACAGTACATAAATATTTGAAAGAATTAGGATTATTTGGAATATTTTATTATACGTAGTATTAGGACATTTTGAAATTTGGGGGCCCTCACAATCTTGGGGCCACAGACGGCCGCCTCTAACGCCTATTGGTAAACGCGCCGCTGTCGATCCTCAATGCCTTATATTCGGCATTCAATGTCTTATAATCGACATTCAATCTCTTATAATCGACATTCAATGTCTTATAATCGACATCGGAAAATACTGAAGCAAAAAAAATACATTTAAGAATAATAAGCAGTAAAATTGCTTTTGAAATAAAAAGGAAATGAACTGTTTCATATTTCATATTGTGAGCAGAAAATATTTAAAATATAATTTGGTATATTTGATGTAACGGATTTTTTAAATAAATATTGAATTTGAAATTGATTTTATTTATTATTTAAATGCTTTATTTTTAGCTTTTGGCCATTGAAAACATAAATCGGAATACTTTACTTCTCCATGAAGTAAAAAAAAATTATCGATAAATAGTTATCATTTTTCACTGATAAAATTATATTTTCAAATATCTAAATATTTATAGATAGTTAACATTCTTCACTGAGATAAAGATATTTTCCATTTTTAAATCTGAATAAATCTATGTTTTTATTCGGAAATAACAAAAATACTTTAATTAGAAACTATCAAAATGTATAGCTGGAATTGATCTAGTAGGTCAATTAATTCTGAATTTAAATACAAAATAAATAAGTTTAGTAAATTAATTATTTTTATGAACGCATAGATATTTAATATAAGAAAATGTTCAATAATAAACGTTAGTAGAATTCAAATGCATTTCAATTACCATTTAAATAAATTTTTAAAAACTTTTCATTTTGAAATAAAAAAAACTAATTCCAATTTTAATAAGAAGCTTCTTAAAACCAATTATAAATTTAGATATGAAAAATTCATTATTGTTTGAATTCACAAAACAATTGATGAAAAATAATGACTAAGATAAGTTTCTTTTGAATTTTAGAATTTTTGAATTTTTATTTTCTGTTTGCTTACATGCTTTGCAAAATTTACCCTACCAAATAGTTCAGTTTGAAATTAAATATTTTATAATGATTTATAAGTCTTTATTCTTCGACAGAAAAAAATTGAGGAAGTTTCATTCGTAAGCAACTTAAATAAGTATGTTTTTCTGAAATATAAATGCTTTTTTTTTCTTTAAAAAATACACTAAAAGGTAAATTCTAATAACCGAAAGATGTTCGTGTTACAATAAAAAGAAAATTTCAGAAAAACGAAAGTATTTTGAATGTTTTGATAAATAAAGGAACCTACATTATTAAAACTAACTATGGAAAATAATATTTTCTGCAATGTTTGGATAATAATTTAGGAAACACGAAGTAATTGTAAAGATTGTTTATTCGGGTTTGTTTTTTTTTTGTACTTTTATTATTGCTTTTAATGTAAAGTTTGTTGAAGCAAAACCTATTTAAAATGTTCATTTCATCATTAAAAGGCCCTTTACATTTTGTAAACAAACCGAAAGTGCTTTAAAATTAATTACTTCGATCAATATTAAAAATTTTATAAAAATTTAAAATATTAGAAAAACTATCAAAACTAATTTACAAACGGAAGGTACTTTAGACACAATTTAGACATTTATTTTGAAGTTGCTGGGGTAAAGTACAAATGAAATTTAAATTAACTTAAAGGTTAAAACTTTAAGTTAACTTAAAAGTCAATTAAAAGTCAAACAATAAAATTTAAAGTTGCAAATGCCCAGTATGCATTGGTCTAACTATAGTTTTTTTCTTACGAAAATATCATAATATGAAGATCTTGAATTTTATAAATCAAAATAACTGTTCGATATGAATGTTTATTAAACGTTTAAATTCGTATTTTAAAAAGTTAACATTCATTCATACACATTGAAGCCATAGTACATTACTTATTTTATTCATTAAAAGATAAATATTCGGGTTTTTCTCTGAAAACTCGAATTATTTTTATAGAAATATATTTCCTATAAAATATTTCTTAAGCACGAGCTCTTAAAGAAACTGAAAACCAAAATGGTAGCCGAAAGTATGTTATAATTTTATTTTTAAGAACGATATAACTGAAATCAGTTTTCTATTTTCTAAATCTTCCTAATTTTCTTACTGAAATAAGATAAATCTATAACTGATAAAACTATTTTCTTACTTTCAGGAATGTATTTTGAATAATTTATGCAGCTAAATTCTCAGACGCGTACTGGTGCAGTTGTAAGATGTTTAAAAATAAATATTTATAGACAACATAGTTATATATTATACCTTTATATCTTTAGCCGCTATTAAGCTCTTAGAAATAATTAACTACTTACACGAAACGTTTTTCATTCAAATTGGGAAGAATACAGCTATTCTTCAAAGTTGTATTTGAAAATTTGAAATTGAACACGCCTTTATTTATTTGATTTTATAAAACAAGTAGTTAATTGATCACAACTGAGATTCCAGCATTTAATTTTTACTGGAATCTGATATAAAATAATGTATAGAATCGCTTAAAATTAGCAAAATAACAATTTCTCAATTTATTGACAACTTAAATGTCAAACACTACATAATTTAGACAGCAAAACACTCATTTAATAATTTATAACTCTAATTGTAATCAAAATAATTTGCAAATAAGTACAAACCGTTTGAAGAAGAAATTTCCTTTCATAAACAGCTTTCTTGGAAATCAATAATTTCTCGATGGATTAATGTATTAATCATCTCTAATCCTTGATCATTGAGGCAGAAAGTTCATTAATTCCCATACCAAAGGTCCTTCGGTTGTAACCGCTGGAGTTCGACTGGAATAATCGTTTGTGGTTGTCGTGGGAAGTTCCAGATGAATTTTGATGGTTATTTTTATTAGTTTTCTGGTGGTGCTGATAGTTTCGGGAATTATCGTTAAAAAAATTTCTGCGGTATTAAAAGATTTTGCTAAATCATCAGAGAAGGATGTGAATGCTTATTTTCGAATTATACCAGATAAAATATGGTATATCAAGAAGCACTCTTCGGGATTACAGTAGGGAGGGGTTGGGAGGGGTTCATTATAAAATTCAATTTTTCTTTCATTTTATGCACTGCCACTTTATGCATTGTTCTAAAAAATATAATTAATATTTATGTGCTAGTAAAAACCCTTACGTGTGGTTTTATGCAAACAAAAACGCATTAAAAATAAAACACATGTCTCTTTTATTCTCTTGGATTTCCCATGAATTTTTCCAAAAAAGGGGTTTTTTAATATCTTTTTCTATAACACTTTTTTTAAAAAAAAAACTTTAGTAATGTTTATCTTATAAATAACAAATATTTTAAAGTTTACATGGCTTCTTGGTATTTTTTTATTGTTTTTCCACGGAGAGGTGATTAAAATTCTTTAACAAACATCTTTTTTAACAATTCAGTAATTCTAAGGTTGGTAGATCAAATCCAGCTTTTCTTGATATTTCCAGGGAAGCAACTGGGTTTATATGTGGCTGTTTTTAAATTTTGAGGGAAGGTTACTATTAGTAGATACTATTCTAGTAACGTTAATAATACAAAGTATGGGGCACATACTTCCCATGTCCCATGAACATTCTTACAATTAATTTTTTTCAGTGCATGCTTATAAAATTTTAATTCGTTGTTTACTGTTAAAATATCTATATTATACAAAAAAAATATTTATTTGTGTTGATAATTTATATTTTAGTTCATTCATGTAACTTGAATACATAAATAAATAATTAAAAGGAAATTAGCAGTGATATTTTGAACTTAATTGAACCCAACTTAAATATTTAAATTCTCGCCCTTTTGACTTAACAATAATGGCCAATAGAAATAAATTATCCTATTATAATGATAAACTTTTCCATTCTTTTTTTATTCCTTAGATGTTAAATCTATGGGTCAGTGGGACGCAACAACTCAAAACATTTAGATTATCAAACCTTAAATTTAATAAACCTAAAAGAGAGAGAGAGAGAGTTAAACACATAATAAAAAGTGCAAACTGAACTGGTACATTCAGCATTTCTCCATATGTTTTGAAGCGAATAACATCTGCCGTCATTCAAATTAGTTACACAAAGCCCAGAGAAAATTAAATAGTGAACTAGTAGTGCGAATATTAATTGGCTTTTGAATTGAGAACGCGTTTCGAATAATGTAATATAGGCACCTATTAGCTTTCGGAAGTGACCTTTGATTCAAATTTGTACAACTAACTAAACTTATGGATTTATTACATGCATGGAATAAAATTTATTTTTAAAAATTAATACGGATATTTTTTTCTAAATGAAAAGTAATTGTTGATAAATCAAATAATCTGACCAAAAAATATTTGACGAGACTTTTAATGACAAACATAAGCAACAGCAACATATAGTCCGAACAAATCCCGTGTAACAAACAATTGAATGTCTTAAATAACTTAAAGATGAACAGTATTTTTCTTATTGCAAGAATGTAAAAAAAACTTTTACAGAACTCAACATCAGCTCTCTGAACAGTTGTTGCCCCCATAGGTCTTAACTAAACTTTATGGTTTCTGAACGTTACTCCCACCTTGCAATGAATTGGAAATCATTGCAACTCCAAAATGTCTGAGCGAGTGGGAATTTCTACGTTTTTCCCACTTTTCGTCTTCGTCTTGATGATTTCTTGTGACTCGTGAAAAGTTTGTGATTCTGAAGTGCTTTCTACCGCGTCCTCATCTTTGGGGCATCAAACTTTACGATCCTCATTGACGAGCTGTATTTGATTGGGCACCTCTAAGGGATATAAATTTTGTACTGGTCGTATCTTTTCTCCAGCAGCGGTATTAATCTTGGCCACTCTCACGCTGTCGTCTGAACCGGGAAAAACTTTGACCAGGACAAAATTTAAATACGCTTTAAAAGTATAGATTAATTTCTTGGGAGGAACACTAACAATTTTAAGCAATTAGAAATGCTTACATACCTATATGTATTTGTTAAATTCTTAGAAATTTTACGAAAACTACCTTTTTTTTAAATAAAGAGTTGAACGTTCAAGCAAAAGTTTAATCTCATTTTTTATCATGCATTTTTTTGTATGGAGGAAAAATTGAAATACTAACTTAAAGAGTTTCATTATTAATTTGAGTAATCAAAATGATTTTAATAATTAGTAAAAGTTGTTTATTCACAAGCTAAAAATTGACACTATAGAAATTACATCAACCCCACATAAAATCTAACAAAGCGTAACCTGCATTATTGTAAGCTTTAAAGTAGTTTAGAAATGTTTGGCATATTATAAATACGACCATATGAGGTTGACGCATCTCCACCTCACTAGTCAAACTAATCTAAACGTTAACGCAATGATATAGTTGTCAACTACATGTATATAGAGTGGTAAACTACATGTATACCCATACATTTACTGGCATGCTCCCTACAGAATGCACACAGTGTAACATCAATCAACTCACTCTGTTATGATGTGTTGAGATAAACTATTTCACGCTTAACCTGGCATCAATTTGGGATATTACTAGGTAGTTGTAATGATACCTACCAGGGCTGTGTGGTACTATGATGAAGAGAGGCGGCTGCATCAAGCAGCAATTGACGAGGAGTGGCATTTTCGATTCTAAAAATCCTTAACATTAAAAAATAAGCAATTAACATTTCTTAGTAATGTTTTAAATTAAACACATTTTAGCATTTTCTTCATCCTCGTCTGATTTCTAACCCTTCTAATATTAGAAGTGGATATTCCAAAGAAATGTGATGTATCAATTCTGCACAATTTCTTATATTTGTCTACATGTTTCTTCTGAGTTTCTTTAATATTTTGCTGTCTCAAATCAATAAATGTCACAGAAAGGTCGTGATGCTGTACTAAAAAAAATCTATCTACATCTAGCCTAGAAAATAATGTAAGATTAGTCTATATTATTTATAGAACAACTTTAACAACAATCCCGTTAGAAATACCGTTAGATATAATATACCACTTTACACAGAAAAATGACTGCACTGAATTCACGTAGGAAGCCCTTCAACAAGTAATTACTTTACCCATATAGATAAAATGCTCTAAAAATTGTTTCGATTGAAATGTCAAGGTACTATAAGCACATTCTTTAATAATAAAATACTATGTAAATCTAGTACATCCGAAGTTAATCATAATGGAAGATTTTATTTTGTTGTTGTTGTCGTGTGCCTTCAGGCCGTAGCCTGGAAGGCAAGAGTGTTGCAATAGCTCCCGTTGGCACGAGGCTTTGAGTACCCATGAGAGGGTGGATGTCTTAAACGTAACACTTGTTTAAAAAAATAAAATTCTTAACAGAAAAACATACTGGCAGACTTCATTAATTTCATTATCAGATTCACTTCCATTTTTCGTCGGTTATATTAATTTTATTTTCAGGATCTTCCATAATTTAATTAATTTCCGAGGATTTTCCATCTAGCTCCTTTTAAATATTTTAAACTTGCATAGTAATTTTTGGATTTTTTTTTTAAGAAAAAAAAACTTTTTTTTTTACATTTAGTTAATTCAAGAAATTTTTTTTTTTTATATGACATTTTTTTTTATTAGTTAATGGTGGGAAATTTATATATGGTTCTATAAAATATAAGCTAACATTAGGGAAATTTAAACAACTTTCCTGTTTGTTATATAAAGTATACATTCTAAGTCTTCATACTTTAACCTTAAAATCTATATAATACATTCTTTATAAAAACCTTTGTTTACACATTTTTTGATGGTTAAATTTAAAGAATACAAGGGACATTAAAAAACAATTTTAATTATGCAGAAAAATTTATTTGAATTTTATTTAATTTTTCTGTTATATTTTTTTAAAATTAATATTTTTGATTATTGTTCTGTCATAAAAATAAAAAAATTTTTTACAGTTAGTCTATCGAAGGACAAAAAATTTTAATAGGGGATAATGAGTCATTTGCCTTTAGTAATCATCAAATGGGTATTATGAGTCGGGGTAGAAAGATTAAAACAGTAATTTAACAGAGCAAGGTATTTTTTATGGTCAAAATATGTCAACAATAATAATTTTTGATGGTGCAATTTCTGCTAATAAAAACAAAAAATTGTTAATAAAAAATACAACAAAAACAAAACCATTCCCCCCCCTGTACATGGGGATATACCCATCTTAAACCCCCCCCCCCCTCCATCCTGGATACAAAAATAACAATAAAAATTAACAATATAATCATAAAAAATAAATTACAGAATATAATCCAATTAAGGTTTTTAATAATAATAAAATACTCATTTGGAATTTATAAAATTGGTAAAATTATACAGATAAATTTTGATTTCTTTTTCTTTTCTTCTTTTTTCTTTTTTGTTTTCTTCTTTTTTTTACTTCAAAACAAATTAAATAAAAAAATATTAAAATAATGTAAAAATAATTATAATGAATAAAATTTTAAAATGGTAAGAAGTCAAGTGAAGAAGCACCTAAGAAATAAGTGGAAAATCTTATTTAATCTTTAAAATCGTTAAAAAATTAAAATGTACAGTTCTTTTTTTTGTCAATTTTTGGCTGAAATTTGCGAGCAAGTTAAAAAAATATTTCTAAAGTTAATTAATTTTTTTCTTTTTTTTTTTAGCATTGAGGGGAGGAGTACTGCAAGTAATTTGGTTTAATCTAGAATGAAATGCTTTGATCCTTTAAAATGAATTGTTTTTTCAATTTCTTACACAATAAAAAGACAGGGAATGGAACATATTAAGTTTTTTGATATATTGGGGGAGTTGAGGGATTGGAAAATGTTAATGAAAATGTAAAAAAAAAACATAAAATTATTTATAAAAATACAGGTTATTATAATAATATTTTGTAATATATTTAATATTTTAATTCAAATTTAGTAATAAAATTAAATTTAAAATACCAATCTTAGTATTTAGTATTCTGTTAATTGCGGTATTGTGTAAACTGGTGGGCACTTAACATTGTAATCAATGAAATATAAAATAGGCAGCAATACTCAAATTGAAATCCTAAAATTCGATTCTCTATCAAAATTTAGCAATTATTAAAAAAATTGAAAAAAATTAGGAATTTGGTTTTTAAATTTTAAATTTTTTTCTCTTGTTGCAGATTTTTATCAATGTGTGTAAATTCTGAATGAGCATGTGACCATAATCTGAACATTCCATAATCACTTAGTGATTCGTTAAATCATAATCACGAGTTAAATTTATTAAATTAATCAGTTTTGTATACTTTTATAGTTTAGTTTAATTTAAGCCATGCTGCTTTATATAGCCGCAAATTTAACTTATGCTGTGATGATAGGTTAGTTAGGTTTTAGCCATCGCACTAGAGCTAGCAGGTTGGGGAATTATACACATCAATCGAGGTTTTAAATGGTTTTGAATTTCATTCAATTTAATTTTTATATTTTTTATAATTACTTTGTAGGGGAATTTAATAATGTACATATTTTTGACATTTTTTTATTTTTTTAAACTTTTTTAATTTACTTTTTCTTTTTGGTAAGCAAACGGAAGTTTGGTTGGCAAAAAGGTAATTTAAATAATTAAGGAAAGTTAAGCTTTAAAGAAAATCTTGAAAAAGAGAAAAACACATAAAAAAGATTACAAAAACAAATAAAGTAGAGAATAAAAACGAACAAAAGAAATTTATTCTATTTAAGATTAGTTTATTTATAAAAACGAAAAAAAACTAAATTATTATTTATTATGGGTTTTTTGGCATAAAGGGGTTAGTTGGCATTTAAGGGTTAAAAAGCATTGTGAATTTAAACAGAGCGCTGTTTATAAGAGTCCTACTGTGGGTCATTTGATCGTCCCAACTGAGAACTTGTTGCATAAGATCGCCAGTTGGAACCAGGGCATTGCGAAAAGAGGGTCCCTTTTTTGATTTTTTCAAAAAAGGATGAAAACTTTTTTGTATTAAAATTCAAATTTTTTGTATCGTTGTATTTCGTTTCTTACATAACATTCCCAAGTGTTTTTAAGTTTTGGGGCATCTAGTTAAAAATGATATAAGCTGATTCAAAACAATTATTTTTTTTTTCATAAATGTTTTTTAAACAATTTTACTGGTTCTTGCTAGTGACTTGGGGAGGGTCTCGGGGGACAGTTGGGATATAGTTAGACACAACTATTGAAACTATCCCGAAACTAATGCACAAGTACCCGTAAGTTCACATGAGTTCATAGCGACATATTATAGTTATAAAATCCTAAAAAATTTTTAGTAATTATATTATAATTTTATATAAATATTATTTTAGCGTTATAATAGGCGTTCATAGAACAAAGTCTTAAGAACATAAATATAACTTTTTCAATACTTTTTGAATTGATATTTTACTATACTTTTTCAAAAACTGCATAATTCAAAATCAGGCCTAATTCAAGAATGCGATTTCAAGCAAACGGTTATTTTTTATTATATTTCAATATTATTATAATTAGTTAACGTGTATGTAATAACAAACACTTTTTCTACCTTTTTTCTACCTTACCTATCTAATGATTATGAAATGATTTTGAGTTCCTAAAATGAGAAACTAAACAAAAAACAAGAGAGGCAATCAGACAAAGAGGTGAAAACACTTACTTGAAAGGAACACTTACTTTAAAAAAGCTCTGCTAGAAATCTGCTATGGATTAGAGATCTTCTGCTTAGAAAAATTGCATCTGATTAAAAGTAATTCCCTCTAGGGAAAGGGTCTCCAGGGTATAGGGTACCAGAGGATAGGGCGAGGATATGGGTGCTTTGCGGCAGTTTTGCTTTGAGTGAATAAGAGGTGTGATTGATATGTCATACTTGCAAAGCAAAGAACCCGGAAAGAGCAAGAGGCAAATGAGGAAGGCAAGTTGGCATGCAATATGCAAGTTAGTAGTTTAGACTCAAAAAGATCAGCAGTTTTGAGGTTGTTTTTTTTTCCTAAAACGTCACCCACAAATTTTCAATACGTACCCCGCGGCAACGAGTTTGGCTCGAAACCCGTCCGGCAAACCCACATCAAATTTCCAATTTTTTTCCCCTAAAATCAAATCAAAAACATTCATTAACATTCATTTTCCGCAATGAAATATTAAATGTTTTACATTTAACATATTTATCATAATTCTATAACATTTACCTTACATAAAACACGAGTAAAAACGACTAGCCCCCCAACTTACCCACTTTACCCATGCCCTATGCCAACTTACCCAAATACGGGGCATAGTTGGAGGGTTTGACTGGAAAAGGAATTACACACAACACAAAAAGGCAAAAAATATAGTATTTATTTATTTGTGTGTGATTGTAAAAGATTTGTTTACAAAATTACCTACCATTTTTTTACATTTCAAAATCAAAAAAAAAAAATAAAAAAATTTTGAAGTGAAAAGTGTGAAGTGTGCAATAAAACCCCTGGTATCCTATATTTTTGCTTTTGATCTGGTCAATCAAACAAAAAAAAAACAAACCAAAATATGGGTCCTCGGGCGGGGTCGTCGGGCTAAAATGAGGTTAGGGTGCGAGGTTATAGAGGAGAAATTACGTTATACGATCGTTAATGAAAAATTGCACGCAGAAATACAGTGTTTACGGTGTTTTTCCGTTTTCGCGTGTAAGGAAAACGGAAACAACGGAAACAAGTTTTTTTAAACAAACCGTTTGTTGAAGAAGAAACGCAATAATCTTTCCGTAAATTCCCGAAAATAATCACAGAAATATGCACGTAAAATTCAGGTTTTTTTTAACAGTGTACTCAACGTGGACTTCTACTCCGAGAAGGCGCCACCTCTTCAATTTAGGCATGTCGCTGGAAGGAAGAGCCAAATTTCTCCAGATTATCTGCACCCACATGGTAAATTGCGCTATGACCGACCACAGAACTTTAGGACACACAGATTTAACGAGCACGTTCTTCGCATGTACTCAGGACAACACAAATATCCATGCCTTACCCGGGATTCAAACCCAGGCCCACTCGCTTGGCAAGCGAGGGTCGAAACCACTATACGACCAGGGCGACGCTAGATTTTATTTTACTATAATCTATACAAATTTTATTCTATTACTAAATCAGAGTACATGACAATTCCCTCGATAATAATCCGATAGAACAAGAATTCTGGTCGTTCTCTAACAATCTTTATTAACATTTTGAGACATGGCATAGTTTTCTATTAAAACGAAGAAGTTCAATATCTTATTCAATTAGGATCAAAATTTCCCTTTGGGGGCTTTATTTCGTAAAGCAATTTGTTTCAGGAAGCGAATACAATTAATGGTTAATGTCGTTATTGTTCTAATTTTGTGAATCTTCTTCTGGTTTGGGTTTAATGCTTTTCTTCAGATTTAATGCTTTATTGTATTTAGAATCATAATTAAAATACTTTTAAGATATTATGTTTAAACATTAAATTATTGTTTTTGTATTATTTAGCTGATGGTTTTTTTTTTTTTTTTTGATTTTGAGGTTGCACTAATTACAAAATATGATGAATATGTAAGCATGCTTTTTTTTAAAGAAAGTTAGCTGACAAACAAACTATAAAATTAAAACATATTATTTCAACTTTTCAAACTAAATGCTAGTTTCTTCGAAAAACGTTTATAATTTTTGCATAGTCTTTATCAAAATTTTTTTTAAAAAATGTGACATCAAGTGTCATAAGATATTATGTGCTTCAAAAAATATATTTGATAGTAATGCAATGAAGAAAACTTAACAATAGATGCAAATACCAAACAACCTGTCATTTTCATTCTTTTTTTTTTTTCATTATACTTTCGCACACAATGACTTTGAAACTTTTAAACGAAAACAGTACATTATAATTGTTAGAGTACATTTCTTTTAAGCACTTTTTTTCATTTCAGACTCCAGAGGGGGAAAAAATCACAAGAAGCAAAATACTGATTTAAGCCACCATTAACGGTTGGGGAATTCTCACATGACTTTTAAGAGCTAATGACTTTTTACCCAACTCCCAAGGCCAAGATCCCCAAATTTGGGCCATCATCTCCAACAAAAGACTATTCTCCTTCCCCTCCCCCATCAATCGATGACGTAATTGTACAGGTATCGATTCTGTCACGTGACCAGACACCGCTCACCTGTGAAGGACCATGTCATTGGAACTGATCCCTTCTTACGCTCTGATTGGGTGGCTTCCTTTTACTTACTTCACTTCTTTTTACACCACTTTCTCCGTTAATCTTCAAACTACTGTGTAGACCCGATAGTTGGGCGGAATGACCAGTAAAGGGCTTGTTGGGGTGTTATGGCCCTCAAACCTACTTTCTTTTAAAAATTACTTTCCTGGTGTTTCTTTTTAAGGTTTTTAAAAGTTGTAAGTTTATTATATAGTCACTGTCACTTTTATTATTACGTTTATATCAATCGTTAACATATAATAAAAGTTAATCTTTGAGTTGATCCAGACCTCATCCAGAGCATATTTCCAAGAAAAGATTAGTTTAATAATATAACTACAGCTATATTACTTTTATGATAATTGCAATAACAAACAGTGATTTTTCCAAAAATCCAAACAATGTTAATAAATTGTGCAAAGAATTTTCACAAATGAACTCAATGACAACCAAGCCTCTTTGTACTAATTATATTTGACTAATGAATGAGGCGAACCAGACATCGGAGCAATCAATATTCAATTATTTAACTGGAATAAATTTACCCAAAACTTGATATCTCATTACGCAATTTCTTCATTATTATTCATTAACAATCTTGAGAAACGAAAAGATGTGGACATACATAGAATAATAAAACTTTAATACCGTAAAAGTTGTTTCGCTTTGACAGAAAGCTTAAAACAGTAAAAACTAGGTAATTTACGTAGGAAATAAATTATAAGCAAATATTTAATCGTCTTAGGCTAACTTTTACATAAATCACACCATTAATAATTTATAAACAATTCAGTGAATGCTTTCAACCATCCACAAAAAAATATTATAAAGCATGCCCGCTGATGCTGGTCAACCCCTATACACTTCGTTGAGTATAATGTGCTCGTGCGAAGGCTTCGCTTTGTCTACAACACTAAACTCATCAATGTTCACCGGACGTGAAGCTTTGTATCCGGTTTGTTTAATTAAATGTATTTCTCTCTATATATATATATATATATATATATATATATATATATATATATATATATATATATATATATATATATATATTCGATGTATGAATGTCACTTCAATCAATATTTAATAAGGCGATAACTGTACGTGGCGTGGTGTGGAGCTGCTTTCACAATGAGTTAATAATGAAACGTAACTTTCTCACGTAGAGTACGATATGCTTGCGAGAAACATGCAGATAGAGTTAAGATCATTAAACAATGCTTTATTTTATTTATAAATTTTGACAAGTTTTGACAAATCTACAGTTTCGAGGAAGCCTTGTTTATTAATATGCCAGTCCCACAATTAAGGGATTGTAAAAATAAGTATGCCAATAAACCGATTTTCTGTGAAATATAGTAAACCAAATTAAGAAATAGCACTAATATGAGCAATTATGTCCCCCTTTACCAAATAAAAATATGCATTTTTTTATAATTAGTTTATTATAATTCCATACTTCATGTAAACAATTTGTGGGCCTATCACCAACGTAGCCACATTCCATATATACAAATAACCTTTATATGTATAGAACGTATATAAATGTTTTAATATCTTGGGGGGGGTGGGGATAGGGGGGGAGTGGCATGTGTATACATAACTCGTGGGTGTGTAAGTAGACGCCTACGTTCATACATACATACATTATGAACTTATACAATTCTACCAACTGTATAGTGTATATTCTCAACAAAATTTTGAAGGGATTAAATTCTAAGAAGTATTTCAGTATTCTTTGTGATTTTATAGGTCATTATTTCTTTCTATACAAACTCTATGAGGGAGAAATCCTCCACCTAATTTCTTAGAGTTTAGAGTTATTAAGCAGTTACAATAGTCAAAGTCCTTAGTCTAGATACTGCAGTTTGCCTATCAGGGCAGTATAGCCAAGTTCTCTGCCGTGGACAGGTAGCATATATCTATTCCTTACATTCAAGCGACACCTTGCCAGTGACGTCAGGCTACTGGGCGGGGAAATGAAAAGTCTTTATGAAAGTGTCTCCTGTTCATATTGATTTTTTTTAACAACATGACTATTATTAACTATCATTCAATAGAACAGAACATTTATTATATCTCATAGACACATATATAGCTAATTCAAAGAAACATGTATTCAGTAATTTTTAAATCACTAAATAGGAGAATGAGAAACAAAGTGTTTAATATAATAAATATCACTAATATATTGCACACAAAATAATTTCTATTCAAAAAAATATTTATTGAATCCCCAGTTAAAGGAATGTAATTACATTATCACAGGCTTTTGAAATATTTAGGTATAGATTTCGAATATAGGTATAGATTTCGAATCCGGTGTATTATTTGCGAGCATGTTATTGTTTTAGCAGGGTAAAAATGAAGAGCAGGGAAAAAATGAAGCTTAACTATTTTTAGGTGAATGATATTAGGCGGAAGCCTTGCAATCTGTATATTAATTGCACATTCGCATTCAAAAATTAAATAAAAGCATTTATTAAAATAGGAGGGGAGTTCTTATTTAATTCCGGTGTATTCGGAAAAAGGAATATTTTTTTAAAGCTATTTTAGTAAAATTCAAGAATGCTTTTTTTAATGATTGCTATATTATGCATGATTTAGTTGCTGTACTTGAATATAGGTGGCAGCACGAGCTAAAATTCGAGATCTAAAATCTGTCATTTGGCGCTCAGAACATCTAAAATTATCTAGCTGTAATAATCATCCCTTCAATTTTTACAGATAAACACCATTCAAAAATTTAAATTAATTTTTGTATTTTTTGTGTAAATAATTAAAATCTCGATATAATGGTAAACCCTACCCGACAATAATTCTTACACAACGCTCATTGCACCAAGACGGACAATGATTGGTTACATTTATTTCGTTCCCGCCCAGCAGCCTGACGACACTGGCAAGGAGTCGCTTGAATGTAAGGAATAGAAATATGCAGACAGGTAAACTACAATAACTGCTACAATGACTTGAACCATTGCTGTAAGCACTCAATAACTCTAACCTGTAATCAAAGTATTGTAGAAAGACTGATTATTTCAGAGCAAAATTGTTCCAACTCCTTATTGTAGTTTCTGAAGTTTTCCTAAGACAAGTTGGTTAACCAAAGAATCATGCCCGAATTTAGCAATTTTTCAAAAATCTCGCCAAATCGAAATGAAAACAAACTTCCAATAGAAACAATCGCCGAGATGGTTGCCATCTCGAATGAAATTTCAAAAATGAAAATGAAATGTTTATTTTCTTTTGAATTTTTGACAAAAAATTAAAAAATCAACTTTTACGTACCACGAAAAATTCATTGAATTATAGACCGGATTTATTAAATACGTGGAAGTTTAAAATGCCAAAGTATTTATTTCAAACAAGAAAATTATTGTTCAAAATTTGTAAGCATATAATTAATAAAATATTTATATAAAAAAACTTAGCATGAAATTATATGCATTTAATATTTAAATGAACATTTAGATATTGGCAAGGCAATTGCTAATTTCACCAAAAAGTTGCCATAATACCAATTGTTGGAGTTACCAGATTTGGTGTAAAATTGCCGGGCACGATCCTTTAGTTTAACCGACAAGTTATGCTCCCACCCGTTCCCCCTTTTTGCCCTTTTGTTTTCTTCTCCCCCCAAGCAGCAGGATAAGCATGCCGAAGAAGGAGGATTCCGAGAGCGAGTCCCTGCTCCTCGACGGAGGCGGATCCCACGCCTACACGGAGGAGGACGGCGGCGGAGGAGGTGGGGTCGGGGAGATGGACTACGTCGACACCGATGTTTCAGTGCTGTCGCAGTTCCACGAAGATGCACTGCAGCAGGTGAGTTTGATCAAATATAACGTTTATATAATGTTAGAGTGATTACATATTAACTATAGGCAGAGTATTGACAACTTTTAGACCATGTCATCAGCTTTGTGAACACAAAGAAAATCACCATTGGCCTGAATGGACTTAATTAGGGATAATTACCATAAACCCTTAAATACATAAATAGTTTGCTAACTCGCCAAAACTATAAGCTGCCATGATGTTTATTAGTGCGAGTGAATATTGACAAACTTTAAGACATAAAAATTGTAAACTTGGAGATTGGAATAAGCTTGAAATGTTTTGACAATCACTTAGGATATTTTTTTAATACTCTCTTATATGTTCACCAATAAAGTTTGATGAATATTACAAAACAAATCTTCTAAAAAGTGATAATAACTATTATTGCAGTCAGATTTTAAAAAAATTCCTAAGTCAAAATAAATAGTAGACTCAAAGGCGATAAAAAAATAGCAATATTTTCAATTCAACGACAGGTTAATATAATAAGAAACTTTCAAATAATATTAAGAATATTGGTCGCAGTCGCATAATCGGACAATATACAATCTCATATAGAGTTCTGCTAATCTGTTTCCGAGATTGTGTACTTCACATCGTATAAGAAGGTATTTTCTGAGGTATGGTGAAATAAGGCTATAAATTTAAAATGAAATTAATTCTCTATTTGGAAGTTTGTTGGTTTACATTTGTTATTATACAAGTAATCATAAAATAATCCTCCTTGCAAACTTAAAAAACTAAAAATGAATATAAAAGCTGGTTTAAGTTTCGACTTTTCTTCAAATCGTTTCTTCTGTTTTATTGCATATTCGGAATTATAACTTTTTAGATTACGGCTAGAAAGCGACACTAAAATCAAATATTTGAAATTGACCCTTTGAAAAATACCCTATTATTTAAGTTTTCTTTACAATTTCTATTAGAGCCTCCAGAGATGCTATTTCTACATCCCGGAGATGAAGTTTACTATTTTAATTTTTTTCTCATTTTTTGCTCAAATATATGAGTTGGCTGCATGCTTTGTACACAGATGTAGAAATCATTTCGTAGTTTAATATTTTAAAATGGATTAAAGATACACGTATTAATAAAAAAAAAGTTCTAATTGGTAGTGTAAATACATAAATATAACTATGTAGGTCACTATTCCGTAAATAATATGAGCCATTATTCAAACAACCCCTTCCTGTAATAAATTACTAGCAAATGCCCTTACATTCCAAAGGTTTGAAAAGAGTATCTGGAATCGCTCCAAATCACTTTACTTTAACTGTAGTAGATACAAAGAAGATGATGACATATATTGATTTCATAACTTAATTTGTATTTATCTGTGTTTCCAGGCAGGGTTTGGCCTTTTTCAATATTTTTTATTTATGATTTTGGGATTGGGATTGGCTGCAGATTCCATTGAAGTTTTTGTCATTGCTTACATTTTGCCATCCGCTGAGAGAGAACTATGTATGGACAGTTACAGAAAAGGTTGGCTAGGTGAGCATTTAAAACTTTTTTTATTATCTTGTCACAGTTGAAAGTATCACGTAGATTTTTCTATAATTGAATATGTTACAAATTGAACAATAACTACAAATCAGAGTTTATATTTTAAATTTTAATTAAAAAAAAAATTATATTTAACAATTACGTATCAACTAGCTATACGGGATCTATCAACATTGCACAATTATGACACAATGAGATTTTTTAAATTCTAGAAACTTAATAATGGAAACGGAATGTTGAATATCGATGGAAAAAAATTTTTTGTCTTAATATTAATGAGAATATGTCGTAATAGAAACGTCTTAATACCCTCTTCAAAAACTAGAATATTATTTTTATGCCACATATGTAAACAATTGCCCTAAGCCTCCAAATAACGTGTGAAGAGGCTACATTTGGTTTCGGGCTCAAATTGTTGTTTTAACTTCAAATAAATACAAGTACTTGTTTACATAGTGATCTCTATATTGTCATCTTGTGCGAATTACGAGTATTAAATGCCTAATAATTAAATGTTGCAAATATTTTATATTTTTAACTAATAATTATTTCTTAAAAATACGTGTTGTCTTAATTAGTAAATTATGATTTATAATGCGTTTTATTTTTATGAATCAATGATACCTTCATTTTATTAAATTAGTGTTTATTAAAAATTTAGCGATTCAACACGCGCATTCGCATTTGTCATTAGCAAGTTTAATTGAGGATTCTATAATATGCTTAAAATATCAACAACATGTCATCCACAAGAATCCGAATTTATCCCTAGGCTTATTTGCCTTATTACTGTAGAGGTAACGGAATATCATTATAACTTTGAATGAAGCTCAGAACTGTGGTATTTGAGCTTGTAAGAGATTAGTAAAGTAAATACATGTTTCATTAGCATATGTCGAATCCTCATTAATTATAAATAATACATAAATATTGATAATAAGCCTACTGATGGATGACGTCAGTCAATGTAATTTAATTTTCCAACTAATAAATTAATTTAAAGTGCATATTGTATTGTAAAATTACTGTAATATATCCAAAAATCTAATAATTAATATAAAAACATAAAATAAATTAACGTTTTACAGAGTTACTGTTAAAAATAGAAAATGTGTTACTTAACTTTTGGAAATTTTTGCTTAAATATTTATTAGGGATAATATAAACAAAAAAAAAACATTATTTTAAATAACAATATCTAGATATAAGATTATCTAGATTCTAGATCTAGATTGTATTAGCCAAAGTCTGCTAATAAAACACATGTTAACAATGTATAAATTAATCAAAACATAAATATTTTAATAAGCATTCTTCACTATCAACCCTTTTTCCTGTATTGCAGCATTAAACGGTCATAGCAGTCTTAAAAATGTGCAAAGAGGGTACTACAAAGCATAGTTTGATCTTTCATGTAATTTTTTAACTATCCAATATATAAGTATAATTTTTTATATGTAATTCTACAAGATTTATTTAATATAAAACAAATTTTAAAATTTATGAAACTTAAGCCAAAACTAAAATAAATGATATTAAACATAAAGCTATTTGAACACACTGGGATTAGGCTTGCGCGGCAAATTTTGAGGTCAAAATTGAAAAAATGACAAAGAAAATTACTGTATATTGTACAAATATATACAAACAAAGACGTATACCTAAATTCTAAACTCAATTTTAATTAGAAATTATTTTAAGTACTTTTTTCTAAAAAAAATAATACAAATTTTAAAATTTTGATTTAAAAATTTTTTTAAATAATTTCTAATTAAAATTGAGCTGATAATTTAGGTATAAGTCTTTGTTTGTACATATTTGTACAGTATAAAGTCATTTTCTTGGTCATTTTTACAATTTTGGCCTCAAAATTTGCCGCGCAAGCCTAATCCCAATGTGTTCAAATAGCTTTATGTTTAATGTTATTTATTTTAGTTTTGGCTAAAGTTTCATAAATCTTAAAATTTGTTTTATATTAAATAAATCTTATATAATTACATATAAAAAAATTATACTTATATATTGATTAGTTTAAAAATTACATGAAAGATCAAACTATGTTTTGTAGTACCTTCTTTGCACATTTTTAAGACTCCTATGACCCCTTAATATAACAATAACCCAACTTAACCATGTATTAATGTATAGCCACTTAATTTTTCCTTAATGTATGTCTCAAAAGTATGCTTTTAAAATACAGATTAGCAATGTATAAACTAATAAAAACAGTAATAATATGATCCGCCTTAATGGTTAACAATTTTTCCTGTATTACATTAATATAACAATAACTTAACTTACATTAATGTATGCTCACTTATTTTCACATTTATATATGCTTTAAAAATCTACTAAAAAAACACAGATTAACAATGTTTTAACTAATCAAATAAAAATATTTTAATAACGCATTCTTCTCTTTTAGTTAATCCTTTTTTTTTCTGTATTACATTAATAAAACAATAACCCAAATTAACTATGCATCAATGTATTTGTATGCCCACTTAATTTCTCCTTAGGTTATGTTTAAAAAAACAATGCCAATAAAGTAGTCAAAACTATACTAATAAAATACACATTAACAATGTATAAAAACAATCAAAACATTTTTATTTTAATACGCATTATTCTTTATTGGTTAACCGTTTTTCGTGAATTACATTAATATAACAATAACCCAACTTAAATATGCATTAATGTGTACCATCTCAATTTCTCTTTTATTTAGCTGCTGTATCTAATGTGTACCCTCTTAATTTATCTTTCACTTAGCTGCAGTATCTTTCCTGGGCATGATGGTCGGTGGCCTAGTGTGGGGTACCCTAGGGGACCGCGTAGGACGTAGGCGAACCCTGGTATCTGCTCTAGCTACAAATGCTGTGTTTGCAATAGCTACTGCTTTTATGCCCACCTATGGGCTCTTCCTTATTACAAGGTTGTGTTCGGGCATCGGGTAGGTTTATTGAATGTAATTTGGATATAAATGCTTCTTTTTTTCTATTCCAATATGTTTGTTGTTTGTGGTTGGTTATTATCTTCTGCTACATTAAAAATATATCGTTTTAAAAGCATCAGTGAAATAAACGAAATTATAACACTTTTTTTTTAATTAAGATTAAAAAATTCAGTCTTAACAAAGCAAGAAAAAAATCAGAAGTTTAAAAATAAGTTGTCGTTTAAAACTTTTTTGCCTCCTAAAAAAGTTCTTTATACATTTTTTATCTAATATTATAAAACTTGATAATATCTAAAGAAGGTGGATAATAGTAATACGTACCCGAAAAATTATTTATTGATTTTTTTTATGAAAAGTAAAAAATGTGTTTTTAACAAACCCAGAAACTTTAATCTGGCAGATAATGAAGGACTTATAAAAATATTTATTTTTCATTATTTACAATTAAGTAGCATCTATAAATTACGTGCGCATTAAGTACTCATATTTATTATTTAGTTTCATTGAAGTAATTCCTTGAATTACATCTTTTTAATGAAAAGAAGTTATTGGACTTAAATGCAATTAATACCACTGTTTTTTTTTAATTAAAAATATTTGACATTTTCATTGATAGTTTATTATTCAGCAACGACTCAGCAATAAAGCAAAAGTTATCTATCTAAAAAAATTAATACAATACAAAAATAATTGTATGTACTTATTTAGTACATACAATAAAGTAAGCGGGGAAAATAGCTTGTTAGGAAAATTAAATCCATACCCCCATTCCCTCGAAAAAAAAAGATGTAAAACATAAATTACCATAGTAACTCATCTCAGCGATTTTCGACTACTTTCCTTAATGACTACATAAGTTTCAAGTACCGTAAGTACATAAATATAGATTTCTACTAGAGCTATTGTTCTAGTGATCAAAATAGACGTAATATTATAAATCACTTTAATACTTGAGGGATTCGCCTGTCATGCACTACAGTCGTTTCATTCGTGGCCCAATTTCAGTATAAAAGTCTATCACATCAATGCTGTCGCTATGACAAAAGGTCAGTCACCTGGAAACGTGTATTTATCTAATATCGTGGATAAAATGTCAATCGTTTCTTCATTGATTCAGGTGAATGTTGTGCTAACAAAAGCATCGATATATTTAATAGATATTTTTAATTATAATATGTTGAATTATAAATTACAAAGGTAAACATATATTTGATTTGAAACAATATAACTGTAAAAAATTGATCTTTTTATTCAGGCATACACTCTCAGAAATGAATATTCAAAAACGACGAAATTTTGCTTAATTTTGACGATGCCGTTTACTGGCTAATGCTCCGAGTTTTTCTTTCCTCAAAGTGAGGAAATTTGATTCGTTATTTGTATGAGAATTCGAATTTCGTCTAATCTAAAGAAATATGTCGTCATTTTTGACCATTTGAGTACAGTAATGATATTCAGTTTCCTCAAAATCAAAGTACAGAATCATCACATCAAGATCATTAAAGTGAGGATTCGCGTTTACTCAAAATTCACGCGATAGTTTGACGAAATAATCCTCAAAATTAACGAAATGAGGCTTGAGGATTAATGAATCATCAAAAATGAAAGTGTTATTTCTGAGAGTGTAAGGATTCAGATTCAGATGTTATGAGGAATACGATATTGGGATTTTTTTACATTCTCTTCTTCAGCAAAACTTTATACACATAGAAAGCTTATTTTAATTCGTCATGATCGAAAAGTCACGTATGTCAGATCCTAACCATACCACTCATTATATTACTGCTATATCCAAATTTGAAACAACTGACAAGCGTAAAAACTAGTATCAAATTAAAATCGGTTTGTAATATTATATTTTGAAAGAATTAACATTTTGTAAAATTGTTGTATTTAAAAAATGTATACATCAATTGAGGAACTTGGACAGTTCGTTGCATAGTTTTACGTTTTGTCAAAGCTCGTAAATATTAAAGTGACATAAGTCGAGCTAACCTCTGTATAAGAGTATGGATGGCGTTTTCTCGATAAAAACTGTTTTTAAACCAACAAAAACGCCTTTCTTAACATTAACTTTCTACCTGTTTCAGTTTCTCTAATATTTTAAGAATGTGTTGATATGTGATTACAGAAAAGTGCTTTTTATTAATAAAATAATGTATAACACTACATATAACTATAACTAACTATATTATAACAAACTTAATGTAATTTACCTCAATTTTTTAAAAATTATCGGTTAGGTATTGTGTAAAAAAAAAAAATTTGATGAACTTGAAATAGTTATTTTTTAATATTTAAAGTGAATTATCTTTTTTTCTCCTTTAGTGTTGGTGGATCTTTACCTATCGTGTTTACATACTATGGCGAGTTTTTAGTCAAAAGAAATCGCGGACGACACCTCAGTTGGCTTCTAATTTTTTGGGGCATAGGAGGTCTGTACACAGCAGTCATAGCTTGGCTAATGATTACTGAACCAGGTACAAATCTAATGAATTTGGACTCTTTAATATAATAAATTCCCATCATAATGTAATGCTTTTTAAGTGCACATTTCTACAAAAAAACTATACTTTCAGATACTTAAACTACTTTCGAAAAAGAACGACTTTTAGTAAACGATGTTGTTTGTATTTAATGTATTTATTCAATTCTGGGATACAAATTGTAATATGATTTAATTTCATCAGTAGTTTATAATATGTTTTATAGTGCTTTACATTACATGAATATTGAATATACAATTTTTTATTGATATTAACTATTTTGCGCATCCCCCTCCCCCCCCCCCCCCCTCATCCAATGCAACTTTCAGGAGAACCATAAGTCAAAGAAATTTCTTATTTACAATCCAGCACTTAATGTTTCCAAACCGTTTTCAATCATAAAAACAATTTTCTTCGCAAAACTAATAAAACTTCCAGCATTTTTTTTCTGTTAAAAGGAAGAACGTCAATCTGAAATATTATTCCAAGATATCTTGAAAGAGAAGCAGAATTCCATTTACGCTCAGCTTTCGATAAATGGTGATCAAATTAAATGTTCCGCGTTGGGGTCGCAACGAAATTTCTAAGTTAATGAGATTATTTTTATCCCCAATTTTGTCTTTGCTGTTACATCCATTGCGTCACAAATTATCCAATATATTGAAGCTATTCAGAGTTAACTGCGGTTTTCTTGATAAATGTTTGTAGGTTATAAAGTAATACATTAATAATGAACTGTTTTTTTACGACATAGAAAGTATGGACCATTAGTTTAACAATTACTTGATGTTGTAATTAATGTAAGATTTTTTTTAAAAAAAAGTGTACAATGTGTCTGAAATCTTTTATCAAAAAATATGCAAAGTTCAGTGAAATAACTTTTACTCCAGTTCTCCGACCCTAAAGTCATCAGGTTTAATAACGTAATAAATTACAGCTCAAAAATTATACTAAAATAGACATTAAAACACTATCATTAAGTTTGTTTTATGCATGTTTATATGCTTAATATATTTACAGCTAAAAGCTCTTATTCAAATAAAAATTGTTTAATGCAATATATTAATAACCAAATCTTATCCATATTCCCTTTAATTGTCGAAAATGTTATTGTTAATTTAATCATTACTCTCTAGGGTGCACATTAAAACAATACTTAAAGTAGAAAATATACAAACCATATGTGATGTTAGTTTCAGAATACTGGCCGATATAATGGTGTTGAATTACAGCCCTAAATTTTTACTCCTAACTACTCGATTTAAGTAAACGCTCCGATTGTGAACGTTATCTGTTGTATAGTATTGGAATTGAATTGCTCCAGACTTCTGTTTGCAGAAAATGTCAGAAAAAAAGTTGGAAATCCGAAGTAAAAAAAGGTTAAATTATACGGATTTAAATTTTTAACATGGATTTCCATCTTTAATCAAAGGTAGTCGTTTTTATCTTCCAAAAAAGATAGCATGTATTTATTTTTCAGAAGAGGGAAACCAACTCCTTGGGAGTCGCCTCAGCAGTTGGAGAATATTTCTGGTCGTATGTGCAACACCGGCCCTCATCACGGTTTTCGGACTATTTTTCTTGCCCGAAAGCCCGAGGTACTTACTAGAGGTGAGAAAATTTCATATATGCTTCATTTATAGCTCATTAATATATAATGCTCATTATAAGCGCATTAATAGCTGGCAAAACAGATGTTTACGGAAAATAATGGGAGTTTTCTGGCCACAAACAATATCGAACATCGAGCTTTACAATAAGACCAAACAAGAACCGCTGGCAATTAATATATTTATATAAAAAAAAGGTGGAAATGGATTGGTCACGTGCTACGTCTGCCAACAAGTCAAATCCCAGCAGTAGCACTGACATGGGCCCCGATGGAAAAAGAAAATGAGGACTGTTAAAACTAACATTTAGAAAAATGGTAGAAGACGAGAGGAACCAGGCTAGATAGGCGAGCTGGTCAGAAGCAAGAGCTGCTGCACAAAATCGCAGGAGTTGGCGAAAAAATCTTAGGGCCTTATTTGCCACCGGGCACGAAGAGTACTAAGCAAATAACTATAATATTAAAGTATAGATATTTTACTTTTAAATCAAGTAACACGGATACCACGGTTGTCGTGGAACAGTTACGTATTATAAAAGAGAGGTTTTGAGTCAGAATTGCTTAATTTTTTTTCAAACGTATTGCATTTCCGCTCTAAAATCAATAAGTAAGGGGAATTTCCACACTTAACTAAAGTTTTTTTTTTCTTCTAATAATTGAAAAAAAAGTTATGCAAGTTTTAAATGGTATCCTTCATTTTTCTTGAGTTAGCAGATGGCATGGTGAAAATAATAATCATAGCACTGCATGAAGTTTTAAACTATTCGACAAAATACATTTTTGGTGCACCACTGTCCTCCTGTTAAGATGTTATCCATGTATGCTAGATTTTTGTTAATTTTATCTATCTTTATAAGTCTAAGAAACAGTGTTCAAGTAGTATTTTCAAGACAGTTTAAGTAATCGACAAAAATCAAAATCAATTAAACATTCTACATTCTCTTTTTTATTGTACATGAATTAAATCATAGATTCTCAATTATATAAAGAGAGACTGTACACTCTTAAAACAAACGAGTGAAATCCACTCCAGTAGGAGAAGTGCATTTTCGACACTGGAAAGGAGTGAATATTAAATCAGACTGAGTTAAAATCACTCGTTTGGAGTGATCCTGCCGGAGGTTTAACACACAAAGGATCCACTCCAAGAGGAGTAGTGCATTTTCCATACTGAGGAGTGAAAATTACTCAGACTGAGTTAAAATCGCTCGTTTGTTTTGTTGTTGAGCTCTTCTTATTTGTTTATTTTTCAGTGCGGACGAGATGTGGAAGCGATGTACGTTTATCAAAAAGTTTTCCGCATCAATCACAAACAAACTGATGAATACCAGGTAAGTGTATTGATAAACTTTAACATGCACTAGCAATTGCAATTAGTGACATTATAAGCGTTATGACGTATCTAAAATTATGACATAACTAAACTATAACCATACATCATAACATAACTAAACTATAACAAACATTATAACGTAACTAACACTCTAGCATTATAACATAGCTAAACTATTTCCATGTAAAAACTGTACCTACGTATGCCAACTATGCAGTTAATACAGTATTACTTTACAATGCATTACTAGCTTATTTAATATGGCAACAAAATACGTTCTCCTTTTGGATTTAAAATAAAAATCTTTTTAGTTGAGTGAAATGGAGCTGCCTTCAAGAAGATCTCCTAATTCCGTACTGTCGGGAGGATGTCTGAGCGATTTTCTAGAAGCATTCGATACGGTGAGCATTTTCCGTTTAAATTCCACATTCCGGATCAAAATATAATATTCTATTGGTAGAGAAAAGTTCTCACTAAAAGAAAAAGGTAATACTCTTATACCTAACTGAAAAGCAACCCGGCACATTGGTATTTTTATCATAGAAAGCTGTTTCAGTAATGCCTTTAGAAAAGATGCTGGAGGCATTTTTGGAATCGTAGCAACATTTTCTTCTGAGAATGCGGATAAATATTTAAGAATGTATGTTTTTTTCTCTTTCTAACATTTTCTGCTTTCTGTTATTGAACATAGCATATCTTTGCTTAACAGTTCTGGGGTTCTTTCATGCAAATACTCTGGCCTCCTTACACTAAAGTTACATTAGTTCTTCTTATGGTGTGGATAACTACTGCCTTTGGGTATGACTGTAATTTCTATATTTCTCTTTATCATCCTGAGCAAACTTTCTTTTTTTAATATTTCATTTATTTCAAACTTAATCTAATAATTCTAGGAAAACAAAAGAACTAAATTGATTTGCATGTCATATACATCTGCAATTAAAGTAAATCCCAAAGTATTTTGCAAAAACTTTTTCGATTTTTGAAACAAAAACATTACTTCAATATAAATATTTTTAATCTTCTCTTAATGGTTATCTTCTGGTTTGTAACTTAGAAAAACAAAAGATAATGTAATACAAAAAATTTGAGATCAAAATAAAATTTCCTAGTAGTGAAAACTTTCATTTGGTTTATTTTTCGTAAACAATGGTTCACTTAAAATTAGGAATTTGTTAGCTTAGGTATAAAAATTAAAATCTTAAAGCAAGATTCATCAATATAAGTCCATTTTTTTTCTAACATACAATCTCTTAAACTCCCTTTTTCTCTGTTAGGTTATTCTTTGCATCCTATTTGCTCTTTCATTATTTAGAATTTTTGTATACACTGCGATCCAAAAGTTTAGACAATGACGTTTTTTAGCTGTAAAATTTAGAATTGGGATAGTAGAATTTCAAAAGATCCCTATATATATTAAAAAAGTGTTTTGAAATGCTATAATTTAAACATAATAGCTTGATTTGCTATAACAAATTTTTTTTTCATAAAATAAAATTTTGTATGGTCCCAAAAGTTTAGACACAAATACGATATTATGCTGATTTAAAGTACATAATGACCTAATTTCGCATTTTTATTGATAAATCATATATTTTTTAGATGATAAATTAAAGAAAAACGATATCCGGAGAACTAAACAAATTTAATAACGATATTAATACAATTTTACACCAAAAACACAATAAAGTCACTTTAAATCTTTATTCAAATCATATTTGCTTCAAATTTACAATTTAACATATCTAAATACGTACCGAATGAATACCAGCCCATCACCTTAAAGTTTTGCCACGAATTCGTGGACTCATAGACGTTCATTGATCTATTTTCTGATGAAAAGTGCAGTATTTCCCATATAAAATCACAAAATAGCAACAGATTATTCTTTTTTGCACTTTAGTACAATGCAGAGATAGTCACCTCTTCAAAAACGCCAAAAAAATTCGGTTATTCCAAAGTAAATTCACTCTACACCATTACAAACTACCACCTTGATGCTAGAGTTTTTGAGGGGAAAAACCGGTGTTTTCAAAAGCATATTTTTCAATATTCGGTTAAATCGAACTTGTTTAAATAGCACTAAAGAGACCGGTTAATTTGTAACCGGTTCAAAGAAACCGGTTTTTCTCAAGGAACTTCAAATTTTATTATGAAGAAGGAACTTTCGTAATTGTGTGGAGTGAACTTGCGTAAAAATTTCCTACTTTTTTTGTCGTTTTTGAAGAGTTGACTATCCCTGCATTGTACTAAAGTGCAAAATAGAATGATCTGTCACTATTTTGTGATTTTATATGGGAAAGATTGCACTTTTCATCAAGAAAATTGGTCAATGCATGTCTCTAAATCTACGAATTCGTTTCAAAACTTTAAGGTGATGGACTGGTATTCATTCGGTTCGTATTTAGATATATTAAATTGCAAATTTGAAGCAATTGGGATTTGAATAAAGATTTAATATGGCTTAATTGTCTGTTTGGTGTAAAATTGAACCAATATCGTTATAAAATCTGCTTAGTTCACCGGATATCGTTTTTTTTTATTTATGACATAAAAACTATATAATTAAACAATAAAAATGCGAAATTAGGCAATTTTGTACTTTAAATTAGCATAATCTTGTATTTGTGTCTAAACTTTTGGGACCATACAAAATTTTATTTTATGAAACTAAAAATTGTTATAGCAAATCAAACAATTATGTTTCAATTATAGCATTTCAAAATACGTATTTAATATTTATAGGGATGTTTTGAAATTCTAATATCACAAATCTAAATTTTACAGCTAAAAAACGTCATTGTCTAAACTTTTGGATCGCAGTGTAATAGGCATTATTTTAATGTATTACTTCATTTATTTAAGATGTTTCATTACTTATCGTTTTTTATGAAATTCCGTCTCATTTTGGATGATTTTAATCTTTTAAATACATCAGTTTAAAAAAAATTCAAACATTTTTCAATTGTTTTGTGCTTGCTGATATTTATTACGTTCGAAACTTATGAGCTTCATAACATTGTATTTTATTACAAACGTCTAATTAATTAAATAATTAGTTAATTCCACATTCATATTTTCATATTATTATTGTTTTCTTCTTACTTCAAAGCTTTTACGGCATGTCCATCTGGTTTCCTGAGTATGTCCGCCAACTTCGTGAGGAAGAATTCCAACATAACGCCACTCTGAGCGCCAACGGAACGTTTCGCAGGAGGATCTTCAGTGGCGTGCTGGCCAACGAACGTTTCGAGAACGTTCGATTCGATGGCGGTTCATTCCATGACATCGTTCTAGACCACGTGGAATTCGTAGACTGCGTCTTCCTGGACGTGCATTTTGAGAATGTGCATGCTTCCAGAACGTTCTTCCACCAGTCCACCTTCAGGAGAGTGATTTTTGATGTAGGTTGATTAAGTTTAAGTTTTAGTTCTTTTTTAATTGGTTGGTGTAAAGTATGATTTTTTTAAATTGATAAATGACATTTTGTTCCAAATTTCACCTATATGAATTTTCTGATATTTTCACTTTCAATAAATTTCAGATTAGGTTAGGTTAGGTTTGAATTATCGTCGCACTAGAGCTACACGAAGGCTATTGGCGACGCATATTAGAACCACAGTCAGGCCAACACCTGAATAGGCATCCAACGCTTCCGTTAAGGGCGTCATCGTACGCAGCGTTAGGACTTTGAAGGATATTTAACGTGCACTCCCTTACACGGGGTATTATTCGTCGGACATTTTTGGCTGCACGGGTCGTTTATAGGTCGGCAGCTATTTTGGCGATGCCCGGACCAGAACCTGGGACCTACCGCATGCTAAGCGAGTGCTTAACCGACTGGGCTCCCCAGCCCACAACAAATTGCAGAAGATCATCAGATAATATTGAGATGGGGTCAAAAATCCTAAATAATTTTTTTAAAGGTTTTAGAGGGGGCCGATTCTGAAAAAAGGGTTTTTGAACATGGCACTGTAAGAAAAATCACAGCACAAGCTGATGGTAAAAACAATGTTGAAAAGGTAAAAGCAAAGCTGATGGTGGGCAAAATTTACAGCACAAGCTGATGGTAAAAGTTCTTCCATCATCCATGAAATTGTAGATAATTTCAAATTTATTGTGCCGTAATTTTTACATAAAAATTATGTGCATTTACAAATATTGTAAAAGACTTTGGCCTGCCTAGGAAATTGCAAAATTCATGAATGTTTAAGAGAACAAAAAGTGCCGTAACAGCTTAAATCAACTTTATAAAAGTGTTTAAAATGCTATAACCCTGTTCCTATCTGTGTTACAATTAGTACATCGGTAGCTATAAAACGTTTGAAATCCAATACAAATGCAAAAATTCAAATAATTTTTCTGAAAAAAAGCATCATCGTCTATATTTGTTTTTACATAATACCGTGCAATGTACCGTACAGTAGAGTCCCGCTTATCCGAAAGGTACGGGACCAAAATTGAGCAGCAAAAATAAAAAAAAAATTACTACATATTTTGAGATATATCCAACTTTGTAAATACGTATTTATTTTTTGTGTATTTATTTATGCGTATACATTTCTTATTTTGACCGAAAGGCTCGGTAACTTTTTTTATGTAAACCGAATTTCGGATAACAGAGATTCGGATAAACGGGGACTCTACTGCATTTCTAAAAGTTATATATTCTCTTCATTTCAGCACACTGATCTATATGACTACAGATTCATAGGATGCAAATTCCACAACTCCTACTTCAACCACACGCACGAAGGTTGTGGGGTGGATTTCCTACTTGACCATCATTTGAACGACGTTTTCAGGGAGAACCTCTACACGCAGTTCGCCATCATACCGGGAAATATATTCTCCTCGCTTATTCTCGACAGGATCGGAAGGGTTAAGACTATGGGTAAGACGGAATTTTAAAATGAAGATGTATATTAAGTTAGGTTAGGTTTTAATTATCGTCGCACTAGAGCTACACGAGGGCTATATTGGCGACGGGCGTCGTATTTTAGAACCACAGTCAGGTGACGAGCCAACACCTGAATAGGCACCCAACGCAACCATTAAGGGCGACATCGTACGGGGCGTTAGGACTTTGAAGGATATTTAACGTGCCCTCCCCTACACGGGGTATTATTCATCGGACATTTTTGGCTGCATGGGCCGTTTATAGGTCGGCAGCTATTTTGGCGATGCCCGGACCCGAACCTATGTATATTAAGTATTTACTGTATAATATAACGAAAAGGAGTGGTTAAAATTAATGTAACTTTCGATTATTGCTTTGAATTATAAACTACATGAGGAACCAGAGTAGATTCAGCAGAACATTTATAACAATTGAATTTTTGTCTTGGGAAAATTAAATAAACAAGTTTAAACTCCATATAAATTTGATAAAACATTAGAAATAAGATAGAGATTTTAAGTGAGCAAATAAAAAAATCAAATAATTATGTACAAATTGAAATCTTACCAATTCAACCTATCTACTTACACTTATTTTAAATTTAATATTTTGCAACACCAGAAAGATATCTTAAAAATGTTTAGTATTATGTAAAGTTTTTGAAATCGATTGTTAATAAATAAAAAGAAAAATGAACGAAAAATGCAGAATTTTTTTAGCAGAAAAATAACTTTTCCGTTCCATTCTGCTTCTTTTGACACCTGTCAAATATCTTTACTTTTTGTGGTTCAGGCAGAGTACAGGCACAATTCATTTACGAAAGTTCTATGTAGTGAGAGCATTTTTTAATTATGAATATATTACAATATTTAAAAAAAAATTGTCGAATATGTTGGCTATTCATGTTCTTGTTTTTTTTCCCTTCAGCTTCTTCGTTGTTCGTGACGAGTGCGAGCGCGTTGGTCATTTGGTTCCTGGACACTCGGAACTCGGTGATCGCGTTTGAAGCCATCTTCAACTTCATTTCGATCTCCGGGTGGAACGCTGTGGATGTTATCACCACAGAGTCCTATCCGGCGTCGCTCAGGTAATGAAAACCGAGAAGATAAAATATCTCATTTAACAATTGTATCGATAGAAATTCTTCTATGAAAGAGAACAGGCCAAAATATTTTAAAAGATCCACTGGTGAACATTGCGAAACCTTCGGTTTATTTAAGTATCTATTTTTTATGACACACTAAAGTTAAAAACAAATTTAATGCAACAACTTACTTACTGATTCCTACCTCCTCTTTTACTCCGACCTGGAGCGTAAGGGCCATCGCCAAAGTCTGCAAGCCACCTCACCTTGTTGGCAACAATGGTTTTGATCTGTCTCCATGATGCATCTTGCTAGATTTTACAAAAATAAAGTTCATAGTAACTACAAAGGCTGTGTGGTAAAATGTTTCACCATTTTTAAAATTAGGGTGAGTTGCTTTTCATGTTTTGTTTTGAAAAAAAGTTTCGACTTAAAACCGAAAATGTAGTGAAAGGTTTACCACACAACCATTCCAGCTAATGAGAACCATGGTGTAGTGGTCTTTAACCCTATACTCTTATGCTGTTCGACTAGGGTTCGCACACGTATCGTGGACTTAAGTTTTATTGTAAACGTATTCTGAGCTACAGATAGTATTTGAAGAGTACACGGGAAGAACCGATTGATATTCGTACAAGGCTTTCCTTAATATTCTCTTTGGGGATGATAGCGAGAAATCGCCTAAACTGGTGTAAAGAAGCCAGTTACTCGCTTTGCTTACCTTTCGCGGCAACCCTAATTCACGTCAGATTTGAGTGGAACGAGTCACACGTTTGTACCGCAAATGAAGAACCATAAGAAAAACCGGTTTCCGGTCACCAATATCCGCCAAGCAGAGACAATTACGGAAAGACTCTAAAGAAATCAATCGGTTCTTCCCGTTCATTTGTTATTCACGAAAATTTTCTAAATTCCTTTGCTACTGGAAAATTCTGGGAACATATTTTTCCGTCTCATTACGTGCCTTTTCTGACTTCTTTTATCTTAGAAATTTTAAGTAATATCACAGGGTCTCTTTTAAAAAAAAAAATATTATTAAGCAAAAATTATTCGGTTATCAAAAATATGCGTTATCCACATTTAATCTTCATTTTTCTCATTTCAGGGCTACAGGCTACGGTTTCTTGAGTGCAGTGAGCAGGATATCGGCCATTCTGGGCAACCTGACCTTCGCCGCTTTCATCCACACGAGCAAAGCCCTGCCCGTGCTCACCACGGCGGCCGTGCTCTTCGTAGGTGCTCTCTGCTCGCTCAAGCTGCACGAGACCAAAGACACCCTCATGTGAACCCATCTTCGTGTACCAATTCTTCCCTTGCGACTTGCTGGTATGATTGAAAGCCAACACTGAACAAATGCCTTGGATTTCTGCACTGTAAAAAAATTCGGAAAAGCTTCTGAATGTATGGGAATGTAGTTTTCAGGAACGTTTAAGAGTATTTTGAAAACCTCAGCTTGTAATATTCAAAAACCTTTTTGAGCATTTCAATCTGCTATTTACCATGAAGCAGGCAGGATTCGAGGCTCGACATTCCTAAGAATGTACAATCGCGATGCAGGCAACCTTAGTCACTAGACCACCGAAGAGTCTTTTTCCACGCTTTCCGGTCATGTTGATGAGCGAGAAAATACTCGAAACGGAATAATTTGCGCATGCGGTACAGGCATTAACTTCTTAATTTTAAAAATAATGGAAACGTTTACAAAAAAGGATCGGAAACATGCCAGGAATTTCAGGTCTTTTAGATTTTTTTAACACATTTCAGAGGTTCCTGAAATTGTTTCACAATTTGAATTACACTTACAATGGAGAATTTAAGTCAGAGAGAAAAAAAAATTGTCTTATAGTGTTGATCATTGATTTTTAAATAAAATTTAAGCAGTCAATTAAATGAATATTAATAATGAAAAATTAAAATCAGAGATAATAATGTCCTTTCCTTGACTGCATTAAAATTTGAACTGTAAAGTTGTGTTATTTCGGAAAGAGAAAGTAGCTATAAGAAAAAATCTCTCAAAGTAAACTTTAAAACAAGACAACTATCAGAAACAAAGAAACGTATAATATGTTTATAAATATGAACTTTACTAAATATATTGTATAAAAAAATAAAATTGGTCATTATTGAAGCTTGAATAACAATTAAAGTTATTAATGAATAATTAAATCCAAAATGTCAAATGACAAACTTTGATTAAAAATTTTGCATCTATTACAAACAACTTAATTAGCTAGTTTAACTAAATTGTTTACATTACTGCTGAGTTAAAAAAAAAATCTTATTACAGTAGTATTGTCATTGCTGATAGTGCATACATGCGATATGAAAATGAAATGCATTCAATCAAACCAGCGACTCTACGTTGTGAAACATTGTATTGCTATTTTATAATGTATATATAAAGATGTTTGTTGTTTGTACTGTTCGTGTAAATGCTTTTATAGTTTGTTGGAATAATAGAAGCTATAAATCTGTTTTTACAATACGTTTCATTCGAAATTTAACGCAAAAACAAAACCTTACTGCCCTTACTGTGGCACCCCTTGCCTGTAATGAAGCTAACTAATTTTGCATGGAGACGTAATTAATATTTGTAGAAGCGTATTTTCGTACATTTTATAGCTAAGCTACCCTATTTATTTATGATGCAAATCGTATTTGTATAAGGAAAAAACTAGATCAATTGCTAAGCGTTTAAGATCCAAATAAATTTGATATAATATGTCGTACTGAACTGTATTCGCACAATCTTCAATTAGGAAACATATTTTAATAACGAAGCAAAGTTAGTAATTTTCCATTTATTTAAAAGCACGTAGTTAAGATTGGTAAACAAATTTTGCAATAAATGTTTTCGTAGCAAGTTTTGAATACCTTTACCCTCAAAAATGCTTATTAAACATAAAAGTTTAGTAGTTTTGTATGAAAATATTTTATTAGGCATAAGTAGTTGGCAGTTAAAATATTCAATCAAATATAATCCACTGGGCAATATTTTAGACAGATGTTAGTACAAAGCGGTTTATGCAAACATAAGCAAAAAAGTAAAAAATTATGAAAGCTAAATATTTTTTAGCTATGCTCTCCTGAAATATGAAATACTAATTAAAATATAAATGTATTTAACATGATCAAATTATGATTTAATTTTTTTGCCTTAATTATAAAGCACTGTCCTATTGTGGAAAATATAATGTTTATCAAAAATATGTAGGTAATATTTGAAAATCATATAAATGGCGCTATGAAGATTATGCAACTATTAAAAAAAATAATGGTATTTTTAACATTGCAAATTTTAATGAAATGTGTATAAAAAAGATATAGCATCATTCCAAATATTCCTGCCGTAGAAATTTAGGAAAATTGTGTCATAATGTATAGTTGTACGCTATTTAGTTTTGACTGAAAACGTAGTTACCATTATACATATTGTGTAAACTTTGTTCCCGATAAGTATGTGATGATGTGCAGTGTGAATGTTGTTGTTGTTATTATTGTTCATCTCAAAGTAAAAAAAAATGTGGTTTGCAGGCAACTTGATGTCTATACAGTTTTCAAATTTTTGATAAAGTTATGTTAGTGAAGCTCTCCCATAATTAATGCTAATATAATAATTTACTAAGTGAATGAATAATCTATGTTTTTTAACAAAGCAAATATGTGTTGTTGTCGTGTAATTTAATGTTATAAATTGTGTAAGAAAACATTGGTTGATTTTTTTTCTAATTGAGTTTACTTTTAAATGCCTGATGGCCATTTAAAGATGGCAGAAATATAAATTATACATATTTCGTTATTTTAAATGTTGAAGAAAATTTTTTTTTTTTAGTTTAAAGAATACTGTAATCACAATTTTAATCGGATAATTTGCAAGTTAATCTTTAAGTCATAAACATACTCAAAGAATACAATGTCAAATATAAAAATATTATATTAGTTTGCGAGAGAAGAATTAGGTGCTATAATAAAACAAAAAAAAACGCTTTCTATCATAATCATTCTACAAACAGATGCTTATTTGACAAATTAGCTCATAATTGTTACAGTGAAATATTACCCTGTTATTATATATATATTACTTTTTGTAATGTCCCGTGATATCAAGTTGTCCTAAATTTCATATAATGTATGCTTTGCATACAGCTGACATATCCAAAGGAAATAAAATATATATATAAAGAAACGTTTCTATTTATTTATCCATAATTTTATTTCAGGGTTAGTATGCATAACGGTAACTTGATATTTATTTTTCTTTATTGAAAACAGCTACCAAAAAGTATCACGAATTCAACAACAAAATATTTGAACTATAGTGGAACATTTTACAATTTATTGCAAATAAAAATTACTAACAACGAATATTTTTCAAATATATTGGAAAATTTCTAGGTGTTTTTAAGAATTTTTTTATATGTCGATCTCTATATTATTTACAAAAAAAATATAAAGCACTTTCGAATTTTTCGAGTTTTTCAGTAACTTTTGTCACTTGCATAGATAAGTTAAAATATTAGATTGGCAGATCACGTGACCTCCAATGCTAACGACGGGAAGCGCATGGAAACTAAAATTGGAATAGCATGAAGCCAGTGATGCTACTACTTTAGGAAGAAAAGGCTACGAAACAATAAAATTTAATTCAAAAAGTCCCCAAAGAAACCATAAAAATACTAGCTGCATTTTGGAATTTTTTTTTATCGACTGTAAAAAAAACGTGAAACGCTTTTCTAGTATTTTTATAGTTTTTATTTTTTGTAATTTTAGAATTAAATGGCATTTTTTTTCGTAGTATTTTTCAGAGACGTTATATAAAATGGACTATACGCATTCAGTAGTAAAGCAGCTTCCAATAACGTCCTCAACATCACAAATCGCCAAGAGGAGAAAGGTTAATTGCTACATGTGGCAACTTATCGCTACCGTTTCGTTACGAACTATTCCAAATTGTCGCCAGACCTGAATATCAGCTGGCATACCGAAATGGTGACTCACATCAATTTCCAAGTCACGTGGGCTCACCAAAACTACTGCGCAGATTTTTAATGTGTTTGCAGACTATAATTTTTAGATTTTTCTTTCTATGTTCAATAAGAAATATTTGCTTTCATTCGTTTTATTTCTGTTAGATGCTTAATTTTCGTGCCGTTTATAATCTTTCTACATATTTATCTTAATTTTATTCCTAAAATCCTATACTTTTGAATAGAATAAACTATTCTATAAGCACTTTAAAAGTTCATGAATCATTTTCTTGATGAAAATTTTCTGTAAAAATTCTAATTAGCCTTCTGCGCCACATGCATTTGTAGCGGCCTCGATAACTCATTGTCTGCCAAAAGGATCCTCAAGGCGGAGATGAGTTATCTCGGCTTATATTACTACCAGCAACGTATAAATCTGGAATTGTAGAAACATGGGCGGTAAATCAGCGCTATCTAGTTATTGATTGAATATTGAGGTTGGGTGTGGGGTAACCGACACACATTGATCTGATCCACGATAAAATAACTATAAAAAAGATTGATTAGCTTTTTAATGTTAAAATAGAAGCAATAAGATGCCAAAAGTAGAAACCTTTTTTTTTTTACAGAATTAGCATTTTATCTGTGTTCCTTTCCCAGCTTCTTTTTCATACCGCTATAGATTGCCGGCCTCATATTTTAAAGTCGTTGTGGAAAACTCGGCAAATGGTAAACTCGCCATGGTCAGGTCGCAGTCATGTGACTGCGACCCAAAGATGACGAGACGCTTTAGGTTTGCCAATGCGCAGTCCATTCTATATTGATGTCTCTGGTGGATTGGTTGGTTGGTTGGTGAACATATATTTTCATGTTTGTGTGCTTGGTCTCCTGAGACCTGCTAATATAAACCTTTGTCAATTAAGACAGAGACACAGACAACACACATACATACGTGACAGATGTTGCCATATATCGTTCGCCACCTCCACAATTTAGACATGTCTCTGATGAAGGGTATAGTTTCCAGGTACCTGTACCGTGGGAAACTGCGCAATGACCGCCCAAAGGAAAGGACTTTCGGATCCAACCGATTTAACGAGCACGTACTCCGCATATACTCGACAAACACAAAAAATGTCGTGATGTGAGAGCTTTTTTTATAAACATCACTCCTTTCATTCACACATTTTTTCCCACGACACATAATTGATAGGCTTTTGTTGCGAGGCCTATGTTAGACTGCTGGCGCCGAGATAGTGTATCTGTGGCGGTTACCACACACGCAACCTCAAGAGTCCATTAATAACTAGATGGCGCTGATTTACCGCCCATGCTCCTACCACTATTCCACATTACAACGTTAACGGCAGTATATAACCCGAGATAACTCGTCTATAACTTGAGGATCCTTTTTTTGGTGGATAATGGGGTTATCGAAGCCGTTACAGTGGTGACCCGAGGACTCGTTCGCTGCTAAAATGCAAAACAACGCTGCACGTAACTCAACTCCTCAATTCAACGGTAGCACACAACTCTCTCTCAACGCAGCACAACCACAGCGAAGCAACCTGCACACGGTCGGTACCTTACCTCGTTGCTTCTAGGGCGTGTTGTGGCGGTTACCACACTCGCAACCTCAATATTCCATCAACAACAAGATGTCGCTGATTTTCCATCCATTTTCCTAACACTATTTCAGATTGCAAAGTTAAAGGAAGTTTTATAAGCGAGATAACTCATCTCCGCCTTGAGGATCCTTTTGGCAGACAATGGGGAACATTCATGTGATGTCACGCGGTTTGTTATCCTACACAGCTCTCAAACCACGTGCTAATGTTGTCCTACTGCTCTAACTTGTCTAACCACTTCTTTTCTCCAGCGTTTTGGAATTGAAGCTCAGGTTGATACGGCCGTGAATGTTCCTCACTATCGAGGCCGCTACACATCAAGGCCAATACACATCCATGCCTTTTAGCGATTCGAGCCCTAACAAGAGAGGCTAGCTTTCTAACCATTGCGCCGCCGTGTCGGCATATGTCTCTGGTATAGTCCGACCACGCTAAGTTGGCAATCAAAATATTTACATTGTGGACGATTCCACTTTGAATTGAGGTTTTTAAGCAGAAGAAAAAAGGGTTGCCAGCTCAAGGCGTTTGGCGAGAAGAGGAGATTGTTGGTCTAGTTCAATCTATCACACTAGAGCTACACATCAGTTATCGGCGATAGAGGATTGTTGTTGATTGCTAGTAGCGGTTAACTATGATTATTTTTGTCATTTTGATGAAGTGTTTTAAAACATAAAAATGACTGTGACCAGGAATTACTCCGATGGGCGCTAGAACTTAAATAATGATGTGAAATACAGGGTGGTTATAAAATACCGCTCGCTATTCGGAGTGGTCTTTAGGTTGAATGAATAATCCGTATGCAACAAACATTGATATACTTACTAATTAAGAAGAAAAGAATGAAATCATAAAAAACAAACTCGTCTCTTGACCAGGGCTCTAAATTACGAGGCGTAATTAGCTGTGTTGGTCGTAACTTGCCATAATCGACCATGCCTCGTAATTTAGAACCCTGGTCAAGAGACGAGTTTTTTTTATTATTCTTTTTTATGATTCCATTCTTTTTCCCCCTTCTTGAT
Source organism: Hylyphantes graminicola (assembly GCA_023701765.1). Lineage (NCBI taxonomy): Eukaryota > Metazoa > Arthropoda > Arachnida > Araneae > Linyphiidae > Hylyphantes > Hylyphantes graminicola. The sequence continues at coordinate 43,184,965 of CM043113.1, read as the reverse complement.
TAGTAACTCTATGTTTGAAGCATTTGGATTATTCATTCAATCTACAGACCACTCCGAATAGTGAGCGTTATTTTATTACCATCCTGTACAAGAGTGAACCCGATGCAAGTACGATCTACCACCCTTCAATTAATAATCTGTTTCTTAACCTTAAAGAAACTTGCGCCCAAAAGCAATGAATCGCCAAACATAGTAACTCTTGCCCAAAACCTTCCTTACCTTTTTTCGAAGTGGACTGGTCCACAATGTAAATATTTTGATTGCCAACTTAGCGTGGTCGGACTATATTTATTTGGCCATGTTTTGACGGCGACAACTAAAACAAAAATATCACGTGATCTCGTGTTTCGCGCGCATCCCCATACAATTTGTATTGGCGTGCGCGCGCATGGAGGATGAAACAACCGCAATTCATACACCGTGCGCAACGAAAACATTGACGCACGGTGACTGCACTTCTATTGTGACTCACGGTGTTTTAGCTATTAACGCATGCCTTAAATGTCTACGAGAATACTCTGATTCGGTGCGTCTTGCGCTATGGTAACTTCAGAGAGAAAAACCGAATTTATCATTTTAAATTTTCAAATAATCAAATCGAAAGCCAAAAAAGCAATTAAAATTCCACTCTCGCCAAGTAACCCTGAAAAAAGTTGTCAGAGACAGTCGAAAATCCCGACAACTTTTCGTATTTAAGCCAGGTTAATTTGTTGTAGGGTTGCTATTGTCAATAAAAAAATAAAAGGGGAAAAATAAAAAATAAAGGTTATTAAAGTTGAAGTGCATAAACTATTTTCAATCAATTGCATTATATATAAATTTTCAGAACCTTAAATTTCTCCATATAAATTGATGTGTTTAATTTTTTTTCCTTGTATTTTTATGCATTATGATAAAAACGTTTGTCCAATATGATATGAAACTGGTTTGATATGATTGATGATTTTGATACTGGTTTGTCAAAATGTTATATAATGCGAAATAAAATAATGGTGGATAAATGTAAATGTTTAAAGACTTGAAAGTGTCTAGGGGCTGCGGCAGTCGATTAGGCATTCGCCTAGCATGCGGAATGTCCCAGGTTCGGGTTCGGGCATCGCCAAAATAACTGCCGACATATAAGCAGCACGTGCAGCCAAAAAATACCCCGTGTGGCGGTAATACACGTTAAATATCCTTCAAAGTCCTATCGCTGCGTACGATGTCGCCTGAACCTACTAGCCCCACGAAGCTATTTACGAATCTAACATTTATATTATAATGTATTTAAATTTTAACTAATATTATATATATATTTTAACCCTTAATATAAATGTATGGTTATTATGCCCAATCTCTCTGGCTTAGTGGTCAGCTCTTCTTGATCTTATTCCGTAGACCCGAAATCGTATACGGGTCCAGATAAATTAATTAAAAAATCTCAAAGAATTTCCAATTTAAATATTATAAAAGTTAAAAATCTATGTTATAAACCAACAATTTTATTTGCTACACTGAGTTTTAATATTATTAACCAAATTAATGTTTTCGTATTAATGTTGAAATCAAGGTCACGCGTTAAAGCAAGCGATGCAAACTTTTCATCCTATTCCAATTTTCTTGCACAACACCAGCATTGGGAAGACCAAACAGATCCCCCAGACGCATGCGTTTGGAAAAAAAACCTACGATTTGGCGAAAAAACCGTTCGCTATTGCCTCGTTTAGCGATCGCCAAGTTTTTGTTTTAATTGTCGCCGTCAGGACATAGCCTTTTAAAAATACCACTGGAAAAGTGTTTCAAGTTGTTGTTTTTTTAAGTCACTAAAAATATTCCAAAATGCAGCTAGTATTTTTTTTTTGTACCAACTACCTTTCCCCGCCGAAAGGGAAGAATATTGCGAAAAAGCGGCAAATCAATCGTAGACTGCAGGCGGCATATTCATAGATTTAGGAAAATCTTAAAATCCAGCCCTGACTACAGATATCCACCTCCCACTCTCACCCCATTTAAAAGTTTAGAAAACATATTTGTTGCATTGATAAAGTTACTAGTTCGCTTCGCTGAGGTTCCATCTCAAAAACTCGTCACGTGATTGTGGTTTGTAAACTACGAAACGTAACTAACTGTGTTAAAACTCTAAAAAGAGGCTAAAAAAAAGACAGCTTCAAATGCTTAAATTGCCAAATTACGACATAGCCTCCTACCAAAGCTCCCTCCTACATTATCATGCCGTGCGAAAACGATCAAAATTGGCTATCGTGAGAAAGCTGTCAATAGATGGCGCCATTTAGCGTCCACGTGCTGGAGAACATGTGCTGTTGTTTTACTATGTCCACACACTACCAATATAAGCTGACATGTACAGGCATGCGCGCGCACCAACCTAGAATGATTGAAATCGTATATGAATGCGCGCGCATTTCGTGTCAGTTTTTAAGTTTTTATTGCCGTAGTGTTTGCTTTGTTTACACCAGCTCGTTGCGATTGTGATAAGAAATTTTAGTTACTAGAATTTTGAATTTGTAAATTTTTTTGTAAACTTTTGAAAAAATTAAACGAATAATGGCTAGTTTTTTTGCATCAGAACAGCTTAAAAGTAAAAGGAAGAACGAAGAACACGGTGTGTCAATAATTCCATACAGGAATTCCTACGAAATGGAAGATAATTTGGTAAGGAGTTTTTTAAATTATTCTTTTTTGGTGAAAATGTATCGTCTATTCTAAATATTTTTATTCTTGAAACTTTTCGTAATGCATTTATTATTAATTATTATAATTTCTTTTTTCCCTCCTAATATATAGTTTAAACACATATTTACTTTTGTTCTATCTAGATTTATTTTTATTTGGTTCGGGCATTCTGTTTTCTAATATATGTGTTTTCAAAGTAATAAGTTTTGAAAAAACTTTTTAATATATTTTTCACGTAAATTCTACTAATTTATATGCAATTTATAGTTGATAATTAAAATATCTATCGCATTTTAAAATTCTGTTCTTGTTCGAAATTATAGTATTATTATTAAGGGACTGTTATTCTCAACAGAAGCATTTTTAATAAGTGTTATATAAGTATTTATTAATTTTTCTTTAAGAAGCCAAAACTATTTTTTTTTAAATGTAACGTCTGAACAAGGTTCTCATTACTTGCCTTTTAGTCTTATTAGATTATTATCCGGGGATTTTGTTCCGCTTGCAGAATCAAAATAAAAAATACTTCATTCATTGCGAATACATTCTTACCAAAATATAAATATGCGAAGACTACCAACAGATGGCGCGACCTGACTTTTTTTTTTGTGGATAGCCTGTGAATCTATCTATCTAGTATATCTACGATTTACGAAAAGAACAAAGACGAAAACGGAACTTCGGACAGAACAGAAAAATGAAATGTAATAAATTTTAGTCGTTTTGCCTGAAATACCTTTTGTGAGAACTAAGCACAAATCGAATTATAAAAAAAGGGCTGATATGGAGGGTTTTCCTCTTAATTTGCACCAATTGTGCTTAATACAAAAGTACCGAAGAAAGTTAGAAACTCAGTTTTGTCTAGAAATTATTCTAGAGGAATTTAAACCAGAAGGTACTTTTCTTACCGTCAGTGGCGAAAAAAGAAATATTGAAGAATTAAAAGTGAGTATATATTTTAAATACTTTATATAGATTCGGATAAATTTTAAATATGTCATTGGCTTGGGTACATTTTTGGTTAACTGTGCAGAAATGAATTTCAATTGTTTAATAAGTAAGTCTCTTGAGACTTTTTTTCTAAGGTAATACAATTTATGCAATATAAAACAGTTTTTTTAATAACTCCAAAACATGGGTTTTCCTATTTCAGATTAGAATCTATATACAGTCCAAGATATTTTATAGGCTATTTGTAGAGCTTAAACTTATACAAGAACAGTCAGTATTTTGTCTACATGTTGTTAAATGATATTTAAGATTCTATAGGAAATTCCTGGTTTTCCAGGTTCCTTAGACCACCCTGAGTAAGCATATCACGAAAATTACATTGGCTCAATATGACAACAGTCCAGACTTGATTAGCACAACCATACTTATTGATTGGATCTTAAATACATCAAATAGGACTTACCCAGCTAAAACAATACATGTTCATGAATTCTTATGAAATTTAGTACTCAGATATACTTTTCAAGTACATTTTATACTGATATTAACCTGATAACAGGTTTGTTTAAGTAGCGATGAACTGGAATGGGGATTAGAGTTTAACTCCGGAGATTGGAGGAGGAGATTATAAAAGCAATATTAATCCGTTGCTTTCAATCCAAAACAAATGTTTCAGGGCTCTGAAAGGACATCTTTATTTGAACTAGGGATGCACCGAATACCAAATTCGGCTGAATACCGAATATTCAGCCTACCTACTAAACCCATTTTTATTTTTTGTCATATCTAAGTAACTTGTGTTTTTTATTCATCAATTTTAATTCAACATAAGCATATAAGTACACAATCGCACAATAATTTTAATACAATATAGCTATTAAATTTTTAATTAAAGCAACACTAAATAGAGTAGTACTTGTCTCGTTTGTTATTTGAACAAGCATTTTAGAAAGTGTTTGAAACTTGGTAAAATCACACAACCCGAAAACAGAAGTATGAAAACAAAAACAGAAGAGGGTGGATCCGATGTAAAATTGATGTTAGAAATAAAAAATAATAAAATCATGGCTTACAATATTCTTATACAAACACAAAATATTTTTGTTTTATCTTTTAGTGCAAAATTACAATTGTGATCTATATAGCACTTATTGTTTTTTTAAAGCCCACCCACTGTTACTGTTTCCTTAAAGAGACATGTTATTTAATAAAACTTGAGTAAAGTTTGAATTTTTAATATAAATTACAAAAACTTAAGAGTTTGAGTCTATCAAAAAAGAAAACAAGTCCTGTTTGGAAATTTTTTCGATGTTTTAGATTAGAAGATATCATGAAGTAATTTTTAAAAAACTAAATTTCACTGTTCGGCCAAACCGAATAGTAATCGAATATTCGGTGCATCCCTAATTTGAACATCTCCATTTTTAAATTTACTGCCAATGAGGCATAACGTTATTTTTCAAAATGGTTTTATATAAACAGCGTAATAATTCTTTTTGTAATTTAAAAGTAAACATCTCAGCTAGACGAACAGGTTTAAAAATTTTTTATTTAAATTTATATTGTCAATAGACGACATTGATGTATTTTTTAATTTATAGAAGCAAATTGTTTTTTGTATATTAGGGGTATACCTATGAAATGACCCTTTTTTTAAGAAAACTTACTGGTGAATTTTGCATCACTGGATGAGGGTAATAAATCGAAGTATATACCATTAAAATCAGTAACTTTTGCTTATCTTTTTGGTAAATTATGGATTCCTTCGTGATAGAACTTTGCGTCCTTTGAGATAAAAAACGAGTATGCTTATTTTTCAACTTCATCAAAAGTAGCGAAGCCATACCATGTTCCATGGATCTGAGCAAGTGATAGTCTGGAAGACCAATATCTGGAGAATATAGCGGGGGCAATAAAACATCCCATGTCAGGTTTTTTAAAGTGTTTTTAACGTTATTTGTGGTGTGAGGCCGCGCATTGCAATGGAGCAAAATAACTGTTCTGTGTCTGCGAGCCCATTCTGTCCCTTTTTTGATAAATTCCTGGTTTACATCGGTTAATTGTTGTTGATATTAATCAGAAGTAACTATTTCACTAGGTTTAAGTAGCTCATACTTAAGAAGGCCTTTTTGATCCTACCAAACACAAAGAACTGTCTCTTTCAAAGCGATTTTCTCTTTAGAGTCAATGTTGAGCGTTAGCCTGGATTCAACCAGCATTTTTTTCGTTCAGGATTGTCAAAATATATCCATTTTTCATCACCTGTGGCAATTCGATGCAGGAAACACTTTCTTTGATGACGATTCAAAAGTTGCTCGCAAGTGATTTTTTTGTTCTCCATCTGTAACTCTGTTAAAGCATGTGGTACCCATTTTCCTTCCTTGCAAATTATTCCCAAGGCATGAAAATGTTCGCTAATACATTTCTGAGTTACATTTAACATTTCTGAAATATGTACCCGTGAAATTTTTGGATTTTTATCCAAAATTGTTTGCAATTCTTCAACTTCAAATTTTTTTGGTAGTTTTCAATTATCTTTGTCTATCACATCAAAATCAGCTTTTTTAAATCAAACAAACCATCATTTTCAAAATGATTCAGATGGACCATTGTCTACACAAGCTTTTTGAAGCATTTGAAAAGCTTTAGCAGCAGTTTTTTTTCAAAATAAAGTAATGGATTAAAATTTCCCGCAAATGACCCTTTGTTGGCATGAAACATGACATCTTTAAAGCCTAGAATGACTATGAAAAAAACACAGCAGTAACTAATGCCCTTGGCAGGTGAAAGGTTAAAAGTAGTCTGACAAAATGGTAGTAGGACGATTCCACACTTTTATTAACCCGGGTGCAGTGCCATCTGTTCTTATAGGTCATTTCATAGGTATACCCCTAATATATATTTCTCGCTGACCAGAATTTTTTTAAATTTGTTTTGATAATATAGCATTGCCGCATTTTTGTTTTTTCTCTATGTATATTTATGTATTTAAATTTAATCTTATTGTGTTTTTTTTGTTATTAACTTATGTGTCTTATTAATTATAATTTTGATTTTTTTTCACTCACATATACGGGGTTCTTGTTTTACCCCCTTGTGACAAATATCTTTTTTCTGTAATGTTTGTTAAGAGTTAATAAAGTGTTTGTTTGTTTGCAATCATTACATAAAAATGTATGAAATTTAAATTTAATGTTTAAAATTATGTATTTTCAAATAACACTCCTATGAATCGTTACTATATTTTTTAGTTACTTAGTTTGTTAAGTTTCTGTTTATTATCATTACAATTGTAATTTTTGAAATTATCACAGAAATTTTGAGTTTTTCATATTTTGTTACTACACCCTGTTACATTGTTATTCTGTCTTCTAGACCAAGGCTGAAATGAGAATAAGGATAGTTGAATTTGTCCTGGCCATAGTTTCTTGGCACTGTTATTAACCACGGTCAAAACGGTCTTCCCATGCATTTGGGCTCTTGAACATCAGTTTTCTTTTACCGCAAAAAATTATATTCTTATTTCTCTAAATGCAATGGCCTCAGTAATTGTAATGCCCCATGTTATCCCACAATAATTTTGGTAGCTTTGGCATTAATAAACTACCTTAATATCTTACTATAATCTTCATTGCTAAAATTATGACATTTTAAGGCCAAAATAACTAATATTTCTTCCTTAAATTATTTTTTATGTTATAAACCAGGATAACTACTAGAAATTCATTATTATGGTAGAGAACACATTACAACTTGCATATTTTCTGATGTATCAATAAAAGTACAATTTGTGTTCCAGCAAAAAAAAATAATTAGCACTACAACACTGATTATAAAAAGTATAACTATATTCTATTTCATTCTAGAACTTGTTGAAAGGGCGATATGGAGATAGCTTTTATAATGTATCAATAAATAATTCAATCCCCCTGATTACATTGTCAGACACAGATTCTGAAACTCAAGAGGATTATGAAACTCCAAAGAAAAAAACATTACAAAGGATGCACAAATTACAATCTTCAGAAGAATGTTCTCCACCTATGGCTGTAAAAAAACTGTTTACTGAAGGAAATTCTTCAGAAATGATAGTGTCTAATGATCAAACTGATGTAAGTTTTGTCTAGTATTGGTAGTATGTTTAGTTAAAACTAACTGAATTTTATTCATATTAAAAGACATCCCAAAAACTTGAAAAATTTGGCTGCATTTTTGAAAATCTGCTTAGGCTCAAACAACCTAGCCAGTTAAATTCAAAACTCAATAAATTAGCTAAGCATAGATAAATTATAAGCAAAGTGGATAGTTATAAGAAGTCTTTATAATTGCTGGTCAATAAAATTGCAACTGATTAAGAGATCATTTATACAATTACAAAGGAATTAGCCTGTGTTAAAGATTTGTTTGTCAAACACTAGAATGGAATGGTTGGAAATGTTCATTGAATTAATCGTTTTGAGCATAATGATTCATAATATTATTTTAATCATAAATTTTATCAGGGTGTCCAGTTGTCGGGAAAACCGGGAAAGTCGGGAATTGTACTTGAATTTTTTAGAGTCGGGAAAATCGGGAATTATGCTTGAAATTGTCGAAAATTCCGGTCTACGTCGGGAAGTTTCGCTACGTTCTGCAAATTTTCGAATTTTATAGATTTATAAAAATATGCCTTTTGTACAGTGTATTTCGAGGTTTACGAATCAGCAGATTTAAAAGAAATTTCCTCTTCTCTAAATTTCAGATTTGCTGATTTTAAAGAGTTCTTGATTTTTTCGTGGATGTCTAATTCTTTGAAAGTTACGAAATTTGTCTCAAGTTGGCTATTCAGAATTTCGCCCGATTTCAAAGTTATTTGTTCTGTAGGTTTTTAAGGTTCGCGATTCGTTTATTACTGAGGCTCTACATTTGAGAAGTTATTTACAAATTTACCGTTCGTGTTGAAATTTCCCGTGTGCGCCATAAAGTCATGCCACATGCTGCGATCTTCGGAATTCTAAAGATTCCCTAAGATAAGCTTTTTGTATGAATTATTTTTGAAATTTTCTTTCCATTTACAAATTTCAGATTTTCAGAGATTGTCGATTTTCCTTTATTTTGCAGGTAGCCTAGATTTATGAATTGGTCGGAATTGACGGTTTTGTGTAATGCAATTTTTTTCTGGTTCGTTTATTTCAGGAGTCTTCAATTTTCCTATTTTTGAAGTTGCACGATTTACACATTTTCAGTTTCGCGATTTAAATATATCGATTTAGTCTTTTTCGTCGAATTTTTTGATTCGCCGATACTCAAAAGGTTTCATGATTAAGCGATCTTCGAATTTTGTTGTAATTTGTCGATTTATGAGGATCAGTGATTGTCGACTTCTAAGTTTTGAAATACAGTAGAAAACAGCAAGTTTAAATAATACATTTTAATAAGGTGTCGAATATCTGTTACTGGGCCGGTGAAATCTAATAATGCTACCTGATCCGATTTACTTATTTTGCCGCCTAGTAATTTTTACGGAAACCGCCGGCGCCGATGAGCCTTGCCTGATAATGATAGACTTTTTTTTTTTTGCCTCTGTGTGATCGGAATAGCAATTCGTTTCTTTTGTAGCTCCGGTTCAGGCCAATCGGCCCAACCAGAATATTTTCTTTTAATCAAGTATTCGTGAGTATTGTGACCTAGTTATCACAAGATCAGCTTGATTTTTGTTTGCGTTTGATTTTGTTGTTGTTGGTTGCATTTTTAGTGCTTCGGTCTATTCTGGGGTTTTTAGTAAAAACGGGAAATCGCCGAATTGATTGTGTCTGGATTAGTGGTTCGTATTAACAAATTTCCGAAAATGCGGGATTTTACTGATGTTTAATTTTGAGTTTTATAATTTCGGAAATTAGGGATTTTCAATGTCGTTAGTTGCAATTTCTGACGAAAGATCTTCGAGGTTTTATAGATTTTTTCGTGTTATGGTTCGCGAAACGCCGTTTTTCGAAGTTCATGATTTGACGACTTTTAGATTTAGGTTTAGTTTGAAATATCGTCGCACTAGAGCTACACGAGGCGACTTTTAGCTTATTGTAAATTTACCGATTTCAGAAGGATCGCAATTCAACGATTTTTCTGAGAATTTGGAATTTTCCAGACTTCATGAATTTCTTGTTTTACTAATCTTTGAGATATTTTGTGAATCATTAATTTTCAAAACTTTTGGATTTACCGATTTTGAAAGGTTCTTGATTCGCTATTTTTGAAGGTTTTCCACAAATCGAAATGGTTCAATTCAATCTTTTCCAGGTTAAAATTTAAAGAAATAACTCATTGAGGTATCAAATGTAAAATATTACATTTAATTTAGCATTATTAAAATTTATAATGAAAGAAATATTTTTAAAATAACCTTTATTTTTTAAAATTTTAAAGAGTATCTCATATAAAAGAGAATCCAATTTATGTGGTGTTTTTTTCACTAAAATTGAAGATTTTTACTTTAAATATCACTAAATTAACCCTACAAATAACTCATCCCACTTTTCTTTTTTTTAAGCCATTAATTTTAATGACCAGCCTATTTAAAGTATTAAAGAGGGTGTTTTAATTAATTTTTTTTAAAGTTTTGTTTAATTTTTCAAGTACAAAATTGCCTAATTTTTTCAAATTAAATGACCGATGACCAGTAAAAATATAGGTACAATACTATCTGCACTCTGCATTAATCGGAGACTCTACTAACTAACTGGGCTAAATAATAGTTAATGCTAAAACAAAAACAACTCTTTATTCAAATATTTTCTCTTTTTTTTTTTTCGTTGCCTAATATTTCTGTTACCTAGTTGTTAAGCATATTTGAAAAAAATTTAGTGATACTGTGATATACACGATTGGTTATATGCGAGCATCCTTGAAAAATTTGGAAATGAGCCTTGAAATCCTTGAAATGTGCTTGAATTTTTACCAGAAATTTTGCTGGACACCCTGTTTATGCATCCACTCTCCAAGCAATCCACATTTTAAAAAACTTTACAGTCTTTATTTTAATATCTTTCAATTTAAAATTCTTTTGGCCGGTGGTCTTTTTGACCTAATGTCACAATATGGCAGGATGTTTGCAATGAAATTTCTAACTTCTTTCTTGAACATAGAACTTTTGAACAGGCTAGGTAACACAGTACTGAATTTGTGCATTGTATTTCTATTTAATTGACTGCTTATAAGACATTAAAATCATATTTACTAGCAAAAAAATCATATTGAATTACTTTCGTAACAAATACTGTTTTTTCTTCACTGTTAGCCTTCTAGAAAAAGAACAAGATACAGACCATCTTCTCCTTCTAAAAGAAAAAAGCCTCTGTTTATTGCTAAGAATGTAAAAGAAACCCCCACAATCAAACCAAATTGCAACAGCAAGTGTGTTGGAAGTGCTACAAATGAAGAAAAGTCATGTTTTGCTACTAAAAATTTTTTGCCCTGGTCATCTCGGATAAAAGACGCTGCTTCTTCTGGAACTAAAAATTTATATTATGGCAAAAAAGCATCAGCTAACTCTCTTATTTCAGCTGCACCTTGTGAAACTAATATTACTAGCACTCAAGATGATAATGTTAAGAACAGAAAAGACACTTTTGTTTTGGATAACAAGCCAAGTACATCTTTCACCGCTGCTAATTTTCCTGCATCTCGTGAAGCTGATGGTACCTGCACTCTGGATGATAGTGTTAGAATAATGCCAAGTTTTCCGAAAGAGAAAAACACCCCTGTGCTAGATGATTGCATCGTCAAAAATTTTGATCTTGAGGAACAAAATCAGCTGATACCTCAAAATGAAAATGGTACAACTCAGCTTAACAAACTATGTACGAAACCTCTAAACTGTCTCAAGAGTACTACAACAAAGAGCTCACTAAAAATTTCAAATGTCTTCAATAAAAGAGACAATGTAGCTCAATCTAATAGAAGGCGTACTGTACTGCTTCCAAAATGGGAAAACACTTGTCAGAAGCTTGTCACCGGACGCAATCTGCAGAATGTAGTTAGGGGATCTAACTTTCTAATGCCTGCTGGTTCGGCTCTTCAATTCTTTAAAACTGTTACTGACTGCAACAGTGCTATTATTAGTTCTCAAATGCAAGCAAGTACTTTCAACAAGCAAAACAATGCTGTTAGATTAGGTAGCCGTACTGTACACCTTCCAAAATGGGATAATAAAAACCAAGGATGTATTGCCTCCAACCACAAACTGACTAATGATGGCTTGCAGAATGTAACAACTGGATCCTACTTTTCAATTCCTGATGGCTTGGCTCTTCAATTACCCATACCAGGCACTGTGAAGCTACGGCCAATAGTCATTGATGGGACTAACATTGCCAGAGCGTAAGTGACCGTGTTTTACAGGAATTTTATACAACTACAGACCTTAATGTCTTTGTATTAACTATAGTCTCTTCGTTGCTGACATTTTATAAACATATGTCTAGATATGAATTGGCTGGTACGCTTTAAATATGTCAGGTATAGTAGTCCTCACAGGCTGTGTGTGTTTCTTGTATTTTTTCGTCTGGGTTCCAATGTGTCTGCCTTATCTCTTAAATGATGTTCAAAGTTATGAGGACCATTTTTCAACCCCGAAAGTGTAGCTAATGGTTAAATCAACCAAACTAAATTTACTGCTGCCTTAACATTATTTGGATCACAAATAATTGCAACTTAGAACATTTTGATTGCAACAGCAAGTGGAGGTTTGTATTTAGAAAATAAATACTTGTACGATATCAATAGTGTTGTGATAAAAACAAAATATTGTATTACAATGGTTTAGTTTAAGGTTGGTTTGTACCTAATGATTTCTCTGTGCATACCTTTTACTTTTCATTCAAAATGTATTTTTAATTTTTGGTAATAAGCAGTTGTAAATAAACTAAAAGCTCATTACTAACCTTTAAGTTATTGGTTATTTCTTTAAAATATATATACTTGAGGATTTAATTTCTAAATAAAAATGTTTGTATGTAATATATTTTTTTCATATTTTTCACCAATAGCGAAAACAGCTTAATAGTTGATGTTAAGAATAAGTTAACCATTAAAAGCTCAAAATTAGTTGAAATCGTGTTTAGCTTAATAACATATAAAATTTTATTTTACAGTCATGGCTTAACAAAGAGAGCTTATTCATGCAAAGGCATCAAGATCACTGTGGACTATTTTCTAAGGCGAGGGCACACAGAAGTAACGGCATTTATTCCGATGTTCAGAAAATATCAATTATGTGGAGCAATACCGACAACAGATGCAAGCTTTTTGGAAGATTTGGAGAAAACTGGACACATTGCTTACGTTCCTTCAAGAAAAGTTGAGGGTAGAACACTGATTTGTTCTAGTGATAGGTAAAATTCATTTTTGGTAACATTTTATAAATTTGGCTTTAAACCATTGGAAACTCAATTTAAAGCATATTTTCCCTTTATTATGCGATTTTAAACATACTTTTAAATCAAGATATTTAAAATTCCTTATGTTACAGCTACTTGAGAATAGAACTCAAAATACATAATATGTTTGTTTGTCCCCAAATTATAAGACCGAAATGTGTAATATTTTCTTTAACCATCCCTGCTGTTTCAGACTTTGTGTAAACCCATTTTAAAACAATTTTAATTTAGAATATTATGAGTAAGAACAAAATATAACACTATTTATCAATATTTGGTTGCAGGATCAGGGTTGTCACTCTTACTGTTAACTGAAATGCAACTGTCGTTCACTGTGAAATGGACACACAAATGTCCAAGACTCCTTTTGTTTTCAAATTTTATGTATATATTTAATATTGAGTAGGGATGAACCGAACATTCAGTTACTATTTGGTATTCGCCGAAAAGTGAAATTTAATTTTTTTTCAAATTTCTTCATGTTATTATCTTCTAAAACATTGAAAAATTACCAAACAGGACTTGTTTCTTTTTACTATCTACTTCTGTTTTAGTTTTCATACTTTGATTTTGCCAAGTTTCAGACACTTTCTAAAAGGCTTGTTTTAATAACAAACAAGTACTACTTTATTGTGTTTTGCTTTAATTAAAAATTCAATAGCTATATTGCATTAAAATTGTTGTGCGCTTTTGTCCTTGTATGTTTATCTTGAATTAAAATTAATGAATAATAAATACAACTCACTTAGATCGGACAAAAAAAAATGGTTTATGCAGGCCGAATATTCGGTATTCGGTGCATCCCTCTTGAGTATGATCAACTGGCTCATAAATTTGTTGGTTTTACTTTAAAGTGTTAAATAATATATTTCATACACAAAATTTCTCCTAAATATTGTATTTGTCACTTCCTTCCTCATGTTGTTCTTGTATAATTTTCGAATTCTAAAGATTATACTAAAACTGTTTTTTAATTAATTCTTTTTCATGGAATTATCAGTGGTTAAATGTAGTTTTTTTTCCCCAAAAAGTTTTTAATTTTTGGTTTAAAAGTATCTAGCAGTATTTAATGTTGCTGGGTTACAAAGCCACTATACCTCTCTAAATTTTAAGTTCAATCTAAGGCTACTTAATTCCATGGCAGTCAAACTAAAACTAGCTTGTGATTCTAAAAGAATAATTGCTGCAAGATTAGCTAGTAATGTTTTGTTCCATTTAATAACTTGTTAATAGTAAAAATTCCATGTGAATTTTTTACTGTATTGTATTCACTTCCTCATTCTGATCCCCCATTTGAAGACCGGGTTGGAAAAAAAAAAACCTGTTTTTTCCACACAAAAATAAATAAATAACACAGTTTTTTGGTTTAAACAAGGTTTTATTTTGTGTGGTTTAAACCGTTTTTTTTTAATAATTAAGCTAATTATTTCTTTCGTTTTGTTGAAATATCTAAGATTAAATAACATTATTATACTAATTATGAAACCCATTAAAAAAATTATTTAAACAAAATAAACACACATTTCAATTGTTGCTAGTCATGAAAAAATTAAAAACGTAAGTTTTTCTTCTTTTTAACCTAAATGTGAGATATGTAGAATATTTACTATATATCGATTTGAAAATGTATAAGATATTTATTGAATGCATATTATATTGTTCATGTTTAAAAATTATCAATAACATTTAATTACAAGTTTCATATTGTTTTTCTTTAGATAATAAAAACATCTGGGGGTTTTGAAATCAACATTTTAAACAAAAGCACAAGTTTCGCTGCTTTTTCTAAGCCCAGTTTGTGACGCAGCTTCGACTGCACAATTCCAAAAGTCGAAAAAAATTCGTTCAACAGAATAAATAGAAACCAAACTTAAAATATTATTAAAAATCCAAAAAACAATTGGGTTTTTTTTTTGGGGGGGGGGGGGAACCATCTGGTTTTAACCATGGTTTAAACCATGCCAACCCCGATTGAAGAGAAGCAAGATCAATTCTGTATTGCTGTATATTTGGTGAACATTAAGATGTATAAATTAAACACAATAACTTTATCAAAATAATGTACTTGAAAATTATATTACTATGAAATTTATAAATATTCGTCACTCCTTCATTTCTCACGCCTCTGTAAAGAAATGTTCATTAAATCTTCAATGCATAGGGAAAAAAATTCTAGTATCTGTATGTTTAAACTACTCATATAAAAACAAATCTTTTTTTTATTTTACTAAAAGAATTAAAAAATTTTTATTATATTTGTTTATGTTTATTACAATACGTAAAGCGAAAGTAAGATAGACTTTTGGGATATCTTTCTGGTTAACTTTGGTTTGCATAAAAACCAATGATTATCTTACTATCAAGCCTACAGATTTCATATATCACAGTTTTTATAAATTTTTATTAACCATGCTCTTTTTTTCAATAGTAAGGTTTATTAAAAGGCTTCTGCCATCTTGTAAAGCACTTAATTGTGTCTGGAACCATCTGGTTTTAACCATGGTTTAAACCATGCCAACCCCGATTGAAGAGAAGCAAGATCAATTCTGTATTGCTGTATATTTGGTGAACATTTAGATGTACTATAAATTAAACACAATAACTTTATCAAAATAATGTACTTGAAAATTATATTACTAGGAAATTTATAAATATTCGTCACTCCTTCATTTCTCACGCCTCTGTAAAGAAATGTTCATTAAATCTTCAATGCATAGGAAAAAAAATTCTAGTATCTGTATGTTTAAACTACTCATATAAAAACAAATCTTTTTTTTATTTTACTAAAAGAATTAAAAAAAATTTATTATATTTGTTTATGTTTATTACAATACGTAAAGCGAAAGTAAGATAGACTTTTGGGATATCTTTCTGGTTAACTTTGGTTTGCATAAAAACCAATGATTATCTTACTATCAAGCCTACAGATTTCATATATCACAGTTTTTATACATTTTTATTAACCATGCTCTTTTTTTCAATAGTAAGGTTTATTAAAAGGCTTCTGCCATCTTGTAAAGCACTTAATTGTGTAACATTTGGTAACCTTTAAGTGCAAAAATTTCTATTCATATTGTTTAACACAATTTCATTTTATAAATTTGTTTTATTTATTTTGTAGGTTTGTTGTACAACTTGCTACCCAAACTGGTGGAGTTATAGTTTCTAATAACAACTACCAAGACATTGCATTGGAAAGTGAAGCTTTTAAAAAGACTGTCACAGAAAGGTCAGTATTTAGTCAAAAATAATTTTATCGATAAAGTTATCTATTCAGTTGATAACCTTTTTAAAAATAAAAATAAGTACTTTATGGTTTTGTGTGTTTTCATTCCCTAAAATTTCAGTTTCCTTAAAATGTTTTAACAGTTTGTCTATAGTTAATGTGGGTAAAAACGCATTTTTACTTAAATCTGCATTTTGTACTATTTTTTTTTTTTATTAAAATGTATAACAGCATTCTTAAAAAGTGGCTTTTACAAACTAATTCCTTAACTGTTTCGAATATGTTTAATCTGTTTTTAAAACAAGCAATTTATGAAATGCAAGAAAAGCTTAACTTTTTTTTTTTAAGATTTGGGTAAGCTATTATTTTATTTGACAGAACTTGCAAAAAATAGCAAGTTGACTTGTGTAAAAAAAAGTTCAACTGTGCTTGCTACATCCATTAATATTGTTTTTTCCTGCAGGCTATTGACGTTCTGCTTTGTCGGTGATAATATCTTGTTTCCTGATGATCCTTTAGGCGAGAAGGGGCCTCGCTTGAAGGAATTTCTAGCTTTCCCCCCTGAGCATTCGCACATATTATGAAATGTGTTATCATCAAGATTGTGTTGTCTTAAATAAGGAACCAACAGCTGGTACTGTTCCTAAAAGACTTATTTGTTGTTAAGATTGAGAGTTTGATATTGGTTGTGAGACAATAAAAAAATGTTTATTGAGATGTGTTTATTGCTTAATAAATTTTAAGACACAATATTTTGTTTGTTAATTCTTGAAATTTAAGACACAATAGTCACATTTTCTAACTTGCACCAAACTTAATTGTTTACGAATACATAAAAGGCTGGAATTGTTTTTCAATGCAGAATAATTGACTCTAAACAGATGGCATAATTATGATTGAACATAATTTAAGATTGTTTTTTCAACTCAATGGAAATTACTTTTAGCAGGGCTCAAAAGTAGCTGTAGTGCAAAATTTAACTAACCATCCCATTGCCCTAAAAGATCGGAATTATAAATTGTGTTTAGTAGTTCGAGCCTAGTAAATAATTAACTGAAAAATAATAATGTGCATACCTTGCAAATAATATATAGTCATAGAAAAGAATTCTATTGAAAATCTGTATTCATTAACGGAAAAATATTACTTTTCTGACAGTTTTTATGTATGTTGATTGAAGTACCTAATTTCTTTAAATTAGACGATTTCGACGTCAGCACATTTTGTTATGAAAAAAATACTTTTAAATTTATTCAAACGAGCAAAAAAAAAAAGTTTCAAAACTTAGAAAATTTTAATAGAGGAGAAAACCTAGGCAAAAATCTTTTCTTTCTTCCAGAATCCAGGTTGAGGTCCGCTCGGGGAGTTACGTAGAATAAAACAGTACTGAAATTGCGCAATTTTTAACAAGAAATATTTATATCGGAGTGGCTTATGGCTCTTTGAAATATTTCGTAGACGTGGATTGTACTTTTGTGATTCGTGAATCAGAATAATTTTTTTGGGTAGTTCCATTTCCCATCAGTGAAATAATTTTAACGTCAAACGCAATTTTTTTGCAATAAGCATCCATAAATGACCAGTAATTTAATTGTATCGCCTTTTTTTTAATTTTCAATTAACTAATATGAAAAAAATTAAACATTTAATGAAACTATTAAGATGGGTTGAAAATCCGAAATTTAGATTTTGTGTATTCACAAGTCTTGATGGAGGCTTTGGAGGGTGGGGATTCTAAAAACGGGGTTTTTGAACATTGGTCCGTCAGTATGTCTGAAACATACTCCACAGCTAAAAAAGTTGAACTAAACAAGCTACGGACAATTTTTTTACACGAGTTTCTAATACATGTGGGGAATACAAAATATTTTTTTCGCGGAAACTGCGCATGTGGTAGCTGCCTTTTAGATTTTTTTGGTTTTCAAGTATTGCTACAAAACAAGACTTCTGATGCAGACTTCAAACTTGGAGCTAGAAACTTGGGTAAAAAAATCGAGCTGTAGAGTTGTTTTCATGCATACAGACGGATCAATCTTCGATAACCATTAACCACTTTTTTTTTGTATCAGCACTCTCCAAAACGTGTAGAAAAGAGAAATTCTACATTTCGGATTTTCAACCCATCTCAATAATTTCATTACCTTATATTTATGTTAGGAAATTAAAAACCAATGATGGAGTTAAATTAAGGGGTCTAAGGAGTCTTAAAAATGTGCAAAGAAGATACTACAAAGCCTAGTCTGATCTTTCATGTCATTTTTGAACTACTCAATGTATAAGTATAATTTTTTTATATGTAATTCTACAAGATTCATTTATTATAAAACAAGTTTTAAAATTTATGAAACTTTAGCAAAAACTAAAATAAATGATATTAAACATGAAGGTACTTGAACACACTGTGATTAGGCTTGCGCGGCAAATTGTGAAGTCAAAATTGAAAAAATGAATAAGAAAATGACTTTATATTGTACAAATATGTACAAACAAAGACTTATACCTAAATTCTCAGCTCAATTTTAATTAGAAATTATTTTTAAGAAAATTTAAAATCAAAATTTTTAAATTTTTATTAATTTTTTTAGAAAAAAGTTCTTAAAATAATTTCTAATGAAAATTGAGCTGAGAATTTAGGTATAAGTCCTAGTTTGTACATATTTGTACAAAATAAAGTCATTTTCTTGGTCATGTGTTCAATTTTGACCTCACAATTTGCCGCGCAAGCCTAATCACAGTGTGTTTAAGTACCTTCATGTTTAATATCATTTATTTTAGTTTTGGCTAAAGTTTCATAAATTTTAAAACTTGTTTTATAATAAATAAATCTTGTAGAATTACATATAAAAAAATTATACTCATTTATTGAGTAGTTAAAAAATTACAAGAGAGATCAAACTATGCTATGTAGTATCTTCTTTGCACATTTTTAAGACTCCTGTGACCCCTTAATGGGTGTTTATGGAAAACATTCATGTGATGTCACGCGGTTTGTTATCGTACACCTCTCGAAACACGTGCTAATGTTATCCTATACAGCTCTCAGGGGCTGGGGAGCCCAGTCGGTTAAGCACTCGCTTAGCATGCGGATGGTTCCAGGTTCGGGTCCGGGCATCGCCAAAATAGCTGCCGACCTATAAACGGCCCGTGCAGCCAAAAATGTCCGACGAATAATACCCCGTGTAAGGGAGTGCACGTTAAATATCCTTCAAAGTCCTAACGCTGCGTACGATGTCGCCCTTAACGGTTGCGTTGGGTGCCTATTCAGGTGTTGGCTCGTCACCTGACTGTGGTTCTAAAATACGACGCCCGTCGCCAATAGCCCTCGTGTAGCTCTAGTGCGACGATAATTCAAACCAAACCTATACAGCTCTCGAACCACGTGCTGATGTTTTCCTACTGCTCTAACCTGTCTAACCGCTTTTTTACCACAGCGATTTGGAATTGAAGCTCAGGTGGATATGGCCGTGAATGTCCCCCATCGCGAAAGATTGAGTTTGACAATAAAATTATTATTTCACTGAAGAGTAATGGAAAAAATGGTAAAAAAACAACTTACCTTTCAAAAGGTATACCTTTCAAAAGGTATATTCTGCAAACTCTTTTGCAAAAACTTAAGGGCCTTTTCACACGGAGCACCTCGATCACGGAACTTCCATAGGAATAACATGGAGAACCGCTGTAGAGGACTGTTCATTGAATTTTTTCGTGGAGACACGAAAATCGGTAAACAGGTTTTGCGGAGAGATATAGGTAGCCAATCAGCATCAAGTATAGCTCTGACGTCTTGTTGGCAAAATCGAGTTTGCCAAATGGAGAAAAATCTACTTTATGCTCGCCAATGTTGATTTTTGTAGTTAGTACTCCTCGTTAAATCGGCTTGTGGGGAGCCTTGTGGTTAAGATCTCGTTATCGTAAGGTCTCGCGATTGAGTCTCGGTACCACTGAAGACCCACCGAATATGCGGAGTTCGTGCTCATTAAATCTGTTGGGACCGAGAGTCCTGTGAGAGGTCATTGCACATTTTCCCACGGGTACAGGTCCCTTGAGACATTTCCCTCCCCTTCAGGAACTTGTCTAAATTGTGGAAATGGCGCGCAATAGATGGGAGCATCTGTCACGTATGTGTGCATGTGTGTGTTGTGTCTGTCTTACATGATGAAGGATTACAAAGCGGGTCTCTGACCAAGCACACAAGCCTGAAAAAATATGTATACCAACCAACCAATTCCTACACGTGATAGAAATTTGTAAAAATATTGAAAAATGTGCCAAGACTAGCGATAAGTATCATTCACAACAACCCCTCCAGAAACGTGTGACGTCAGAATCTTTGCAGGTGGACAACCCTGTCCGAGCAGTTCCGTGCACAAGGGATACCGTGTGAAAAGGCTAGCGTGCAATATATACTCCAAATACAAAAACAGTTTTAACTGTGCTAACCGGGGCTGTAGGAAGCCTAGTGGTCAAGGATCTCGAAGCTCGAGATCGGAAGGTTGAGAGTTCGAGACCCGGTCGCCACTGAAGACCTACCGAGTATATGCGGAGTACGTGCTCGTAAAATCTGTTGGGTCCGAAAGTCCTGTGGTCGGTCATTGCGCAGTTTACCATGGGTACAGGTTCCTGGAGAAAATTTCCCTCCCCTTCAGGGACATGTCTAAATTGTGGAGGTGGCGCGTGATAAATGGCAGCATCTGTCGCGTATATGTGTGCATGTGAGTGTGAGTGTGTGTGTGTTGTGACTGTCTTACTTGACGAATTTTTATAAGCGGCTCTCTGAGCAAGCACACAAGCCTGAAAATATATGTATATCAACCAACCAACCAACCTGTGCTAACCGTAACCTTTTTATTAAAAATAAACAAAGTGAGAATTCATAAATTTTGAAGATAATATTGTAACCTTTGAAATAACAGCCTGTCCAATGGTTTCAAATTTTTGGAAACAAATTTTATCAAATCACAGAAACTTTCTGAAAAATTACCGCAATGTTACGAAGTTGAAATATGCGTCGTATGGAACAATCCCCCCAAACACCGGTTCGAACTGTGCTCCCCGCTTCCTTCCCTTATCAACTCCACTCACATTTATAAAATACGAAAGTATGTGTACAAACTTAAACAATTCCAGCATGTGCTGTATGTCAAGATGGACGAGGTATTCAGCAAGTGGCCTGTTCGGCAATAATAGCTCCAGGAAGAAACACAGAAGTGAACTTCTTGCCGAAAAACTACGAGCCCGTATTCTTTCGGCTAAGAGGGAAACAAGGAAAAAGGTTCACAAGAAAATGACGGAAATAGTAGGTTTCCTTTTCCAGGATCACCATTTTTAAGTTGTTAATAGATTTTTAAGAAAAAATATCTTAGCTATGTACACATTATAAAATGAGTATCATTGATATCCATTACATAGACTGGCTTTACCAACCAGTTCGGAATTTTTTTCGAATTGAATTATTTTAAACATACCTTCTGTTGCTTAGTTCATATACTAAGTCTAAGGAAAATAACACCTCAAAGTTGATTGTTTTCCCCCACTTAAAATCAAACTATCCTGCTCACCACATATCAGGATATCTATAATTAAAGCTGTTTCCATGGCTACCACAAAAATAAATAAATTAAAAAAAAAAACAGTGTGCCTCTTTTGTGTTCTTGAATTTGAAAATAGAACTTATATTTTCATTTATTCAAAAAAGTAACCTTAGAATAATTTTTTCTTGTAAATAAACTTACCTCTAACATTAGGCAGCTTTATGGCCATGAAATTAAGCGAATAATTTATTTCAAAAACCAGTGAAGTCGCTAAAGGGCTGAAACCAGTAATCACTTGACTGGTTTCTTTCACACAATTAATTATTTAACATATCTATTACACAAATAATTCTTAGGTCTTCCCTCTATTTTTACTACTAAGGACAAACTTCACTGTTATTTTATTCAATATTGACAAGATTGGATAATATAGGCGGACTCCGTAAGCAAAAAATTTTATGCCATAAAAATTGTTTGTTTTTTGTATACTTAAAAAACATGTATATATCACTTATTGCATAATATACGCAAATATATTTGCAGAAGTTGACGATTATTATTAAGTCAGAGAGGAGATGTTATGTACCGTTTGACAGCGTGTAAAATACTTTTTTTTCTGTGTATAGCAGTTTTGCTAAACCAAAGTATTTGTGTGTAGCAATTTTTAATTAATGCATAGCACTTTTGAAAAAATTTAAGGATCCGAAAGTCGCGAAACTACACTGATCCGAAAGTAGCAGAACTCCGGGGATCCGAAAGTAGCGGAACTCCGGGGATCCGAAAGTAGCGGAACAACGGCGATCCGTGACTTTCGGATCAACGTAGTTCCAATACGATTTAGCTTTGTATCGCAACTAAATGCGATGAAAAGCTAAATCGTTATCGCAAGTTCTAATTTTGGTGTCGCGTTTCGCGATGCGATACCGCTTATTTTACACGCTGCCGTTTGATGAGTTGTTCGAAGACGAGACTAATACATTTTTTTATGCTTTGTTAAATGCATATTACATTAATATTTTATGACTTTCTTATACATAGTTATACTAATTTTTTTGGCCTCACAGAAAGAAAACATCTTGACTGTCCCCAATGCCTTATGCGTGTTGAGGATAGCTTCAACACCAGTGCTGGCATATCTGGTGTTATCCGAGCTTTATGTTGCATCTTTGAGTCTCTTTGTACTAGCAGGTTTTACCGACTTAGTAAGCATTGAATTTCATTTTTGTGATATTAATTTTTAAAAATATTTGATGCTAATTTTTAGCCTTTCTATTGGTTATTAGTCATAAACATTTTGTAATGCATGTTTGGTACTGATAGAGTATTTCACTACAAATTGAAAATGTGTTAAGGCTTTGAATTAAATGTAGCTATTGCAAATTCATTTATCAATAGAACGAGAAACCTTAACGTGTTTAAGTATTAAACAATTAACTAAGATATTAAAAAATATGAATATTTTTCTTATTACTAACAAAGTTTAGCCAAACATATTAATTTAATTGCTGTCCTAGTTTTGGTAATAATGGTATCTTAGCACAATAAATATAAAATTTATATTAAGTATAAAAATTTAGCATAGAGGTGCGTCATACAATTTTTATTAATTTTTTTATTTTGTAATGCTTGGTTTCGGAAACCTAGGTTTGTTAGAACTTATTTTTAAAAAATGCTCTACTGGTTGACTTTTTTCTATTTAATTTTTATTACTTATTTGATTTATTATATTTTATGAGATTTTTTTTTTAATCATAGATTGATGGGTACATTGCTAGAAATTTTCGAAATCAGCAGTCTATGATTGGAAGTTTCCTGGATCCTGCAGCCGATAAACTTCTCATTGTCACATTGTTTGTTACTTTGACCATGAACAATCTAATTCCAGGTTTGAGTGTTTGCCAAATTAGTTTCAAGTCAATTTAACTCAAATTAATGTTGTATATGCATTAATTTTCTTATGCTTATTATAACAAATTCAAAACTTAAATGATCAACATGAATGGACCTTGCAATAGAAAAATAATTGTGATAAAAATAAAGCAAACTTGGAAACTAAATTTTTTAAAGTCCAAATTGCAAATATACGTCAAGCATAGACATTTTATCTGAAGTGGAATAAAACTCAATGAAGTGGAAGCAAAAAAATATCCAAAGCATGTTGTGTATATTTCAGCTTATGCAAACTGCAACAATGGAATCTATTGCATCAGTTGTTTTGCTCAGTTGGTCAGACATGTGCAAACCCTTGTAGTTCCTAAGCTACATTGGTCCTCACTTTAGCAACTCTCTCATAAAGATATAACGTTAAGTGAACCTTTTCCGCCTGAAAAAACACTTAGTGTGTAAATTTGTACTCTAGGCTCCCAAACAACAAAATACAAAAAACTCTTAATGTCAAGAAGTACAAATAAATACAACACATTAGCAAAGTGTGACTCTTAATTTTATGGCATCATTACAAATTATCAGACTTTCTTCCTCATAAGTACTCGTTTTGAATTACATGTTTTTTCAAGTCACTGATGATCTTGTTAAAGTATGTTAAGTTGTAACAAGTACTTTCGAAATGAAGTGATGACCAAATGAACAGGTCATGCTTCACCTCTGCTAAAAGAAAACCAAATTATGACAGTTTTTTTTCTTTATAAAGAAGATTTTTTCATAATAAAATGATTTTATTCACCCACTGCAATATAATTTCAGTGCTTTTTTATATTAATTTTTCTTTCACGGAATTAAATATGAATGTCATAACATAAATTTGGTTCAAATTTTTTGTTGATTTGTACTCCTAGTGTGAGACAAAGGTTGAAATAACTGAAATATCTAACTACAACAAAATTTTATTTATTTCACTACCTATAACATAAAAAAATGACTTAAAACTTTATTTAAATATTTAGTTTCAATTCATGTTATCAATGAATATTTTTTTATTCTATCTTTTTATAGTTCCTTTAACGTCTATGATAATATTGCGAGATGCCTGTTTGTTCGGTGCCGGCTTTTACATACGTTATGTCTCTTTACCTCCTCCTGTAAGTAATTTTTTGCATTAATTTAATATTGTTTAATGGTTTTTCTATTTAATTTAGTCTTCTGTTAGACTTATAATTTTGATAGCAGCACGTGTTATACTAAATTTGAAATAAAAAAATGCCATGTAATTTTTTTGGGTATTGTCATTTTTTTTAGTTATTATATGTAACTTTAATAAAATATTATTTTTAAGGTTTTGTAGTGCATATTTTTAATACTCTTGTTAAGTTCTAATGGTAATATTTGTTTAATTACTGATGAACTTTGTTACTTTATAAATTAATAAGTAAATATGCTTGAATTAAGTAGATATTCCCTGATGTTCTATTGTGTAATCTCTTTATTAACTTTGATTTGAATTATTTTTTTAGAAAACGCTGACCCGGTATTTTGATATGTCCTTTGTAACAGCCAAATTGTCTCCAACAACTATCAGCAAAGTAAGTTTCTAAATACATGTTTGTTTCACAAAAATATAAATAATAAACATGATTACATGTGATTTTTAATAGAGGCTTATCTCTCATAATTTTTTAAAAAGCTTTTATATTTGTATGAATAACTGCATAAGTCTTGTAAAAATACCAGATATATCAGAAATATGTTAA
Source organism: Hylyphantes graminicola (assembly GCA_023701765.1). Taxonomy (NCBI): domain Eukaryota; kingdom Metazoa; phylum Arthropoda; class Arachnida; order Araneae; family Linyphiidae; genus Hylyphantes; species Hylyphantes graminicola. The sequence continues at coordinate 43,159,524 of CM043113.1, read as the reverse complement.
AGAAGCCCTGTTATGATTTTTGTTGCAGGACCACAATTGAAAATTGGTATCAAAAGGAAAAAAAATCATTTCCTCAAAACAAAATTAATTTGTAACTGTATTTCAAAAAAGTATTGAGGTGCATTAGGTATGCAGAAAATATTAAAGCATATTGGTAAAAACTGATATTTTGGCACTACAAAGACATCAGTTTGTTGTAATTTCATCATTAACCTAGAGAATTTAATCAAACTGCGTTTTCTAAACTATACTGTGTTCATCATTTAAGCTTCAATTAAATGAACATGATGTCTTCGCTAATTTAATTTTAATAATAAATTGAGGTTATATTGTAATTTTAATGTTATACAAAAGCTAGATATTAAAAAGAGTAATTTGTTTTAGATAAGATTAAGAAATTTTTTTTTCTCTTAGTACTTAGTAGTTAGGTCTTTAGTAATTTCAAAACTGGGATAATAAAGAGGATTTTGCACCAAAAAAGTTAAAGTTTATATGTATTATGTGTGTTTTTGTTTTATTTCAAAATTGTTGCTCCTACCTGTCTACTTTCTTCTTCGATGTAACCATTTAAATATTAATGAGTCACCTTTAGTAATTGCCAAAAATCAATTTTTTTTAAAAACTCTGAAGAGTAACATATCTTATAAAATTCTGAAAAATGCACCAAAATCAAAATTTAAATAAGATATTACAGTAGAACCCCGATTATCCGAGTTAATGTGGACCGAGACTAGCTCGGATAACCGAAAAACTCCGTTAAAGCGAAAAATGTAAATAAAACAATTGTGTATGTCCATATTGTCGATGGTATATTTTTACAATACAAATGTTATACAGACCACGCGCAATTCACAATTCATATGCATGACATTTAAAGAGTTCTTTCACTTAAAAAGTCCTTAATTGCTTTTTGTTTTGTGTTATCTTGGCGTTTCTCGGCAGCAATGTTTCACCATTTTTTTTAAAGATAACATGATTGCTGGTGTCTCTACTTCTTTTTGTTCTATATATTCAATAGCACTTTCGATAGCTTTTAGTCCATCTATATGAGAGATTTTCTGGGGAGGGAAGCATGCACATTCACATTTCTGTGCAAAAGCCCATTCTGTGAATTATCATTTGTTGATTGCTTCTCTTTTTCTCTGCTCGGAATTTTTTTAGGTAGTCGTCGGAAAAATTCTAGAACTATTTTAAAGCTCGGTTAAAGCAGAAAATCGGATAATCGGGGCTCAGATAATCGGGACTGTACTGTATAAGCCGTTTTCAAATCCAACAATTTCTTCTTTAAAAAATATAATAGCCCCAAATGTAAAAATAAATTTGTAAATGGATGTTAACATAGTATCAGCTATATCATGAACATTCTTCTGAAAATTTAGTGAGCTAATGTGTTACTTCATTATTTTAAATCTGTTTTACATACCTAGTTTGCATAGTTTTAATAGAAGTGTCAATGTATGTAAAAAATTAGATTATTTTTTAGGCCAATACTTTAGTGCAATTGTCTCTTGTTGCTGCTTCACTTGCTGCTCCAGTGTTTGGTTATGTTGACCACCTTTATCTACAAATTTTATGGTAAGAAGTGTTCATTTTAAATCACTTATTTACAAGTTTTTGTACATGTTTAATAGAATATTAAGCATTGTAGAGAGTCAGTAATCTGCTGACATAAAATCAGTTGATATGGTAGGATATTTTTTTAAAATAATTAGTTGATTTGTGTTTGTGTGATAGCATGATTATTTGATTCGAATTTGATTGCAAACTTAAACAAAGAGTTTAAATTGATACAAATACGTAAAATGTGAATTTTGTATTTTTGATTTTTTTTATTTAATCATATTTATATCATCAATTTTAAAACAAAACTTAAATGTTCTTTTTTAATACGGGTCAAAATTCTGAATTTTAATTCTCCCAAGTTCTAAACAGTTCTGATACTTTACATTTTTAATTTTGCAGGATACTTGTTAATTTCTTATTTTGTTATAATAATTTTGATATATTTTCACATAAAAATCACTAGAGTATCACTATATATTAATTTTTCTGCGGTTTTTAATTCTCAATATTTGATTTATGTATTGAACTCTTTAAAAATAGACCACTCTTTGGGACTAAACCTAGGCTTATGAGTGGAAAACCATATTCGGACACATGTTTTATGCATGCAGAACTTATATACATGTTTAATTGTTTGAATTATTTTGCTAACAATTGCTCTTTCGAATCCGTTTAAAATTCTTAAATAAAATTTCTTAGTTGCATTTATGTTTAAGCAGGTGAACCACATTATTTAAACATTTTTTTTTTTTTTATGTTATATCACATATTGGAACAAAATTAAGCATCTACAGTATTAGGATTACAATATAGACATTATTAAAGTATGCTGCAGTTTTACTATCAAACTATTTATACAAATCATTGCAAACATTGTGATTGATAATCTTTACATTTTTAGGTATATTACAGGGACCACAACTGTTCTGTCTGCTGGTAGTTACTTATATTATAAGAATTCGACATATAAACTTTTCAACCCAGCAAAGAAAAAAGAGTGAGAGTACCCATTTTAATTGAATCAATAAATGTAAAAGAGGCTCATGTGTGTTCATAAATGGATACTCGATTTCATATTTGTACCACAATGCACTGAAATTTTCAAATTTCTATGAACATGAGCCTTTTTTATATTCAGCTATTTGGTAATTAGATTTTATTTTTTAGAAAAAAATATTCGAAAAGGTATTAAGATGATGAGAATGTACACATGTACAGAGAGTATAAAATATGTTAGCGTTATTAAAAAATTATTACATACTTTTCTGTCTTGTGTCCTTTTCTTGGTCAATTTTAAAGATACAAATGGTGGTTATCATTATTATTTAAAAATAAATTTATAATGATTTATTTCGAATACTTATTAGTATTTTTTAAAGAAATAAAACTTCATTTATACTTCTCTATTGTACAGTTGTTAGGCCAACAAAAACTAATATGTCAAAATCTTAAATTTATAACCGTTTAGAAGAGAAAAACCACAGATGGCACATTTGCGATAGATCTGCAAGTTTTAATCTGTTTTTAGTAACTATGTTTTATTAATAATAACATAAGAGTTGCATGCTTCTTGAACTTTAATTTTGCATTATCAATTTTTAAAAATGTAAAAATTTAAAATGTACTTTTCTAAACAATATCTTCTGTACTTAAAATTTTTTTTTTGTACCTGTAAACTTCCATTCACTTGTTTATCAAGATATATTTCTTACTAAATATTCTCTTGACAAACCATACTTGTTGATCAAAATTAATGGGTGGTTGAATGCATAAATGATTGCTTATATCTGGGTTGAAGCAAAGCGAACATCATTTGTTGCTTATTGAATGAATACTGGTATCAAAATCTTAGACAGAGGACAAAAAATTTGTCGCTGAATTTTTTAAAATCTTAATTATTTTTTTGGTTAGTATTATAAAAAAGTAACAAAAAAAAAAGAAAAATCAAAATTCCTGGAGTATAAATTTGAAATTCGTTTAATCTATTTTTCAAACTGGGAAAACTCGTAGTGTGTTTGTAATCATTGTTCGCCTTATTCTATTATCTCATGCTGTCAGTTGACGAATACGACAACCAGCAGTATCCCACCAAGATCGAACCAACACAATTTTATGTTTTGACATGACTCTAATGTCCCAGAGGAAGTAACTTGTTTATTTTTTATCAATAAATAAATGTTAAAATAACTATTTTCTTTATCATCTGCTAAGTTGTCCAAGATTAATATCTCTAAATATGAATGATGAATTTTATAACTTTCTTGGTGGGGGGCAAGATCGCCAAGCACTGCGACTTTAAGTCTATTGTACTAAGCCCCAGAAATGACACAAGCACAAGAGACACACAAAGAAAGAGACGACACAAACACATAGACAAATAACAACATTTATTGACAGTCACAAACATCCATGCCTGACCGGGATTCGAACCCGACCCCAGCAGCTCCAAAGGCTAGAATCCTAACAAGTGTGCCACCGGAACGGCCTCTAAATATGAAACAGATTAATTGAGAATTTCTATTGACCATAAAAAAAAAGGAAACTCATTCGACATACTTTTTTTTGGAGTGCTTGTACAAGGGTGACACATGCGCATTTACAGAGATATATATTTTTACACTGTTTACAAAAATTAGGGGAACATATGGTTTAAACCCTTTCACCACCAATGATTCCATTTTTAATCATCAGCTTGCGGTTGGTTTCTCACTAAATTGAGCTCGCTCGTGTTTATCGTTAGATGGAAGAATCATGTCTTCTGAAGAATTAAATCATTTTTGTTTTAATTATAATGAATCTATTTCACAAATTTAAGATTCTTAGAATACAAAATAAGAAGCTGGAACTGAAAAGGTTAAACAAAAGTACGCAAAGTGCTCCCTTAATTGTTTTGAGCAGTGTAGTTTTTATCTGGATCCTGTGTTCGATTATTTTTGGAATTCCTTGTATGAACTTGATATAACCACAATAGAATACTTAGAAACTATGTGTAGGCTATTCAAGAAGACCTTTCAGGAAAATATCAGTGATCAATTGCGAAAGTAAATTGAGATGGCAATACTTATCGTTTGTTCAGAAGTTATCTGTTCTCTAAATTGCTATGATTTTCTTAAACACTGCTGTGTTTGTGTAACCTACTGAGACACCAGCAAAATTTTACACAGATATTCTTCATCGAAACAGATTTTTCTTATAAACTATTAATTTTAATTGAAGTTAATAGATGGTGTTACCTCTTAAATAAAAAAATATTCCATAACAGCTTTCCTTTGCGCATTGCACAATTTTCTCAAAATCTTCATTACGATATCCGTCAGGTACTGGAAACTCGTGTACATCATGAAGTCTGTACAGTTTTTTTTTGTTTCTACAGTACATTTAAAATGAAAAAAGGTCTATAGCAGCCACTCTTTGTGCATGCATAATTTTTTCTCAAAAACTTTATGACATTCAACAAGTACTAAGATCTTGTGTGCAAATGGGAAGTCTGTAGATTTTTTAGTTCGAGCCTTAGAATGGTTTTAAACAGAATAATGGTTCAAAAACCTTTTAAAAAAAATCAGCACCCTCAAAAATATGTTGAAAACACAAAATTTCCTTTTACGATCTTTTGTCGTTCATTACCTTTTGTTCCAAATTAAGTACTTGAAATTAAAAATATTTCCTTCTAAGTATATTTCAAAATGGTGTCTAACTAGCAGATGATTTAATAAAAAACCAAGCAATGACTTTTTTTACTGAAATTTATATGATGAAGTTTCCTTTTCGTTATTTTATGTACACAAATTACCCAAAATATTTACTACAAACAACAGTGAATATATTTCACAAAACATTTATTTGTTCACGTAACAAATATTATTATTATACTCATCATACAATTGCACTTATAAATAACAGACACATAATTAAATAAGGTCCATTTGCCAGTACTTTTAGGCACTTCGTTCCATTGAAAATATCCATCAGAAAAATGCTGTAATCCATATAAAAGCTTTCAAATATTTTTTTCACCATGAAATGAAGTCTTCAGAAAAGTCAATGTATAAATTATCTATCGCCTGCGATGGATGACAAAACTCACAGTAATTCAGTAACCAAAACTGGCTCCCCGTCTTTGTTTATGGTTAGTGTCGACTGATTCAGATCGTTAGGAGCTTGATTTGATGAGGTTGTTGGTTGAGACATTGAGTATACCGACGGGCGTCTTGAGTTGAGTTCGTGGTATTCATGGTTCTAGAAAATATTAAAAAAATGTAATTGAAACATTAAAGTTTTAAGAACACTAGAAATGTATTTTGACCTAATTTTGCCACAAGTTTTATTGATTGACATCCTATTCCTTATTGATATAGATTACCTTCATTTCATAATGTACTAAAAATATGTATAACTGGCTAACTTTTCTAAATTTTCATTATTAAACTATTAATTGCACATTTAAATCTTTTGATACAACCTTGAAGTACAATAAGCAAAATTGTACCTTTTTTCATTTATAAGAGCGTAAAACTTAAGAGTTTTCTTAACTATTTTTTATTTTGTGGAAAATTTTAATTTTTAAGTTGGTTGTGATTTGCTCAATCAGATAATTTTTTTTATGACAGCTTCAAAAATATTTTTTTAGGTAGTAAATTTATTGGCAGGACCGTTCACTGTTGTATGTAAGACGATTATTGTGTACATGACGATTGTTACCTCTGGTTGTATGTCCAACGTCATACCAGTGGAGCAACCGTCCAGGGTGGCATAGTCATTCGTTGTTGGCTGGTGTTGGAAAGTGGCCAGTCTTTGGCCCTTGCGAAGTGTGGCATAGACCGCATCTGTCTCAACCTCTGCCGCGGTGACCTGCTGCCGGTTGTGCTGGCCGTGGTCAGGTACTACACTCATGCTCAGTTCCTGGATAAAGTAAAATGCATTCTCAGGGCCGGATTTAAAGATTTGCCGCCTGTAGGCTACGACGATTTGCCGTCAGATATAGTTTTCTTCCCTATTTTTTTCTTTCTACATATTAGAATCATCTATTTACACTCTCAATCGAAAGCTAAATAATCGGTGATTTTTTTTTTTTAAACTGTTCTATTCTTTGTCTTTCAACTTCCAAATCAAGGGGGGGGGGGGGAGTCTAATTGCCCTCGCAGCTACCATGTTTACTACTAAATATTAGTACTATTTATACTATTACGGTTTACACGTTAATGTAGATTATTTGTTTCGTAAATAAAAACATTAGAATCTTCATAATTATGTTTTATGTCGAATGCCCCTTTAATTGTTTGTAAAATTTGCCGCCCCAAAAATTTTGCAGATCTAGGCCTACTTAGCCTATTTAGAAATCCAACCCTCAGCATTCTTCATTATATAATTGGCTGTGGTGGTTCAATATTAGCCACCCTCGTTCCTACACTGTCAACAAAATGTGCTCTTGGTTTCACCATATTAATTTTTTGCTGGTAGCTGCAGCGGCTGTGTGGTGAAATTTTCACCATATTTACGGAATTAGGTTGAAACATTTTTTCAGGTTTTAGAAACAAAACGGAACCATATTTTTGGTGAAACCAAGCGCCAAATTTTTTAACAGTGTCCAGCGGCGGTAGTATGGTTGTGGGAACAACTGGATGAAACTGTGACCTTGAGCCTTCAGAGACACGAGGCAAGGTATTTGTTACATTTAATAATTCATTAAAATTATATCGTATCTTTAACCCATTATGGCATGCTTTTACTGTAAGTACTAAAGTTTTAAATAGATTAAGGTTCACATATTAGTCTAGTGACCAACTAAAGGCAATTGTTGCTATTACTAAAAATTAATCACATTTTATATTATGAATTACAGAGTAACATATATGTTAAAATATACGCTAGTATGTACTGAGACCGAAAAGCTACTTGAAACTGTTTCTTAATAGTACAACATAAAATAATATTTCATTTCATTGATAATTAGAAAAAGTTTTCTTAAACAAATATTTATAAGAAATTAATATCCTAATTCTTACCTGTTCTTCATAAAGCTTTAGTTTTCTGAAATAAATAATAAATTGTAGATTTTAATAAAATAAAAAAAAAATTAAATACAATTTTCAGACAAATTATTACTTATTGCTATTAAATAATAGATTACTGCTCCTTTACTTTATTACAGTTAAAATAGTAAGTCTCAACCTCACATATTTTTAGTTATTTTGAAATGTAATAACATGTTTTTTCGTAATTTTCAAAAACTAGTAAAAATTTACTTACTGTTCGGTCCACAAAGGATTTTCTCTGCAATAAAAAAGTATGTTTTAAAATGTTTACAGAATTCAATTAACAAATATCATACCATGCGATACAACTAAACATGTAAAAATAGATAGTAAAGAAAAAAGATGCGACACATAACAATTTAAAAATAATTAATTCGGCCATCGTTAAAAAAAAATTAAAAGTCAAGTTATTTTATGAAAAATAAATTTTCATAAATAATAAATTAAATTTTTATTCATTTTCAAGTATTTTCTCAAAACCTGAAATTGAAATTAATCCGAAAAACAGAAAAAATTATTACTTATACTTACGTTGTGTTAACATTCTCCACGGTTTCATCCCGAGGAACTGTTTGAAAATAATAAAATTTGCTTTGACTTCCACACTTAAAAATTTATAAAAATTAACAAATAGTAAATTTAATTATGATCAATTTTAAAGCTACATACGCATAATTGATTAATTTAAACATATCACGGCAAAAATATTGAAAAATACATTTATATTATTTTTTTAAAAACATTAAGCACTTAAAATTTTAATGATAAAACAAAAATTAAATCTTGACTTACTGAGAGCCTCGTGTATTTTCATTGCATACCTGAAAAATATCAATGTAGATAATTTATGTTAAAGTTTGGGAAATCGTATCATATAGCACATATTAATTCCATTAAAAACTGCAAGTAAAACCATAGAGATAGAAAAACCTTTCGGTGTGGAACACTATCTAGAGGGGAAGCGGAGGGTCAAAATCTGTTTCCTTGTTTGAACACCTAAACATGGCGGCCAGTTCCGTAGAAAATTACAGTACTAAAATTGCGCTTTTTTAGAAGCTGTTACCTTAGAGCTAGTGGCTCTTTGAAATTTTTTGTAGACGTGGATTGTACTTTTATGATTTATGAATCAGGATCATTTTTTGGGTAGTTCCATTTCTAGTCACTGAAATAATTTTAAAGTCAGACTCAATTTTGAATTGACATTTTATGATTGGTTAGGCTTAACGATAAAATCAATAATATAAAATCCATAATTCCAAATTAGCAATAAACAACTATGCAAATTTTCGGTTACTTAATAATATTATTTTTGACACTTACAAAAGGAAATTCGAATTTTCGCGAAATTTTAGTACTGATTTTTTTCTACGCCAATCGCCGCCATGTTTAGGTGATGCTTCGGCACCAAATTCCCTCTTGTTTCACCATTACGTTTCTTCTCTAGATAGTGTGGGATAGCGCAAGGTTTTTCTATCTCTATGAGGAGTAAAACATTACCATTTCTTGAGACATAAGCAACACACAATCGTTGTTATTATGCCGACAAATATGACGATCAACAATGCTATTAGAGCAGCCAGTGCTAAATCAAACTCTTCTTCTAGAAGACTCACATAAGCTGGCTACAAAAAAAAAGACAGAAAATTATTCAAGTAAATTAAATTTGGGTCTAAGAGAATTTATAGTACAAAATTATAGTTTTGGGAATATTTAGATGCCGATGCACTTATTTATGACCAAGAAACTAAACCACTAAGTTTCAAACTTAAATTTAATAAAATAAAAATGAAATACTCAATTAATAATTATTGGTAAAGACCAAAAACTCTGAAGTCGAGAAACTACAATAGAATTAGTGTAAATTTCATTGCACATTAATAGGATATTCAGTGGAAATATTTTGAATTCGTTTTTAATAATCCGAATTCATCTTTTTTTTCTTAATTTCAATATTTCATTTTAAGTTAATTTTATCCTTTTATAAGAACTTCTTCAATGTCATTTTTAAAGTTAGACATATTCACTTGATTTGTGTCGCGTATGGCAACAAGTAACATAATCCACTTTTATCTATTAAAGTAGAGCTTCTCTCGACAAATGTGCGTTTTCATCTATTACATTCTATTTTTAAGTTTTAGTTACTAATAACCCTTATAGATGACAGTAGTGAAAGTGTATTCAAAATTAAAGAGCGAAGTTGTTAACTGTTGTGAAAATACGTCTTTGGCAGTATTCAAAGTATAATGATATTAGTACTAAATACAAATAAATTGTTTTGAAAAAATAATTATAGTTCAAGAGAGTTATTTTAAAATATATTAAGAAGTTTTCTAGTCATTCTTATCAAAATTGGAATTTTATAATATGTGTTTTTCTATATGGCAAAAATTTTAAAAATTGAAATTATTTAAATTCCAATGCAGTAAATTTTTTTCAGTATTTTTCCCATACTGTATGAGTATTAAGGATACAAATATATTTTTTCGGGATAAAAAAAATCATGCATTGCAGGGTTACGGCGTAAATTAAAATGAGATAAGTGTCACTTTTTCATATACGTTTTGATTGTTTGTATACTTACCACAATTTTATGAATTTTGAAGTCTGCTCGTTCGTTAAGTACTTGAGAATTGGAATCCACAGCTTCGAGTACTTGAGGTATTAACATTATTTCATCTTGGTTGTTTACAACATGAATATAAAGATCAGTCCTGCGCAAACAAATATATACATTCGAAATTTAATGGTCATTCTACATTAAACTTGTGTTCAATACTTAATTAATATTTTAAATAAATATTTGTTTCATTATCATCATCATCATCCAGGGCACTACAGCCTTGAGCAGGCCAGGGCCGTCCCAACTAGCTTTTGTCATCTTGATCTACTTTGGGCAAAATATTTGTTTAGTTAATCATATTTTTAATTAATATCATTTAATTACTAATTTAATTATATATAAATTAAATATTTGTTTTCTTTATTCCACATTAAACTCGTATTCAAATTTGGTTTAAAGCCATTGAAATGTGTCACACATATCGTTCTGAATAGTTCATCGTTTTTGCTACATTTTATAAAAACATTGGGTTTTTATAAAATATTACACTATATGACAATTTTCACCTTTATTCAAACTAAACTATAATATTTAAATACTTACCAACGCCTGACTAGTTTTTTCTTCTCATTAACGTGGTATCTGATGTCATCGATTACAACTACTCCTCTAGTAGCATTTGAAAGGATCCTTAAGAAAAATGTAAATAAATGTTATTTTAAAGTGCAATTTTTTAAAAACAAAATTACGAAGAAAAAGTTTAATTCAAGCAAGCAAATTGGATCTAATTATATGAGTTGAATGTAGTTAGAAGGAGTTAAGTCCATTTTTCTGGAGATCACTTTTATTTTAAAACACTCAGGAACCGATTTCGATCTAACAAAATAATGTCAATAATGTAATTATATGTAATAATGATTGTCTTTATGAAAATATATATCTCTTGTTCACGTACTTTATTTGATAGTCAAAAGTAGTATTTGTTAGTACAAAGAAAAGTGATAAAATGATATGGGTCTGAGAAAATCCTTAAATCTAATTTTCTGGGTATTGATATCATATCTCCTAATGAATTTAGTGAGAAAGTAATGAATTGATTAGTTTTACTAATGATTATCTTTGGGTATTATTTACTATATCTACTATAGAATTATTGTTGTACATTACTTACTCATAAATAATATCCTTCCTTTTATTCACTTCTTCTGGTGGCTCGGCTATGATTACTCTAACTAGCTGATTTTGCTCGTAAATCCATACCTAAAAACACCGGAGTATTATAACACTGAATTTAGTTATTTACAAACACTTTTTTTTTGCTTCAGCATTAGTTTCAAAGTTTTCCAAAAATAACTAAAACGTCTGATGATAATGTTATGTATGCGTATACTAAAGGATGAAAATATGTTATGTTTTTAAAACTATTAAAATATAATACAAATATATATAATGAACGTATGCTCTATTAAGCAATAATTTAACAGTACATGTTTTACTCTTTTATTTGTTTGGATTTCTTTTTGAGTGAATAAGTTATCAGGTATTTCTTTAGTGGTTGTTTTGCAGTCATGTTGGGATTTACATACACTATTTTATAAATCAAAGTTTTTAATATTATTACTAATGTAAAAATAAAATAACTAATCATACTGTTTTAAAATTTAATACTTCGAAAAATCAATGACGTAAATAGGTTATCAATTAACAGAGCTGTGGAGTTAGACCAAATACACACTGAGCATTGAGCAACAAAGTCAAACCGTTCAAATCTCTAGACGGTACCTTTAACATACATTTTTTGTTAATTTCAGGTATTGTCCAATTTCTACTAACTTCAAATATTAAATTGATCTTTTAGTTTTTGCCGAATAACTTTTTAGCTTATATCGAGTGATAAAAGATCTCACCATTCTAACCAGATATTATTGTACAGCTATGTGAAATAATAAATAAAAATAAATGTGAATAATAAATTAAGCTATGTGAAATAATAAATTAATATCAATCGCGTTGTATATTTATATTTAAAAAAAAAATCTCACCTTTACAACAGCTTTCGCCACCCTGTAAGGCGAGGCCACTTCTTTAGCAGCCACTTGCAACTCAAACCTTGCATGGTCATACTGTGCCATGAGCTGTGCCGCCGTAATATGACCATCCGTAGATATGTTGAAGGGTGAGGGAACAGGACGGACACTACCGGACATACCGGGACGGAACAGCCGGATAGCGTCCAGCCGGTACTCGAATTTGCCGTTATCTCCGGTGTCCAGGTCAGTAGCCGAAACTGCGGCTACCAAGTCGCCGGCTTGCGTTGAGGTTCGTATTCCTATTTTAAAAGTTAAATTAAATTTGATTTTATTTTGCTACAATTTTAACCATTAAAATAGAATAATTCTTAGAAATCGTTTTTTTTATTCTTTTGTTTATTTGCAGGACTGTAGTAAAAATTTAATACATTCTTTTGGTAATTCGGATATCTAGTTCTAGCGAACTGAAACAGTCAAGACCTAATCGCTATAATCAGGGCGTTTGTAGAAACTGTTTTTCTTACACCAGTTTAGGCGATTACTCGCTATCATCGCCAAAGAGGCCTGACGAGGAAAGTTCTCTGCGAAATTAAGCGATGTTTCCCCTGTTCTCTTCATATGAGAAGTAATAAAACATAATTTGCTTGGAATCATAAACAATTACAGAGCCCTACTTGGTTACACTATGGAATATACGTCCGTTCCGAGGACAAAACAAGTTCCAAAAGTATTTCACAATAAATATTGATTAACTTGCAGGTTCGAAAGGAATGCCTCTTTCTCCTCTTGAAAATAATTGATATTTTTGTTATCTCATATCACATTACTTGGACCAACATTCCCAATAAGTGTCACCATTCTTGCTTACTATTTACGGCAAATAAAACATTGGTTTTTAATGTACCTGATAAGTAAGGATTGTTGACAAACTGAGGTGCGTTGTCATTCACGTCAGCGATGACAATTCGCACAAGAGCCAATGACAAATCTTCCTCTCTATAGCTACGGGATGCTGCAGCAAACCCCTGCTCTTCTTCACGCTGTGGAAGAAATTAAAAAACTTAAAAGAAACTATTTCATTTTATTGAAATCATTCTTTTTTTATTTTAAAATTGCAGGATGATTTAAAATTTGCAAGCAATTCTACCGATTTTGGGATCTTCAGTTCATTTTAACCAAGAGCAGCTTCATTTATCGCGTAATGGGTTGTTTTTCTGTCTTTTTTTTAATTCCTTTTTTTATCCTATATTTATGTGTTTTCATCTGTTAAAACAGTACTCTTTACTTTATAACTGCACACTCTTAAAACAAAAGAGTGAAATCCACTCCGATAGGAGAAGTGCATTTTCGACACTGGAAAATAGTGAAATTAACTCCTAAATCACTTGAAATCGCCCTAAATCGCTCCTAATCGCCTTAAAATCGCTCGGAGGATTTGCCTTAAAATCGTTGGAGGTTTAACAAAACAAAAGAGTGAAATCCACTCCTATAGGGCAAGTGCATTTTCGACACCGAAAGGAGTGAAAATTAACTCAGACTGAGTTAAAATCACTCGTTTGTTTAAAGAGAATTTTAGTTATAATGGTCCTGCATGCTATCAATTTATTATTATTAGTCCAGGCAACGAAGAGTTCTAGAGGGAAAGTTTTGGAACACAATTTTTGACTTCATAACTTTGTTTAGACTAGTTAGGAGGTAAACATATCAAAAGTCCCCGCCCCTAGCCCCTGTGCTAAAGGGGGGAGGGGGGGTTGAATGTCCCATTTTTCGGTTTTTCGCTTACATCTCGAAAACTATGCGTTCTAGCGATATAGTTGAAATACACAAAATGAAAGCTGATTAAATTTGCTACACGCTGCACCCCTCAAGTGTTTTAATATCTTGTATAGTTTTTGAGATATCCGCTCTTGAAAGTCAGTAATTTTGGAAAAAACACTTCTCCCCTAACATTTTTCCTCATTTTTGACCGGATAATTCTTCGATAATGCATCGAAACACTTAATTTTGGCCATAGAGTGGTAGAGAATTTAATTCTTTTCAATAATATATCTTATTTTACGATTTTATCTATTTTCCTTCACATTTTAAAGCGGTTTCAGTGTTGAGGGAAAATTGTACATGCAGTCCCATAGAGCTAATGCATAACTTTTGAAATCGCAACTGATGCAAAAGAATTTATTTGCCATGTTATTCCACTTTCACAAGGTATTAGAATCATCATAACATCAATTTAACACAAAATTGAAAAGAAAATAATATCCGGTTATTTAATTATTAATTAATAAAGTTTTAAATTAGTGGCGCCATCTGCTGTATATTTTTGACATTTTTAAATTTCAAAACTATATAATTAAATAACTAAACAACATTTTCGTTTCGAATTTATGTCATTTCAATGTTACGTTGATTCCCTTACCTGGGCAAAAAGGGCTAACATGGCAAAGCATTACATCTGCGGAAGTTGTTATTCCAAAACTATTGCATTAGCTCTATGGGCTGACAATCCCTCTTATGTACACTTATTCTATACTGAACGTCTAAATAACACTGATACTAGGCACTGATAGGCACGTTGTTATTTTAATATTTTATCTATTTCATTTCTTTCCTCGAACCCCAGAGGAAAAACTGTCAGATGATCCCCCTGTTCTTCTTTTTCTTCGGAGTCAACTTGAGAGACCCAATTGAGGCTAGTCCCCTGGGAATTTTGGCATTCTGATGAACGTTTGAGACTTGATTTTTTACAACTACAGTTTGAGCTGGCACGGACTTTCATGTATCTGCAGAAAATGATTTTCAGAATATCGTCAGTTGCTGCTGCTAACTCACTGTGTACTTTGACCATCAGGCAGTTATTCTCAATCTTCCAATCATACACCTGAGGAGGCAGGTCATTTCCCAGCCACAGCTCATCTTGGTGTAATATTCAGAGGAAATACTGTTTTACTGCTTCCTCGGTGGGAAGAAGACGATATATCAGGCTTGATGGTGGCCCCGAATTTCAAGAATGAATTATACCTGGGGAAAGCCTCTTTCGTTGGAGCCCCATAACACCTCAAGATGCAGCTATTGCCTGCCTTTTGTAATTGATAGGTGGTTAAGGAAGGGTATGAAAAGACGGCTGCTGCTTTCTGAACCTCTGACGACTTCGTACACAACTTCGCAAATGCAATCCTGCTTTTTCGAAATACGAAAGATGTAGTGTCGCATAATGTGTTAACAAAAATTGCACGTCCTAAACCCAGTTGCTGAAGATCTTGGGATGAGAATAAAAAAATCCTTTGTCTTCCCGCGACCAGGCTTTATGAAACTGATGTCCTTATGCGCATCAGCTGTAGCCATCAAGAGGACTGTGAGGTTGACACAAAATATTAAAGTATAACAACGTGCCTGTAAAATAAGTATCTGCGTTGTTTCCGACATTATAACAGCCGTATCCACTATCAGAACGTCCACATAACTTTCTGCTCGAAGGGTCCTACATCCAATTGTCCTCAAGCTACACCTTAAGTATGTTGATGAGACTATTTTATTTAAATTTTTCGACAGAAAATCATCTTTGACGTTTATCTTGGTGTCTTCGGTGAAAAGGATATCAACCGACTTCTTGATTCGATAGAGCTTCTGCTGGTCCCAGTGCACAGTGAGCTAGCAGCAGCACCTGACGATGTTCTGAAAATTATGTTCGGACGATGCAAGAAAGACTGTGTCAGCTCAAGTATAGCAGCAAAAATGGCAAGCCTCAAATGTCCCAAAGCATGCCAAACTTACCACTGGAACAGCGTCAATGGGGTCCCTCGAATTGACTCCGAAGATGAAGAACAGGAATAGCATCTGACCGTTTTCCCACTGGGGTTTGACGAATGAAATTAATTAGATAACATATTAAAGTAACAACGTGCCTACAAAATGAGTATCAGTGTTATTTAGACGTTCAGTATAGAATAAGGGTACATTGGAGGTGTTGTCAGTCCCATAGAGCTAATGCATTAGTTTTGGAATAACAACTTAAACAGATGTATTACTTTGCCATGTTAGCCCTTTTTGCCCAGGTACGGGAATCAACATAAAATCGAAATGAAACAAATTTGAAACGAAAATATTATCTAGTTATTTAGTTATATATTTTTGAAATTTTAAAATGGCAAACATATACAGCAGATGGCGCCAATATTTTAAAACTTTATTAATTAATAATTAAATAACCGGATGGTATTTTCTTTTCAATTTTGTGTTAAATTGATGTAATGATGATTCTAATACCTTGTGAAAATGGAATAACATGGCAAATCAATTCTTTTGCATCAGTTGCGATTTCAAAAGTTATGCATTAGCTCTATGGGACTGCATGTACAATCTTCCCTCATCACTGAAACCGCTTTAAAATGTGAAGGAAAATAGATAAAATCGTAAAATAAGATATATTATTGAAAAGAATTAAATTCTCTACCACTCTAGGGCCAAAATTAAGTGTTTCGGTGCATTATTGAAGAATTATCCGGTTAAAAAAGTGGAAAAATGTGGGGGGAGAAGTGTTTTTTCCAAAATTACTGACTTTCAAGAGCGGATATCTCAAAAACTATACAAGATATTAAAACACTTGAGTGGTGCAGCGTGTAGCAAATTTAATCAGCTTTCATTTTGAATGTCCCATTTTTCGGTTTTTCGCTTACATCTCGAAAACTATGCGTTCTAGCGATATAGTTGAAATACACAAAATGAAAGCTGATTAAATTTGCTACACGCTGCACCCCTCAAGTGTTTTAATATCTTGTATAGTTTTTGAGATATCCGCTCTTGAAAGTCAGTAATTTTGGAAAAAACACTTCTCCCCTAACATTTTTCCTCATTTTTGACCGGATAATTCTTCGATAATGCATCGAAACACTTAATTTTGGCCATAGAGTGGTAGAGAATTTAATTCTTTTCAATAATATATCTTATTTTACGATTTTATCTATTTTCCTTCACATTTTAAAGCGGTTTCAGTGTTGAGGGAAAAATTGTACATGCAGTCCCATAGAGCTAATGCATAACTTTTGAAATCGCAACTGATGCAAAAGAATTTATTTGCCATGTTATTCCACTTTCACAAGGTATTAGAATCATCATAACATCAATTTAACACAAAATTGAAAAGAAAATAATATCCGGTTATTTAATTATTAATTAATAAAGTTTTAAATTAGTGGCGCCATCTGCTGTATATTTTTGACATTTTTAAATTTCAAAACTATATAATTAAATAACTAAACAACATTTTCGTTTCGAATTTATGTCATTTCAATGTTACGTTGATTCCCTTACCTGGGCAAAAAGGGCTAACATGGCAAAGCATTACATCTGCGGAAGTTGTTATTCCAAAACTATTGCATTAGCTCTATGGGCTGACAATCCCTCTTATGTACACTTATTCTATACTGAACGTCTAAATAACACTGATACTAGGCACTGATAGGCACGTTGTTATTTTAATATTTTATCTATTTCATTTCTTTCCTCGAACCCCAGAGGAAAAACGGTCAGATGATCCCCCTGTTCTTCTTTTTCTTCGGAGTCAACTTGAGAGACCCAATTGAGGCTAGTCCCCTGGGAATTTTGGCATTCTGATGAACGTTTGAGACTTGATTTTTTACAACTACAGTTTGAGCTGGCACGGACTTTCATGTATCTGCAGAAAATGATTTTCAGAATATCGTCAGTTGCTGCTGCTAACTCACTGTGTACTTTGACCATCAGGCAGTTATTCTCAATCTTCCAATCATACACCTGAGGAGGCAGGTCATTTCCCAGCCACAGCTCATCTTGGTGTAATATTCAGAGGAAATACTGTTTTACTGCTTCCTCGGTGGGAAGAAGACGATATATCAGGCTTGATGGTGGCCCCGAATTTCAAGAATGAATTATACCTGGGGAAAGCCTCTTTCGTTGGAGCCCCATAACACCTCAAGATGCAGCTATTGCCTGCCTTTTGTAATTGATAGGTGGTTAAGGAAGGGTATGAAAAGACGGCTGCTGCTTTCTGAACCTCTGACGACTTCGTACACAACTTCGCAAATGCAATCCTGCTTTTTCGAAATACGAAAGATGTAGTGTCGCATAATGTGTTAACAAAAATTGCACGTCCTAAACCCAGTTGCTGAAGATCTTGGGATGAGAATAAAAAAATCCTTTGTCTTCCCGCGACCAGGCTTTATGAAACTGATGTCCTTATGCGCATCAGCTGTAGCCATCAAGAGGACTGTGAGGTTGACACAAAATATTAAAGTATAACAACGTGCCTGTAAAATAAGTATCTGCGTTGTTTCCGACATTATAACAGCCGTATCCACTATCAGAACGTCCACATAACTTTCTGCTCGAAGGGTCCTACATCCAATTGTCCTCAAGCTACACCTTAAGTATGTTGATGAGACTATTTTATTTAAATTTTTCGACAGAAAATCATCTTTGACGTTTATCTTGGTGTCTTCGGTGAAAAGGATATCAACCGACTTCTTGATTCGATAGAGCTTCTGCTGGTCCCAGTGCACAGTGAGCTAGCAGCAGCACCTGACGATGTTCTGAAAATTATGTTCGGACGATGCAAGAAAGACTGTGTCAGCTCAAGTATAGCAGCAAAAATGGCAAGCCTCAAATGTCCCAAAGCATGCCAAACTTACCACTGGAACAGCGTCAATGGGGTCCCTCGAATTGACTCCGAAGATGAAGAACAGGAATAGCATCTGACCGTTTTCCCACTGGGGTTTGACGAATGAAATTAATTAGATAACATATTAAAGTAACAACGTGCCTACAAAATGAGTATCAGTGTTATTTAGACGTTCAGTATAGAATAAGGGTACATTGGAGGTGTTGTCAGTCCCATAGAGCTAATGCATTAGTTTTGGAATAACAACTTAAACAGATGTATTACTTTGCCATGTTAGCCCTTTTTGCCCAGGTACGGGAATCAACATAAAATCGAAATGAAACAAATTTGAAACGAAAATATTATCTAGTTATTTAGTTATATATTTTTGAAATTTTAAAATGGCAAACATATACAGCAGATGGCGCCACTATTTTAAAACTTTATTAATTAATAATTAAATAACCGGATGGTATTTTCTTTTCAATTTTGTGTTAAATTGATGTAATGATGATTCTAATACCTTGTGAAAATGGAATAACATGGCAAATCAATTCTTTTGCATCAGTTGCGATTTCAAAAGTTATGCATTAGCTCTATGGGACTGCATGTACAATCTTCCCTCATCACTGAAACCGCTTTAAAATGTGAAGGAAAATAGATAAAATCGTAAAATAAGATATATTATTGAAAAGAATTAAATTCTCTACCACTCTAGGGCCAAAATTAAGTGTTTCGGTGCATTATTGAAGAATTATCCGGTTAAAAAAGTGGAAAAATGTGGGGGGAGAAGTGTTTTTTCCAAAATTACTGACTTTCAAGAGCGGGTATCTCAAAAACTATACAAGATATTAAAACACTTGAGTGGTGCAGCGTGTAGCAAATTTAATCAGCTTTCATTTTGTGTATTTCAACTATATCGCTAGAACGCATAGTTTTCGAGATATAAGCGAAAAACCGAAAAATGGGACATTCAACTCCCCCTCCCCCCTTTAGCACAGGGGCTAGGGGCGGGGACTTTTGATATGTTTACCTCCTAACTAGTCTAAACAAAGTTATGAAGTCAAAAATTGCGTTCCAAAACTTTCCCTCTAGACCCTTTTTTCAGCCTTCGTTGCCTGGACTATATCGTCAATATAAAAGATCATTTTCTAAACAAATATGCTTTCCATTGTCAATAGCTTACTTACTTCGTAAACAATAAAGTCAGGGTTGCTAGTCGCCTTGACTACAATTTCAAAGAGATCTTTTTCTTCTCTGTCAAAGGTGGAGTTTGATTTTAACATTCCGGTAGTTTTCTCCACTCTAAACTTACCACCGAAGTTTCCATCTATAAATTAATATAATAATTAGCATCGGATTTTTTTTATGCAAAACATTACGCAACGTTTTTCTTATGGCATAAAATATATAATTAATAAGAACATTGCAAAAGCATTTGGTGAAACGATACTCCATAAAATAGGTGGACTACAGTGTTGCCTCCAGATTTATGGAGTAATGGCATAAAATAGTCGAAGCGTATATAAAAAAAAAACTTATGCGAAATATGAGTAAGTTTACAGTAATAGAACGAACTAAGGTAACACCACAAAGATAAGTTATAAAAATAACGTGTAGCAATTCTGCCTTCTTATGGGGGAAACTGTTTTTACTGTATGGTGTAGCAATGGCCATAACAGTGTGAGATTTTTAGGGATAATATTTTTATAGCTTTGAACCAGGGGCGTAGCTACCGCCGTATCAGCCGTATCAATTATACGGGGCCCCCGGGCCACGGGGGCCCCCAACCGCCAACGTTCGTAAGCAAAAATTAATAAAAACTTTTCAATTTTTTTTGTATATTTCTCAAATGACAAAAGTAAAAAAAATTCCCTCGTAAAGCGTGCGTTCAAAAGTTGGTAAGTAACCGACCTTTTTCGGTCTACTATTATTCATATACCAATAAAGCAGGCATAAAAATTCTAAGACCATGGTTATGTTATTCTAATGTTTTAAACAAACCGTATTGTCACATCTGTTGGTTATTAGCAGATCGTCAAAGCAATTCGTACTCCTCTGCATAGGTTAACGGTGTTTCCATTCGAAGCAATTTTACGCAAACTATACATGATCATGAAAAGTCACAGCAGCATATTAATGCATCTTTATCTTATAATAATTGGTTACAAGAAAATACCATCGATACTCTATTGCAAAGTGAAATCAATAGTAAAATTATATTCTGGAGAAAAGAACTTCTTCTAAAACCTAAAGGCAAAATAAATTATTTAAGCCCTACGATTCAAAATGAAATTATTAATTTGCTTGGTTCCGCAGTTAGGAACAATATTATCTCAGAAATTAAAAAAGCTCCATTTATGACAATAATTCTAGATACAACACAAGACTTGTCAAAAATTGACCAACTTTCTGTAGTTTTTCGATACATATCGATTACAGAAAAAAGATGATAGTGTGCCTAAAAAATTAAAAATCAGTGAGTCTTTTTTTGGGGTTTACAGCAGTATCCGACTGCAAAGCTGAAGGACTTAAAACTGAAATTCGATTGAACAATATGGAATTGAATTGACTAAATGTAGAGGACATGGAGCAAATGTTATGTCGGGTGTTTATGGGGGATTACAAACCCTAATAAACGAGCGCGCTCCGAATGCCGATTGTGCTGCGCACGCATTAAATTTAGTTTTAAACGATGCTGCGAAACATGTTCGCGAAGTGTCGACTTTTGTTGATAATTTAGAAAAAAATATATACTTTTTTTTGGTAATAGTATACAAATCTGGGCAATGTTAAGTGATGATTCATCTGAAAAATACTTAATTACCCTTAAACAAGTAGGCCCTGCCAGATGGTTTCAAGGAACGACGTTTTATTTACAGTAAAGAAAAATTATTTATTAACCATGAAAACTTTGTGCCAATTAAATTTAATTTCTTGAAAAAAAAAAGGTGAACGTGAAGAATGTAAAAATATAATTAACATTCTAGAGAGTTATGATTTCTTATAGTGCTAGTCACATTTTTGTCTTCACTATTTGAAATCCTTAATCCTGTTTCTAAAGCTCTACAGCATGAAAATAATGACTTACAGAAAACTAGTAAGTACTCTTTTGAATAGACTGTGCGAATTAAGGAATCACAATTCATTCAATAGTTTACTAAATGAGTCCAAAGATTTAGCAAAAGATTGGAGGGTAAAAACTGTTTTTAAAAACAAAAGGTGAAAGATAACGAAGCGTTTTTTTGATGAGTTATAACAAGATGAGAGAATTTCACACCCAGAATCCTATTTCAAAGTCAATGTATACTATTGCTGTTCAGAAATATTAATGTTTCAAAACCAAATAAAGATTTCAGAGCCTTTGCGACCTGAGTAGTATGTTCGAAATATTATAAATCAGAGAAACTCCTGTCTTCTTCAAACGAAGAGATATTAAACGCTTCCGGAAAACTGTCGGCAAAATACAGTGAAGGCATCTCAGTTAATCTTTATGACCAATTAAAAGCTCTAAAAACATGCTTGAAATCTGAAATTCAAAAAATTCATCCCATTAAGGAACTCAATGAATTATTGTTGATAAAATTCAATAGTCTTGCCTCCAGTTTTCCGAAGTAATAACAGCATATTCTTTTTATTCTTAACCCTTCCTGTTATAACCGCAACTGCTGAAAGAAGTTTTCAAAATTAAAATTAACTAAAAATTACCTAAGAACTTCGATTGGACAGGAACGCCTGTCAGACCTGTCGCTATTGTCCATAGAGGCAGAAACTTTAGAATAACTTAAGTCATCATCAGCTATAAATGATTTAATAAATCAGTTTGCCGAAAAAAAGGCAAGGAGAGTGTATATTTAATTTGAATTGCTTGATATGCATATATATTATGAATGCATGCTTATTAAATTCTGTGTGTATGCTTGTATGATATTATGATTCATAAATATTTCTTTTAATTTTATGCATTTTTTTTATTTTGTGAGAAATCTTTACCCTTTCTAAGGGCCCCCAAAATTTTTTTATACGGGGCCCCACCATGGCACGCTACGCTTCTGCTTTGAACTCAATTAATGTTAGTCTAAGCCAAAACTCGACCTTGCAATTCTTCGATTACGATCGCCTTACCGACTACTCAATGCATGCCGGCTCGATAGAAAACGAATTTTCTTAATAATCCTTATTGTTTTACAACAATTATGATTGATCATGCTCTTTTAGAATATACGTAAGGTTACACGGGGTTACACCGGATTTTGTGGAAGGTTTCGTACACATTTTGTTTTAGTCATCTTACTCTGAAAACAGTGTAACGTTACACAATTCATTTTTTTAAACCTCATCCTTGAATAGTCTAGATTCGAAATGTTTAACGTTGTGTTGATCCTTTGTCACTTTGAGGATAATTCCTTATGTTCCCCAGAAATTCCTTCTCAAAATGTTTGTATTTAAATGTTATTAAATGCTATCTTTATTATCGAATATTTAGATAGTGTTTCTACTTACCAACTATATAGTAATACACTAAAGCATTTTCTCCAACGTCTCTGTCTTGAGCAAGCACTCTTCCAATCGGAAAATTCAAAGGCAAATTTTCTTCCAAGGTAAACACATAAGGATTTGTTGTCTAAAATGAAAATTTTACTATTATTATTTTGGGGAAAAAAAAACTTCATTTGTTCAAAATCGGTTGATTTAGCTTCACACTAAAGCTACACGAAGGATTTTGGCGACGGCGACGGACTTGTGATTGAAGTGAAGATTCCGAAGCCTAAGCTGTTTAACCTAACCATATAAGCGAGTACACTGTGGGACAGACGTGCTCGTTAAATCTGTGGAGTCCAAAGTCCCGACGGCGTCAGCGTACGATGTCGTTCGAGGTTCCATTGGGTGCCCGCTCAGGTGTTGACCTCATCACTTGACCAGGGTTCTAAATTACGAGGCGGTATTGGCTGTGTTGAAGCTCCTAAAGGAGATGCTTGAAATAGGCAAACCGGAAACGATTACATTACCTACCTAAATTAAATCTCGGCATACAGACATATTATATATAGACTCGGCATACATCCACAGAGAGCTCAGATTCATTGCAATCTGGGCGTCAAAATTGGTAGCGAGAGTCGCCTAGATGGTGCCACAAAAATGGCTCTCAGTTCTGGGGAATATGCCGAGTCTGCAAAGGCTTGACTGCCAATTATGCACCCCCCCCCCAAAAAAAAATACCTACCTAACATTATAGGTGACATCGTACGCGGTATTTGAGCATTAAACTTCACTGATTTAATGAGCACACGTGTCCCAGTGTACTCATATTTTCCAACAGTAGCCATGGTCTATTAAATCTGTTTTCTGTACACTCTCAGAAATAACACTTTCATTTTTGACGATTCATGAATCCTCAAGCCTCATTTCGTTAATTTTGAGGATTGTTTTGTCAAACTATCACGTGACTTTTGAGGAAACGCGAATCCTCACTTTTACGATCGTGATTTGACGATTCTGTATCTTGATTTTGAGGAAACTGAATCTCATTGTTGTACTCACATGCTCAAAAGTGACGAAATATTTCTTTAGATGAAACGACATTCAAATCCTCATAAAAATGACGATTCAAATTTCCTCACTTTGAGGAAACGAAAACTCGGAACATTTGCCAGTAATGGAATCGTCAAAATTAAGGAAAATTTCGTCATTTTTGAGCATTCATTTTTGAGAGTGCATTAAACTTCACTGATTTAATGAGCAGGCTTGTCCCAGTGTACTCTGATTCTCCAACAGTAGCCATGGTCTATTAAATCCGTTTTCTGTATGAAGAAATAATTACCTGTGTGCGAGGAAATTCCGGGCTGTTGTCATCAACATCCACCAAAATGACAGTCAGGAAGCGGAGTGACTCAAATGCAACGGGGGATCCGTTGTCCCTGGCGGCAAGAACCAGCTGTAAAAAAATATTTTATGAATTTATTGTTAAAAAATTATAGTGGCAATTTTTAGTCAGAAATTTTAAGGATCCGAGTTCGGTATTAATAAAAGATGGTTGTAACAGTTAATAAAAATACATGGTGAGGCAAACAAAAGTGGTCCCACTCTAGAGATAAGAATGCGACAGAAATGTTGCCAAGTCTAAAACCAATACAAAAACAGGGTTGCTAACTGAAGCTCTTGATCGCTTCAATATTATGCCCAAACAAACGCTTGGAGACTTATTTGCCAGCAACTACGCCACGGTTTTAGAAGCTAGTTGAAATTAAATATGAACAAAAGGTTTGTAGAGCTGATCAAGAAAAGTTCCCACTAGTGATTATTTGATTTTTTCGGTCGTTATTTATCCTAGAGAATCGGACCTTTTTTGTTTTTGGTAATACATAACATTCTAAATTGATTGCAAGACACAAAATTTGCATTATGGGACGTCTTCATACAATACGAACTAAGATCTGAACTCGCCACTAGTCTATGAGTATTTGGTTTTGGTTTTGAATTATCGTCGCACTAGAGCTACACGAGGGCTATTAGTCTATGAGTAGCTCTAATGTGAAGCTAATCCGATCCAACCAATGCAAAAGCAGTTCCAGGCGGCTTCAAGAGTTTTTCTCGCCAAGCATTTCAACGTATTCCTATCTCTTGACCGGGGCCACTTTTGTTTGCCTCATCCTGTACAATAACTTTGATAAATACGTTTTGAAATGGCTGTTATCTTCATCATCATAAATGGAAAAATAAACAAGATTTTTTATAATGAATCAACTCACGTGTTAATCCTTTTCGAATGAGTAACTATTTTTGTGTCATACCTGATATTTGGCTTTTTCTTCCCGGTCCAAAATCGACTTTGTTCTTATTTCTCCAGTGACGGTATTAATTTTAAATTTGTCAGTTTCCTCCACATTTGTATCTCCAAGCTTCAGGTAGTATGACACTCGTCCGTTTTCTCCCCGATCTTTGTCTTCAGCCGATACGACCAGTACCAAAAAATCGGGCACGCTTTGGTTCTGAAAGAAGGCGTACCATTAGATCATGTTAAAAAACATTAAAAAGAATTATTCAAACATCTTTATTCACTTATAATGGTACAGTTATGATATAATAATGGCTGGTCTGTGTTCCGACTTCAGGCGAGATAAAAAAATTTATTGTAAGGATGCTATATCTACAGTGTTATATGAAAAATGAAGTGAAATGCTTACCACAATTCAGCAATTGGGCATTTTAATTGGTTGACAACGTAACTTAAATTGCCAAATCTGGACCGACCAATATATCATAACTGTTTACTTATAACAAAACATTAAAAAAAATTGAACCCTAAGAGAAGGACAAAAGAATCCCCACCTAGAAATGTAATAAAACTTATTGATCAATTTGGATGAATGTGCGTAGTTTAAATAAATAGGGTTCAATAAAGCAATCTTTCGCATTGAACATTTAATCATAGTCGTTAGATCCTTGCGTACGTAAAAGTTGTACTTTTAAATTATATCCATTTTTGAAAATATAAGAGTTAAAACCGAAATGGCAGTTAACCGATTTTCTAATCAAATACCTAAAATAAAAAAAAAATATGACAGTATGACAAAAATTATAAAATTTTCGTTTAATATGCAGAAGCAAAAATAGTTTAAAAAAAGCAGAAACTGATTCCCAACACCAAAAAAAAAAAAAACATATTTAGCTTTAGACAATTAAAAAGAAATGACTATATTTTAACTGTAATTAATTTATTTATTCTATAAAATATTAATCAAATGCTGTAAAAGTATTTTCGATTACTAATTCCATTGTAGTTTTCCATTTTTTTTAATCACCTCTGGTATTTCAACAGTGGCATTGGGCGTTGCTGGAATGATGAACTTTGGTTTTTCCTGATTGATCTCCACGATCTTCACCCGCACAATGGCTTCGTCCATGTTGGTGTCGTCTCCAGGATTCATGGCTCGCACGCGCAGCTTGAAGCTTTTCACATTCTCCGGCAGTTCTTTTGTCGAATAAATGACGCCCGTCTCTTGGTTGATGTCGAACACTCCTTTAAAAGTAGTGTAGATTTTATCAAAATTAAACTATACTTCAACTAATTTTTTTTCGCTGAAAATGTTCGATGTTAATTTAAGTGAATTATTAATAATTTTTACAAGACTTTTATTAAATGCATCCTTAAGGAAAGAAAATTACTTTCTTTGAACAGTCCGATTAGCTTCTATTTTGTCAATCTTTCAAATACATTTTATTTAATTCATGGTTACCTCTGAACTAAAGTTCATTTATTAGAATTTGCAGCTAAAAGATAAAACAATCCATTTTTTTAATTGAACTATATAAACTCGTTTTTTTATTGACAAAAAAGTCACTTTTATGGATATGAATTGATTAAAAAAATGGATATGTAATAATCCGAATCAGTTTTACAAGGGAATTACTATGAAACGTTTAATCCTAATAATGGTTCCTAGTAGCTGCAACGGCTGTATAGTGAAATGTTTTATCATATTTGGCTAATTCCATTGCAAATAAAGGTCTTGATTATAAAAAAAACGCTGAAATTTTCATTCAAGAGAAAATACTTAAAATTAATTTGGTTAAAACATGCCGTGGCTGACATGACAAAATTGAGACACAGATTTTGAGTGACCTTATATTATTACCATTTGCTCTTAACTGGTATGCATTTCAAGTGTATAATATTTTTGGAATCAATATAAGATTCTGATGTGCCAACCAGAAAGAAAAAAATTACGAAATTTATAAATAGTAAAATATTATAAATATTTATTAGCGTGACTGACATGACAAATGTGACAGGCATGACAAAGTTTGGATGTTCTATATTTAACTCAAATTTTAAATTTAATGTTCGAATTATTTACGAACTGTTTATTTTGAGGTATAAAAAGAGAAAATAAAGTGTCGAGAATTTTTGCCGAGTAGATTTTGTTTAAAATAAAAAAGTTGAAATTAAAAAATGATGTCCATGGCGCATTTTCGTGGAATCAATCATTTATGCTATATTGAACCATTGTACGCAACAGAATACCAAAGTTATTTTGAAACATTTCACCACAGCCTTTGCAGCTAATAGGAAACATATTTTTCATCACTTAAATCAATCAAGCCAAGCTCTATATTTTTAACAGTGTATGGTTAGGTAGATAAAGGTAAGCTCTGCTTGCTACTTACCTTTTTCATTACCAGCTACGATGGTATAAAGAATTTTGGCATTTTCTCCCACATCTTTATCCTCAGCAGTCAACTGCATTACCGAGCTGGGAGGTGATAGAGGTAAATTTGCTACAATGGATGCCTCATACTCCCTCTGGTTGAAACTTGGGGGATTGTCATTGCGGTCTTCTAATTTGATATAAAGCTAGAAAAAATGAAATAAGGCAAGTTTATACAGTGTACCAAAAAACCGCCATTTAAATGTTTGCCAATTACTGAAGGGTGTATACTTGCACATTAACTGAAGTATATCTAAGATATTGGCAAAATCACCGATGAAAGGGCTGTATCCTATATCTTACACTCTTGAAACAAACGAGCGATTTTAACTCAGTCTGAGTTCATTTTCACTCCTCCAGTGTTGAAAATGCACTTCCCTTATTATAAAATTTTCCTTTGTGTGTTAAACCTTCGACAGGATCACTCCAAACAAGTGATTTTAACTCAGTTTGAGTTAATATTCACTCCTTTCTAGTGCCGAAAATGCACTTCTCCTACAGGAGGGGATTTCACTCTTTTGTTTTAAGAGTGTAGTTACACTTTGGAGAATGTGAGTTTTTGCAACTGGAAATTTCAACTGATGTCAATTAAATTAGAAATAACTTAAAATTTTAAAGCAAATCGCCATTTCCCATTATAAATGCGAATGATTTTACATTTTTAATATTTTTTTTTAAACATAACATTTTAATTAACACTTTTAAAAAACTGTTCTTAAGTTACACAGTACTTATGAATCTAACCTTTATAGCACACACTGTTATATAATTTTATTTCGATGTTAGTCATATATTCTTATAACGGAAGTTGATTGAATGTTATCATGTCTTTCAAAAGAATTCAACTTTATTCGTCAGAGAAAATTTACTTAGATGTTGTTGGTCTCAGCTAATTACCTATGGAAATTTAATCCTTCATTATATTAGGTTTTATAGTTTAAGAACAGAAATTTAGTACTGTACCGGAACTGATATTGCTCTTCGATTGTTAATATCTTGTCCCTGGTCTGTAGCTACAACTTGAAGGGTGATGGACGTTGTAGATTCCCGGTCAAGATTGGCAGCTGCAGCAACTCTTATGATACCCTTGGTAGAGAGAATTCAATAATTAGATTCATTCGGTATTACACACACATTAAAATAAATCTTTATATGTTACCGTTAAAACCCGGAATCAGCTAGAACTAGAATTAACTGTTTTGACGAAATAGAATGGTTTAATCTAGTTTTAACTATAACACACTTAGGGGAGAGAAGGGTAATTGCGCCCACTTAAGGAAAAGTGAATGCCACAAGCATAATACGACACTTAAATTGTTTTTTTATTGATATTTATAAATAAACAAATATTAAACAGAATACTATATCGTTAAACATGAAAACAATAACATTTGTGCTGAAAAATTGAAAACAAGAAAATATTACATTGAGCGCCATTACCCGAACGTGTTGGGTAATGCCACTCACCGCGGCGGGCTCATTATTAAGATACTTTATACAACATATTTCGCTACTGATTAAAGTAATTTTACGATTTGCAATAGCTACAAACATAGTTTTTTGCTTTATCCATGTCCACAACAATCTTAGTGGCTTTGGAGTCGTGAGGAGCCTGTTATTGGTGATGTTTCAGAAAATGACACTCTAGCTGAAGAAGAGGACCTTTATTCCAGTTAGGATAAGATAATTGTAAATGGAAAAGATGTCAGGTTTATTCAACTTGTGTATGAAAATATTTATTTACAGTTTTGATTAGTTATAATTCGACTCTTCCAACAGTTGAGGGTAATATATGCCACCCATCCGAGCGTCATTTCCCGATCGCGCCATATTTCATTTCTTGCGGTCTAATTCGGCACTCAATGTAGGTAATGAAATAAATTTAGTTACATTAAATAACAGTATTATTATGCTTTGTAACTGTATAATGATCAAACTGGTACCAGCAATCAAAGTTGACCAACTTCAAAGTTAGCTGCAGAAGTTTTTTTAGATGAAAATACGCTATATTTTGTTTACTGACGAAAGACTATGTATTTTTGCTTTTCCAGCCACCATTATCACACTGAGCATTGCACGTGCATTCGCCTAGCTGACAGTAGAGTTCAGATAACTAAAGGATTGCCCAGTTTGTCACAGCTTGGGTGAGCGCCATTACCCTCTGAGCGCCATTACCCGTCTCTCTTCTACATTAGAAAAAAAAAAAAACGGAAAATAGCACGATTTAGGAAAATATGTTTGGATTAGTTTAGTTAATTATTGGTCTGAAATGCAATGAAGGCGTATGGATATTGGAAGACACTACATCGAGAGACATTGGAGACCGTACATCGAGGTTTTTTTTAAGGACTACATTCAGTCAAGCATTTGCAGCAATTTCTAGTTTTTTCTAAAGCATGTTAGATAATTCTAGTTTTAAACTAGCACACATGCTTTTTTTACAACTAGCTTTAACCAATGCAATTGGTCAAAACCGGTTTTAACTAGTGAGATCTAGTTTTCGATAGAAGAAACTAGTTTTCATCAATGGCTTCATTTAAAACTAGTTAATTCTAGTTTTAGCTGATTCCGTGTTATAACGGTAACATATACAATCCTTATACAGTAGAACTCTAATTGAGCTAATCATTTGGAATGGGTCAAAATTTCGAAAATCAAAAATTCGAATATTCATATTTTTACCGAAAAAATGTATTTTAATTAATTTCACTGTAGTATGTTGAAAAGAGGAGAAAAATTATATTTAAAGAAGGTTTTTATTTGATGAAAAGGCAACACTTTTTCACACATTGTAAGCTTATAGATGGACGAATGGTGATGGAGCAAAATGACACCTGAAGTTCGGATAATCGAAGTTCGGGTAATTGTCCAATTCGGGTAATTTTATAAATGAATATCTACCTTTTGATCGATTGTAAAATCCAGACTTCTCTCTCCAAGTAGAGAGTAACGAATGTTACCAAAATCTCCTGCATCCGAATCTGTGGCTCTAACACTAAGAACACTTGTACCCTGTGGCGAATTTTCGGGAACAGTGGCATGGTAAGAAGGCTGTAATGATTACACAATTATTTGTTAAAAATCCCTGGACCAAAATGTATTTATAGTAAAAAAAAGAATTTAAATTAGCATTACTTTTTAAAATATTTGCATTACTTCTAATATATTTCGAAATGTTACTAGAAAAAAATAAATTTTCTGGCGTATGGCTTACCTGGTCAAACATGGGGTCATTGTCATTAATATTGAGTACTTTGGCAGTAATGAGAGCTGATGCTGACATTTGAGGAATTCCGGTGTCATAAGCAACAACTTTGAACTGGATTTCTTGAATAGTCTCATAATCTACTCTACTCTTTACACTAATAACACCTATATTATTTTTGAAGAAAGAAAAACGGATTTAGGGCAAAGTATAATTGTTATCCCTACTAAAAATGATCCATAGAGATCAATACAAAAATCTATTGACATAAGTACAGCTTTATTGATGTGTACTTACTTCTAAGGATGTCTCTATTGTTTTCAGTAGAAGCTATTGATATCAGTAACCTACTGATAATATTTCGTATTGATATCAATAGAGCTCTAACGACACCAGTAAAGAAAATATCAGTAAGCTACTGATCTCAAAGGACATCAATAGGTCTGCACTGATATCTATAGAGATCAGTAGAGATTTGCATTGATATCAATAAATAGAGATCAGTAGAGATTTGTATAGATATCAATAGAGATTGCTATTGGTACCAGTAGGCCATTTCCACATAAAAATTTTCTATTGATCTCTATTGACCATTTTTAGTAGGGATTGTACTTAAAAATGTTTTTATTTGAGTCGATTGGGGTACCTGATGTGTTGTCAATGTGAAAATATTCGTTCTCTGGTTCGATTCTGTACTCGGCGATATTCGAGTCCGGGTCCGTGGCCACGAGGGTTGAGACGACACTACCTTTTGGCTGTTCCTCCATGGCGTTGATGTGAATTTCGGGATTTTCGGGAGTCCAGGGTCGAGGAAACGAGGGTGGGTAGTCATTCAAATCGATTATTGTAACCACCAAAGTTCCTTAAGGAGAAACAGTCGTATTTCAGAAAAGGATACACTCTTAAAACAAACGAGTGAATTTAACTCAGTGTGAGGTAATTTTTACTCTTTTCAGTGTCGTAACTGCAATTATCCTATTGGAGTGGATTTCACTCTTTCGTTTAGTTAAAACTCCGACAAGATCACTCCATGCGAGTGATTTTAACTCAGTCTGAGTTAATTTTCACTCCTTTCCAGGGTCTAAAATGCACTTCTCCTATTTGAGTGGATTTCACTCTTTTGTTTTAAGAGTGTAAATTTTACAATTGCTGAATTGATACAAATCCTAAAATTGAACAAACGTTAACACGTTCAAAAGTGTTATCAAGTCCAATAACTTCAATTTTAGTACAAATTATGGTCTAGTATTGATTTTACGAAATAGCGTCTTTTTAGTGTAGTTAATTCAAACTCCATATATGATAAACTGTTCATGGCCTTTTAAACTGAATTGAAAATTCAGATGAGTGCTTTTGTTGTTTTTGCTTTTTGTAAACACTTGTGTTACACTTACCATTAATGCAACAAGATTATGACTTAAAAAATTGTGGTTTGACTAGGAAATATGCACCAATTATCCACCTTTTAAATAATTACTCAATATTGTTATTGATAAGAAAATTAATTAAGAAGTATTTTAACTTATTCTAAGAAAATTTTTGCATTTTCAATGAAATTGTTATGCTGTTGTGCTAAGAAATTAGGTAAATAAACTTAACCATTACAACAATATTTCTGACCTAATATGGATATAAAATAAATAAGAAATTTTCTCGGGCTTTTGTTGGTGGATTCACTGAAGAAAATTCCACCACATTTAATTCCATTGGTCCCAACTTATAATGCTTACCTGTTCCAGTTTGGGGTGGGGTGGCGCTGATATCAGTGACCACAACTGTCAGCGTGACTACGGCGGCCATCTCTCTGTCGAGTCGGCTGGCCACGCGCACTTCCCCACTCTCAGGGGAAACATCGAAAAATGCCTGGATATCAAAGAAAGAAACAATTAACCCTTTCAGTCCTAGTGATGCCATTTGGAATCATCACTTTCAATATTTTTTTCCAAATGTTTATGCCCCGTTATGACATCTAAACACACATCATTCGATTCTTCATACTTTGTTCTATTAGACAATATTTTATATACATCTCAATAGAAGTCAGAACTATTTTTTTACTTAGAAAATAGCTAACAAGCGTTTCACCTGATCCACAGATTTAAAACACAATTTAAACTATTTCGGGTAAGCAAATTACTAATTTTTTTTTAATAATCTGGTCAGATACCTTAAAATATATAACTCGAAGTGTTTTTAGGTAATATATGTTTTTATTTTGTTGCTTTCCACAGTTAAAATTTGGCATTATTTCAAAAAACATATAAAAAATTAAAATGATTTTTTTCATATGGAACTCTTATTTTCGACCTAAAATAAACTTATTTTGTGCATATCAGATGTTTCTGTCGCGTAGTAAATTTTTGGGACT
The DNA here is from genome assembly GCA_023701765.1 of Hylyphantes graminicola. Taxonomy (NCBI): domain Eukaryota; kingdom Metazoa; phylum Arthropoda; class Arachnida; order Araneae; family Linyphiidae; genus Hylyphantes; species Hylyphantes graminicola. Next base: position 43,125,926 of record CM043113.1, on the reverse strand, counting down.
GAAAGGGTTAAGCTGTCAGACTTTCAAAGCGATTTTTAGTGCAGTCGATTAGATATTTTATGCTAATTGGATAATGATGTATGCATTAATTTTTGGGGGAAATTATTGCGCATTTACGCCTATAAAACAGCTGGAAGAATTGTAACATTTCCTTCCTTCCCATTTTTAAGTAATTGATTGTTAATGGAATATATTTGTTTATTTTAGAATAGGTGAATATTTCACTTAGGAAATTTTATTACTAATATTATTTATACAATACATAAAACACTAATATTATTTATAAATTTTTAATACAATATTTAGTAATTATCAGTGCTTATTTTTTTTTCAAACTTACTTAAATCTTTATTATTAAACAGTTAAACTATTGTATTCCTTACTTTGAATCCTGATACTTGTAGCGGTAATTGCCGTCCATCTTTATCAGTTGCTGTGATTGGTTCGGATATAGCATACACCAAAGAATCAGGGCTGCTGATGTCTGGGTCTGCTGCTTTCAATTTATAGAATACGAACCCATCATTTTGATCTAAAAAACAATTGTTAGGTTGTATGAAAAACTTTGGAATATTATTTTAATATACAGGGGGAGGCAAACAAAAGTGTTCTAGAGATAGGAATACGACAGAAATGTTGCCAAGTCTAAAACCAACACAAAAACAGGTTTGTTTACTGAAGCTATTAATCGCTTCAATATTAAGCCCAAACAAACGCTTGAAGACTTATTTGGCGGCAACTACGCTACGGTTTTAGAAGCTAGTTGAAATGAAATATAAACAAGGTTAGTAGAGCTGATCAAGAAAAGTTCCCACTAGTGATTATTTGATTGTTTCGGTCGTTATTTATCCTAGAGAATCGGACCTTTTTGATTTTGGTAATACAAAACATTCTATATTGATTGCAAGACACAACATTTGCATTATGGGACGTCTTCATACAATACGAACTAAGATCTGAACTCGACACTAGTCTGAGTAGCTCTGATGTGAAGATAATCCGATCCAACCAATGCAAAAACAGGTTTCAGGCGGCTTCAAGAGTTTTTCTCGCCAAGCATTTCAACGTATTCTTATCTCTTGACCGAGGCCACTTTTGTTTGCCACACCCTGTATGAAATTAAATGTTCTTGGTTAAATGGTTTCGTTATAAAATTAAAAAAAAGATATTTAGTGGTTTTAAAACATATTTTTAAAATCTGTAATGAACAATAAAATGGGCATTACCTTTTACGAGGGAATACGACTAACGTAACTTTTTTTTTCATTTTTACCAATTTTGTAATTTTAGCTTAGGTATTGCCGTCTACGTAAACTTCGCTCAAATAACGATAACGAAATAAACCGTTTGCTAGTTACTGTGATTATAAAAATAAGCTGTCAATTCTATATAGAAAATTCACCTTCAGTTACTTGGGTTCTTTGAGTCGACGGGGTGAAGTAGGGCATTTTGTCGTTACTGTTGAGGATTTGGACAACCAAAGTAGCAGTTCCAGTGTGCATAGGACTGCCACCATCTACAGCAATAATCTATGAAAGTAATGTATAAATCTACAAAATTATAATATGATAAAACATCATAACATGTATTTTTAAAGTTGTTTAAACGTCACATTTAAAATCAGGAAATACCAAAAAGTTAGGAATTTTAAATGATTCGTAATTTGTTGGGCATTTTAAACTGAAATACTTTACTGATTATTCATTACTAAAAATGAAATCAATTTGTTGACATTGTTGAAAACATGTTACAGGTAGAAAGCGTTCTTTACTCTCTTTTAAAAAACCCTTAATCTCTTTTTAAAAAACTTATCTAACAATTAAATTTAAAAACTAAATCTGAAACTGAAGACCTACCTCTATATTGTATTCTCTCCTTCTGTCATAGTCAAGTTTCGCTCCGCTTTTCACCGTGATTTCCCCAGATTTGGGGTGAATAGCAAAATCATCTGATCCTCCTTTTTGGATACGATAGGCGATTTCCGCATTTATCCCTGTATCTGCATCAGTGGCGTACACTTGCTCAACTACTGTACCTAAATAAGTATAAAAAAGTAGTTCAGTCACTTGACACTAAAGAAGACTTGAGTGCGTTCACCGTTCAGGTAGGGTAGGGTAGGGTATTTTACATATATATTCCGACTTGTGTGCTTGCTCAGTGAGTCGCTTATAAGTCTTCGTCAAGTAAGACAGACACAGAAAGATTTTTTACTGTCACAAAGAGGGGAAATACACCCAGGGCGAAGGCGGGAATCGAACCCGCGCCCGTTACAGCACGCAGACTGCTGGCCTGCGATGCTTACCACTCGGCCATCCGGGCCCCACCGTTCAGGTTACTGAAGAGTCAATAATAATTTTGTGTTTTTTCTCAATGAACTTGCATTGTAAGAGTTTTTCAGAAAATCTTACACTCTTAAAACAAACGAGCGATTTTAACTCAGTCTTAGTTAATTTTCACTCCTCCAGTGTCGAAAATGCACTTCCCCGATAGGAGTGGATCCTTTGTTTGTTAAACCTCCGACAGGATCCCTCCAAACGAGTGATTTTAACGCAGTCTGAGTAAATATTCACTCCTTTCCAGTTCGAAAATGCACTTCTCCTACAGGAGTGGATTTCACTCTTTTGTTTTAAGAATGTAATAAATTCAACAAAACACCATTTTTTAAATGGACGTCTTTACAGAATCGGTTTAAAAAAAAACCCTGTCGGTCCCTTGTGTTCAAGTGGAGAGAACACGACTTGAACACATTTGACCTCTTGTGCTTTTTTTTTATTTCGATGCAGCATTTAACTCTTTACTTCTTGACAGCATTTACTGACTCCTCGATCTAATTAAAAAAACTTTTATGTCTTGTCTGTGAGAGTTTAAATATCTTTTTACAAACCTGCTGGTGATGATTCTGGTACGCTTGCTGTATATTCTTGTTTTTGAAAGATCGGTTTGTTGTTATTGGCATCCTAGCAAAACGAAATATTACATATATATTTATTGAATCACTACATTTTGAATAAAAAAAAACGCTGGATGTGATTTCTAAATTATACCTTAACAGTTATTTTAACTGTAGTAGTAACAACTCCATTTCCACCATCGTTTGCTTGTACTGTAAGTAGGATCCTGAAAGTAAAACCAGAATTGTCACGAATTAAAGCTATTTGTAATACAGTGAAAACCTCCGAGAGCGACCATCTTTTCGTTCCCTAATAAATTTTTCGTAAATGGAGGTTGGTCGCTCCTAGAGGACAATAAGTGAATTAACTAGACAGTTGAAATATCCTTTTACAACGTATTAGAAACATAGAGATAAAAAAAAATCGTGAGCTATCACACAATCTCTATGAATATTAACCCTTAAAAATTACAAAAAATGGTTTATCATTACATTAAATTATTAATTCTCAAATACATATACACAAAATTAAACTGACTTTTTAACAAACTGTAGTACATATGTAAAAAAAAAACTTTTAAAAAAATAATGTAGCGTATCTTTTAAAAAGTGAGAAGAAATTTCTGACTGTTCTACTTTTTTCGATTTTTCGCAAACCACCTCAGTTTCTAATTTATAAATAATTTATAAAGAAATTGACACATGTTAAAAAACGATAATTTTTCGTTAAGTGGTGTTTGAAACTGGTCGTTTGAGGAATAAGATCTGGTCTTTTCCAGAGAGGCTTTTAACATTGTACACATAGGAGAAAAAATTGGTGATTTGAAAAATTGGTCGTAAGTCGAGGTGGTTTTTTAATGGAGGTGGTTGGTTGTAGAGTTTTCACTATAAATGAGAAATTTCAGATTCACACTTATAGTGATTGTTTTCCCGACTTACGTGTCTGTTTTCAGTGCAGAAACGTCCAAACCATTTCTTTGTGTGACAGATATTTCTCCTGATCTGCCATCAATTGCGAATATACCATGACTGTTGCCAGCAATAATGGAGTACTGAATGACTGATGTGGCGTCAGCATCGACAGCCTGCAAAAGCAAAGGTAACATTAACAATCAATTCAAAATGCGAACCAATAATATAATGCACGGTTGGCACAAAAATTGGGTTGAAGCTGCAGCACTCGTATTGTCTTCCGAAATGTAGTTCAACATCTGTTTGTTTTAAATGTTTCGAATAAATAGCTAAAGTTTAAAAAAATGTAATTTAGTGATTAAAATGAGTGTTATTATTTGTGTTATACTTATTTCAGGCATCAATATAGTTAGCGGATTTTTGTCAATCATGGTGGAAAAAACACAAATTTGTGTTCCAATGTCATCAACGTACAATTCTTGTATTGAAACAAATTTTTTTTAATGAAACAACACAATATTGTATTGCTTCTACTTTACACAATATTTTTATTCCACTTGTAACGTTTAAACACAAAAGTTCTCTTAGTGTAGAAGCAATTTTACATTTATTCACTCACCTGCACTCGCAAAGGTGTGTCAAACTTAAAAGCTCCCTCATCAATAGTGGCCGAGCACACAATATTGTAATGCTTCTATTTTACACAATATTTTTATTCCACTTGTAACGTTTAAACACAAAAGTTCTCTTAGTGTAGAAGCAATTTTACATTTATTCACTCACCTGCACTCGCAAAGGTGTGTCAAACTTAAAAGCTCCCTCATCGATGGTGGCCGAGTACGACTCTTGCAGGAAGGCCGGGGCATTGTCATTCGCGTCCGACAGTGTCAGAGTAAGTGGGACCACTGCGGCCAATCCACGGCCCATGTCGTCCACGGCCTGATAGGATAAGTAGTATGTGGGTCGAGTTTCAAAGTCCAGACAGTTGCCTGATCCAGGTGTCGGACATGGGGCCACTGTGATTACGCCGGAGGTCTCACCTACTTGGAACCTGAAAGATAGTGAGAATTAGTTGTGGCTTAATTGACATATTTGTGTTAAAGCAGTTACAATTTGTCTTTGTGTGTTGTTTTAAATTTACATCATTTACCTTTATTTTGACTTCAAGATTTAGATTAATTAATTAACTGAAATATTGTAAATAAACTTAGTTGAAACATTTAATTTTGATAAATACCAGTGTTCGATAAATTCTGAAATTAATTACATTGTTGATTTAACTCTTACATTAAGGTAAAAAAATTTTGAAAAAAAAAATGAAAAGTTGCTGTTGCTTACTTTTCCGCGCCGTTTCCAAAAATAGAATATATTATCCCATTTTCTCCGAATATCATGGTATCTCTATCACTTGCCTGAAATTAATAAATCAAAATTTTAAAACTAGAGTGCGTTTACAATTTAAAAAGTACACATGATTCACTACTTTTAAGTTGTTTATGTTATAAATGTATTTCTTGGTAGCATACCGTAATGGTGTCAACCACAGTTCCAGGTGGGGCATTTTCTATCACATTTGCTTTGTATTCTTGTTTTTCAAATTTCGGGACATTGTCATTAGTGTCCAGGATATTTACAGTTACTGTGCCTGTGCCAGAAAGCTGAGGGCTTGTGAAAGCTTCTTTTGCAACAACCTAAGATAATAAAGAAATGTTTGAGTCTTGTTTAGTATGTGTTTGATAACCAAATATCTTTCACTTTGTACAAATACATATTTTTTTATAACAACGTCAAAAAAATTCACTTTTTTATATCATATTCATTCATAAATCGTTGCGAAAATGACTCTTTACGTGCTTACGTCACCGACAGTGCCGAATGTGGGACTTTAAGCACTAGTGCGGTAAAGTAAATAAAAGTATCTGATTGGTGGAAAAGCAAAATGATGTCATCAATATCTCCATGGAAACTAAATGGTCATATGAAACTCACTTATTTCTATAGGTTCATTACTTTTGCATTTTCTAATATATCCATGGAAACTACAAGTTTCATTTCTTTGTGACTGTAAAAATTCTTTCTGTGTCTGTCCCACTTGACGAAAGCTTATAAGCAGTTCTCGGAACAAGCACACAAGCTGGAATATATATGTATCATACCATACCATAACTACAAGTTCTACAAAAAATTATTAAAAGAAATTAAATAAGACAGAAGTAAGAACACACATTTCACGCTTTTGCACATTATTATAAAAAATATTGTAAGCAAGCACGTGCAAAATAATAATACTTTACTAAGCTCTTGTCATTATTTCACTCGACCTACGGTCTCATGAAATAAAAGCCACTCGCTTAACAAAGTGTCATTTTCGGCACTAGTTGCTTAAATAACTATTAGTGCACGAGTAGCGGCATATTTTTAGTATCAGTCAGTGAACAATTTCGGCAAATACTTATGTGGTGACGTTAAAATAAATGTAATTGCAAATTAAAATAGAATTTGAAAAAAAAAAATTAAAAACTGACAAGTAAGCACTCAAGCAATTTTTGTTGGCTACAAATATTGTTGATTTCCGCAAATAAAAATTAAAATTTTAAGGTAATTAATGGATACTTACAAGTAAGATATACTTTCTCTGATTAGGATTTTCATAATCTAGAGGGCCATTGGATACACGGATACTGACAGAAGTGGACCCTGTTGCTAAATTAGGTTCGACGCTGAAAATTCCAGAGTCATCCAGCAACTCAATATTAAAAACGGAGTTGGAACCCTAAAAAAAAAAGAGGCATACGGAATATTCATTTAATTATGATTACGTTATTAATATAGGTTTAAATGTTAATTTTGTAAGTTATCCAGAAACTGAAACGATTTAATGGAGGTAACAACTTCTCTCTCTCTCTCTTCTCTCTCTCTGCAATCAGAGTGGTATCGTTTTTGCTTTAAAAGATTATATTTAAACATAATAGGAAGTAGATAGAATGTGAAAGTATTAATAACTTTTTTACTCTTCTATATTTAAAGACACTAAAAATTCTTCTGGAACTCTTGTAAGTTGCCAAAAATATATATTTTTAAACTATTGCAAGTTTTTACTTTTGCTAAACTTTGAAACGTTTATTCTTGGGTTAAAATTTGAAGTCCTTTTAAACGATGTGCTACACAAGTATCATTTAGAAAGTTAAATTTAAAGTGTTTAAAAATTTTAATTTTATGTAAAAAAAATAAAGGATGTAGTTAATAAAAACTCAGACACTCCAAACTGTTGCTAAGATATATTATATAGTGACCGGTCTCTTCATTGCCTACATTTGAAAATGTAAATTAAATTGAACGAAGTCGCTAATGAACGGATCAAACGCAATTTAGTAATGCTTTAGAGAAGGTTACTTTTGCAGATAAACTCTTCAAGTTTTGTGTAACTGCTTATTTATCAGAAGATTATAAATTTGCATTAAGAGCCTTTTAACAGAGGAAACATAGTAATTATTTATTTCCTAACGATCTATAAATGTAATGAGTTTTTCATAGTATAATGAATTTTAATTATTAGAATCATATGAGGCCCAGTGGCTTAGTGGCTGTGCTTCGCATTGTCATGCCACAGGCAAGGAGATCGAGTTCCGGATCGGGCGAAGTTGACTCATCCTTTCATCCCTTAAATGGGAGATGAAATTCGGATCAAGTATATGCTTGGAAACTAAACACTTGGCTCTCCGCGTGAGGTACCAGGCGTGCTCTTAATCACGTAAGCTGAAATAGGGCACGGCAGGCTTCGGCCTATTAACGGGCTGCTGCACCGAGGAGTTTAGTTTAGTTTAGGATCATATGAATTTAGTTTGATCATAGAACAGGTTTCACTATCTAAATTGAAAGAAAATATACACTCTAAAAACGAACGAGCGATTTTAACTCATTCGGATTAATTTTCACTTCTCCTGTCTGGAAAATGCACTTCTCCTTTTGGAGTGGATCCTTTGTGTGTTAAACCTCCGACAGGATCACTCCAAACGAGTGATTTTAACTAAGTCTGATTTAATATTCATTTTTTTCCAGTGTCGAAAATGCACTTCTCCAACTGGAGTGTATTTCACTCTTTTGTTTTAAGAGTGTATATTTTGTTATAATTTTCAAGGGAAAAAGGCGCTTTACCGAATCTGTATCTTGCACAAACATGTCAAGATTCGGCAATGGTGTGCCATTGGCAACATTTTCGTTCACGTTGATGGTGTAACTGATTTTGTTGAAAGTAGGAGGTTCATCGTTCACATCTCGAATTGTGATGGTAAGAGCTGCGACAGTAGACGCCTCGTTTCCGACAGCCAAAGCTCCATTGGGCATCACTTCTGTAGCCTGAAAGAGAATCATGGACATTTAACTCTCTGACAGCTACAAACTTATAAATATATATTATCTAATCTGTAGTATTCCAAGTACTGCACGCGGTTTCATTAATTACTAAATATATTTCATATTTATTAAAATGTAAAAAGTAATGTTAGTTCATGTTGGCGTTTTACTCGATCTCCTTTAGTGAAATTTTTTTCAGAATCCAATTGATCATAAGCATGAAATACTCTACATCAGAGATAACTTTAAACTAATAACATTTACTCAAGGATTAAATGATTAAAGTTACTTGTTAAAATGATCACAATTTCATTACGTTAAAGTACCAAAAGAGTGAAGGAAATTAATAAGTTAGCCAACATTTTAAAATAGTTTTAAATAAATCTTCATGTTTAAATCGAATTAGTTACTGTGAAATGTTATTAGTTTTTGTTTAAATCATAATACCTTCACTCCAACGTTAATAACGCCATTAGAAGAAGGAAAAATTTCTTTATCCAGAAGTCTAGCTGTACGTAATTCACCGGTTAAAGGATGAACACTGAAAAATTCTTCTGGATCTAAAATGAAAATTTACAATATCTTATTCTTTTCCTCTTTTTGATAAATAATAAACGAATTGAACATTATAAATTGATTAAAAAATCTTTTATACATTAAAATCAAAAGTATACCTGTTTATAATTGTTATAGTTAACATTTTGTAATAAGAAATCAAGTTGTTTTTTAACCCTTTCAGTCCCAGTGATGCCATTTGGCATCATCACTTTGAATATTTTTTTTCCAAATGTATATGTCCCGTTATCATCTAAACACACGTCATTCAGTTCTTCACCTCTTTGTTCTGTTAGACAATATTTTACATTAATCTTAGAAGTCAGAACTACTATTTTTTAATTTAGAAAATAGCCAACAAGCGTTTCAACTGATTTTTGATAAGTTCACTTCAGTTCCACATATTTAAAACACAATTTAAGCTATTTCGGTTGAAATAATTACTATTTTTTTTAATAATATGGTCAGATACCTTAAAATATATAACTCGAAGTGTTTTTTAGGTATGTATATATATTTATTTTGTTGTTTTCCACAGTTAAAAATTTTTGGCATTATTTCAAAAACCATATAAAAAATTAAAATGAATTTTTTTTCTTATGGAACTCGTATATTTGACCTAAAATAAGCTTATTTTGTGAATATCAGAAGTTTCTGTAGGTGTACTAAATTTTTGGCACTGAAAATGAAGAAATTGATTGAGAGGGTCCATACTTACTTGTAACGAGTTCGTAAGTGACGCTTCTAGAATCCCCGTCATCTCCGTCTTTGGCTTTTAGAGTCATAATTAACGTACCCTGCACACACAAAAAATATTGAGCATCAAATACTGAAACGCATACAAATAGCCTCATAGGCCAAAAGAAATTTTTTGAAAAAACTATAAGCTTTAAAATTAATTAACATAAAATCTTTTAGAGTTATTATCTTTATCTTTTAAAGCCATAATTAATGTACCCTGGTGTACATAAAAAATATTGAACATCAAATACTAAAACGCATACAAATAGCCTCATAGGCCAAAAGAAATTGTTGAAATACTATAAGCCTTAAAATTAATTAACATAAAATGTTTTAGAGTTATTATCGTTAACTTTTAAAGTCATAATTAATGTACCCTGTTGCAGAACATTTTGAACATCAAATACTAAAACGCATACAAATCGCCACATAGGCCAAAAAATTAAATTGTTGAAAAAACTATAAGCTTCAAAATGAATTAACATAAAGTCTTTTAGAGTTATTATCTTTATCTTTCAAAGTCATAATTAATGTACCCTGTTGCACAAAAATAATATTTAACATCAAATATAAAAATGTATGTACATTACTATGTGATCAAATAAATTATTTTGAAAAACTATTACAAGCATTATAATTAGTCACCATAAAACTTATAAACAATAAACAAATTTATACCACTGGAGCATCTTCGTCTACAAGTCCTGTTAAAGAGCCGACAAATACAGGTGGCCGATTCTGTACATCCCCGATTTCGATGGATACAAACTGGGTGGCATTGTATCGACCATCCTAGTGCCAAAAATATTAATTAATATTGAGTTAAATATGAATTTTATTTGAAATGAAAATCGAGTGGGCCCACGTTTGAATCCCGGGTAAGGCATGGATATTTTATTGTCCTGAGTACATGCGGAGAACGTGCTCGTTAAATCTGTGGGTCCGAAAGTCCTGTGGTCGGTCATAGCGCAGTTTACTGTCGGTGCAGGTCGTCTGGAGAAAATTGCCCCTTCCCTCCAGCGACATGCCTAAATTGAGGAGGTGGCGCCATATCGGAGTAGAAGTCAGACATCCACCCTCTCATGGGTATTCAAAGCCTTGTGCCAACGAATGCTACTGCATCCCTCTTGAATTCCAGGCTACGGCATGGAGGCACACGACAACAAAAACAACAACATTTGAAATGAAATTTCATTTCACTTTCAATTACCTAACATGAAAAATAAGGTAATGAAAGTATTGCGATGGGATCCCTGTTTTAGAAGATGATGATTTAAAAAAAATGGTTTTTGAATATTGGTCCGTCGGTCTGAAATCTCTCTACAGCCCGAACAAAAAGAGCTACGATCTTTAGGTTTGGTACACAAGTTTCCAGTAAATGTTGGACGCCCCAATAAGGTTTTTCGAAAAAAGCGCGCATGCTCAAAGGGTAGCTACCATGCAACTTCTTATTTTTAAATGTGATTGAAATGACCTTATAAGGTATATAATTTCCATAAAATTATTTGATCCATTGAGTGGTAATTAAAAGTCGTGTAGCGTTACACATCCCTAGTTAGAATTTAAAACATTAAGCAAAATTTCGTTGAATACTACTGAAGACATAACAGATTTTTTTTTCGCATTTCTTTGAATTTTTTAAAATAAAAATTTACTTACATCAGCTACAAGTCGAATCTGGTAAAAGTTATTTTCAGCGTAGTCGAGGTTTCTTCTTAAAATAATTGAAGCAACCGTAGCTTGAGGGCTGGAAGACTGAGTAACGACTGAAAATTTGTCACATGCCGTGGGGTACTGGAATTAAAATTGTCACTTTTAAAATCATTATCAGCTGTTGATTATTTTATTTACTTATTGTTTTTAAAATACCGTTTTTAGTTATTTCAAGTTTTATGATTAATCAAATGAAGTTATAATGAAAGGAATTCATAAAATATTTCCATAACGTATTTCACAGCCAACGTTATAGAATTTCATATTTTAGAGTACATTATAAATCTCAGTAAAATTTTATCTATATTTGCCATTAAAATTTCCAATTTTTTTTAAAAAAAATAGAGATACTCATTAAAAGGTTTTTTTGTTCTAAATGCTTCATTTTAGTGCAAGTAATCATTATACATTTTTTTATGTAATTTAGTGTATATTACTTCCTTAATAAAATAATTTTCTTACCTGTGGATGAAAATCACAGCGAATCTGAAGAACACCCCCAACATCATCTGCGTCAGTGACCCTGATGTTAGGTATGACTGTTGTACCAACTGGAGCATCCTAATACATAAAAATTATTCATATTTTAATAGTGTATGATATTTTTTTTTATGATAATTATATTTATATCGTGAAAAACTTAAAACTAAATCTATATTTTTTTACACTAAACAATAGAAATAGATAATCAAATATTGTTTATCCTTTACCTCTAAAACAGTTGTTTCAAATGGAGCTCCATGAAATACCGGTTCATTGTCATTTTCATCCAAAATTATCACCGTTACAGGAACTCTTACCTAATAAATATAGGATAGTAAAAGGCTTAGTACAAAATACGTAACAAATTCATTCAAAATTGACAGCAGGATTTCATCATATAATTTGAAACATTACTTGTCCTCGATTGGTATATTTAGTGTTATAATAAATTTTAAACTAAATATATGGAAGACACATTTAAACTGTTTAAATAATTCAATTTAAATATTTTTATTTACTTACCTTATTTTTTTACATTGTATAAATTTTAGTTTCTACAAGTTTTAAGAAAAAACATTTAATATTATTGTAAGATAGTTTTATTCTCAAGAAAATGCAAAAGGCTTGTTTATAGTAAATTTCACTATTTTTTTACTTGTTTCAGATGACGTAAATAATTCCTGCTTTCATTCCTATACTTCATTGGTGGTTTGATACGGTAAGTTCCATCCACCACATTGATCAACCAATAGAGACCCTATTTTCCTTCATGTGAAGCAGTTGCCACTCTTAAATTGAAACAAGATCATAGCATACGAATTAAAATTTCTTACCACATTGTTATCCTGTCCGTTTCCAACAAAGTCTTCTAAACTGACATAAAATCGAAGACTGTCATTAATCTAGAAGAAAAATAAATAAAAAAAAACTTGTAGCAATACGTTAAATATTATACAAAAATAATTTTTTTATTATGTTAAAAAATAAAATATACTATAAAATAGTGCTTACACATACTGAAGTACAATTTTATGAAAATAAAATTACTTACTTCTCTGTCTATAGGAGCAGCAACTGAGATAACTCCCGTAGTACTATCGACTACAAATCTATCTGTACCCTCTAATCCATACGTTATAGTGGAATTTTCTGGGTCAGAGCCCAATAAGTTAAAAAATACTGAACCTAAGAATAAAACAAATAAATATAATTTTTACTGTTTCTGTATATACTTCATTTAAGATAGATTATATATTACAATTTCTAGAAAGTAAAACTGAGTGCTGCATTTATCTTACCAAGCCATGCTCGACTTAACTAAATCATGAGCTTTGATTAAAAATATGAAATATTTAAAAATGAAAAGTTTAGTTCATAGCAATTCAAAAATTCATATTATGCATTGATGTGTATCACATGCAAAATTATAAAGGGAAAATATTCGATAAAAAAGTGTAAAAGGTAAAGATATGTTTAAGTATTGTCTTTTTTTATAAACTTTATGAATTTAAAAAATATTAATGTAATCAAGTGTTTGATGGGATATTTATAAGGTTTTGTTTAATAAGAGTAAAGGTTGATTCCACGAAAATGCGCCATGGACATCATTTTTTAAATTTCAACTTTTTTATTTTAAACAAAATCTGCTCGGCAAAAATTCTTGACACTTTATTTTCTCTTTTTATACCTCAAAATAAACAGTTCGTAAAACATTCGAAAATTAAATTTAAAATTTCAGTGAAATAGAGAACATCAAACTTTGTCATGTCCGTCACGCTAATAAATATTTCATAATATTTTACTATTTATAAATTTCTTAATTTCTTTTCTTTCTGGTTGGCACATCAGAATCTTATATTGATTCCAAAAAATTCTAGACTTGAAATGCATACCATAAAAGCAAATGGTAATAATATAAGGTCACTCAAAATCTGTGTCTCAATTTTGTCATGCCGTCACGGCATGTTTTAACCCAATTAATTTTAAGTATTTTCTCTTGAATGAAAATTTAAATTTTTTTTTATAATCAAAACCTTTATTTGCATCACCCCATGGCAATTTTTTAACAGTCAATTAACATTTAGTACTTTTTAAGAGCCAAGAAAGTTGTTTTATGTCATGTCTGTCACGAATGGAATTAGCCTAAATACAAATTTTATCAAATTTAATGCTAAAGACCAATTTCCATGATTCAAGACACAAGGCATTATTTAGGTTTTGCTGCAGAGATTTTTCATTCCTTTTGGAAAAGAAAAACTTTACATCCTTGTTATTTAGCAATTATACTTACCAACTGGAGTATTTTCTTTGATAACAGCTAAGTCTATATTCCTCAAGAATATAGGTGGACTGTTTGACGTGACAAAACCTGAAGTAAGAAGTATGTTGTTTACTCACCAAAAAGAAATTGGTGTAGTTTGTTACTAACTCAAATTAGAAACTTTTAGAGTTAAAAATTTCAGAACTCAAGCAATATTATATATAATTCGAAGGAAAAAAAATAACATATTATAATAAGCTTAAGTATTTTTCGCTCTGGAAATCTCATAAAAAATGAAATTACTCTACGAAATGACGATATTTGTAGTGCAACTGTGCATTATATGTTATTATATTTTTAAACAAGTTATCAGAATATCAAAGCTAAATAATTTGTTTCATAGAATGCAGATACATTAAAAAAATTAATGTACTTCTGACTATATTTAATAAAATTTAAGGTTTAAGCTATAATAAATATATTTAAAGTCAATTTTAGAAGTCATTGAAAAACAATGAAAAATAAATGTTTTAAAATGTAGATCTTGAAACAAAATTTTATGTGTTCAAATATAATTGAAAACCACTTTTTTTGTACGTTCAACTCTTTTTGCTTTTCCTAGTATGTTAAGAAAAAAAAAATAACGGATTCATTTATAGAGAGGTTCGTTTTAGTTCTTCATCAAATTTCACTGGAATGGATGGACTACGTTTTTATCAAGATGTAAATACATTAATTTACTTAGAATAAAACTATTTAACCCTGCAATGCAGGATTTTTTTCAACCCAAAAATATATATTTATATCTTTAATACTCATACATTATGGGGAAAATACTGAAATTTTTTTTAACTGCATTGGAATTCAAATAATTTCATTTTTTTTTTTAAATTTTTGCCATATGACAAAAACCAAATACAAAATTCCAATTTTGATAAGAATGACTAGAAAACTACTAAATATATTTTAAAATAACCCTCTTGAACTATAATTATATTTTCAAAACAATTTATTTGTATTTAGTACTAATATTATTATACTTTGAATACTGCCAAAGACGTAATTTCACAACAGTTAATAACTTCACTCTTTAATTTTATACGCACTTTTACTACTGTCATCTATGAGGGTTATTAGTAACTAAAACTTCAAAATGGAATATAATAGATGAAAAAAACACAGATTTGTCGAGAGGGAGCTGTACTTTAATGGAATAAAGTGGATTATGTTACTTGTTTCCATATGGCAACAGTATGCATTAGAGGGTTAAGATAAAATATGATTTCTTCAATAAAAAACTTTGTTTGTATTAGCTTAAGAACTTACCTGTACCGCACAGCAGTACGAAAGTTGTGATCCATACCTCCATTTAAATGGTTATGAGTATGCTAGTTGCCAATGAGCCTTCCACAGCGGTCTATAAAGTGATAAAAAAACTATAAAGGCATCAACCAAAGGTCACTAGAACTACATGCATATACGTAAACTGATTTACATTTCTTAAATAGTAGAGTTAAGCTATTTTCAAAATTTAAATTATTTCAACCAATTGTAGACTGTTAAAAATTGCGTTAGGAAAGTTATGTTATCATACAATACCTAAGTCACTTACTTACTAGAAGAACTATATTTAATAGTGAAGTTTGAAAGTGTAAAATTATAATTTGCTCGATGAAATAGTTGTTAATGAACTTTTTTATCCATAACAATAGATTGGTTTATTTACCAATTGAACACAGAACTAAGTCATTTTTTCTACTTTATACATGTGAAAGTATTTAAAACTTAAACCATGCGAAATTTATGAAAGATTTAACTTGACGAAGGCTTATAAGCGACTCTCTGAGTAAGCACACAAGCCGGAATATTTATGTACCCTACCCCTTCATGAAAGATTTACAATAGATCTGTTGAAGAGACATAACTTTTACGATTTCAGAAGCTCATTTGACTTTCAAAAAGTGATCGCACAACATGCGCCGGCAATTGACAGTGTTGTAAATTGCAGGTTAAACTAAAAAAAAACATGAAAAAAATTTCTTAAAACGGAAAATTGACCAACTGCACTAGTAACATTGAAACCCACTAAAGTCAAAAACACGATCCTTGAATATTAAGTAACTAAATCTACTTATTTAAATCAAACTGACACTTTATTAAAAACCTAAACAAGACATGAAAGGCATTCCTTATCATTGAGAGCATGAAAATTTTATAAAAAAAAGTGAAATACTAGATTATGATAACTTCTCTTTGACCATCAGAATGACGGTAGCTGGTTTTCTCTTTATTTCATTGTCTTTTTGTCTCAAATAATTTTGTTTTCCGCATTCAAGAGAGCTCTTCCTTTTCGCTATCCGGGTCAAATACTGTCCCAATCGCTATCTCTCTCTCTTATTGTGTCCTTTGAATCAGCCGGTTTTATTGAAACCATTTGGCTGTGGATGTGAGGTTAAGTTCTTGGAAATATTCGTAATGAAAATAGCCCAGTTACCTACAGCGCCATGGGCAGTGTAGCTTCACATAAGTAGGAGCATACTCATCCACTTATGCCTTATAACATACACATTTATTATCATCAGTTATTGTAAAAAAAACTTTCTGTAACTTTTTACTTTCCAAAATTAATAAAATATTGATTTTGACAATTTAATGTCAAAGCAATTGGGTGCTGCCATTGGATTTTTTTTTTGAAGTAGTAGTTAATTTTAATGAAGATAAAAATTAGTTATTGAAAAAGTGCAACATATAGTATGGTATGGTATGTTACATATATATTTCAGCTTGTGTGCTTGTTCATAGAACCGCTTATAAGCTTTCGTCAAGTGGGACAGACACAGAAAGAAATTTTACAGTCACAAAGAAATGAATAACACATAGACAAATAACAAACATTTATTGACTGTCGCAAACATCCATGCCTGACCGGGATTCGAACCCGACCTCAGCAGCTCCAAAGGCTAGTACACTAACCATTCGGCCACCGAGGCGGCCGCAACACATAAAATCCACACAATAAAAAAAGTTTTTAAATTTTAATTTTATGATCATTATATATGGAGTTTTATAAGTAGTTATTGTGTTTTGTAAAACTAATTATTAAATTTCAAATTTAAATCAAACTTGATAATAAATTTTAAAATGCGATGCAAATTTTCCCCTAAACATTCCTTTATAGATGAATAGGAAATATTTAAACTAAGTATAATTTTTTTTATTTCCTGATGATGGTAGTATATTGGAGAATCCACTCTATAACGCATGACTGGACTTGAAGGCCAACAGAAGATATTCTTTGTCTGAAAGAATTCTTTCAGTTGTAATTATTTACTAAAAGCGAATTTAAACTTACTTATATAGTTTTTAGATTGTAAATCTTTTATTGGTTTTAGAAATATTTTAATTTACCTTTTAGATGCCCGTTTATTTTTAAACGGGCATTCTTTAAAAATAGTTTATAATAAGTATTTAATTCAAATTTAGATTATTTTTATTTTAAAGTTAACACGTCTTTGAATGATGAAGCATGTTAGAAAACCTAAAAAGAGTAAAACAAAACTAATTTTTTTTAAAAATTTGGCTTCAGTAATTCTAAATTCCCAATTGAAATTCTTATTAAGGGGAGTCGGATGGTTTTATGCTGCCTATGTTAATTTTACTAACTGTAGGAACATTTTTCTCAAAAACTATGTGAGATATCACTATGATGTATAATTTATCCCTTACATATAGTTCTTTGATTTAAACAAAGGATATATCACGGCATAAAAAATAATTTTACAGTGATTTTTTTAAAAAATTGTATGTATTAATAAACCAAAAAACAAAAAAAAAAACAATCAATTTAAAGTTTTATAGCTCTTTTTAGAAGATATATTTAAAATTTCTCAATTTAAATCAAAGAACTTTCAACTGAGAAGAAATAATGAAACAAAACATGTTTATATCTTTTGAAGTTTCTGGGGTAAATGCTCCTAACTGTATGGAAAAACCTTATATTTCAGGAGACGCAAAAGAAAATTAAGGTATTGGTAAGAACTGATATATAGAGTTTCTGAAAAATGCTTATAAAAAGAAAACCACTTAATAGAAATCGATAACCTTGGTTATAAGGCGGTCCAGTACCTTCCCCAACTTTTTTTTTTTTAATTTATGAACTTATACTATTCAGATTTCATACACTAGTGCATCTTGCATCAATAAAACCTCTTAGCAAAAAAATGAAAATGACTCATTATTTTATAAAATTAAAGTTTTTGTTAACTTTTTTAACAATTTTAAAATTTCTACTCCTCCGTTATTTTTCGACTTTTTATCAGCAAATTTGTTTAATGAGTTCCCTAATAGTATCTTAACAAAATTATGCATCCAAATTTTAATCAAGGTTCAACATTAAAAAAAAATACTTTTCGAAATTTTATCAAAAATTTCATGACAAAAGTAAATTTTTAACTTTAGAATTTTTTTTTTTTTCAAAAATACTGACAACGTAAATAAAAAAATTTAATGCATAACTTTGTTCATTATACTTTTAGGATGCTATAGAAATTTACTTTAACTTTTTATGTATAACATTAGAGGAGAAGTAATTTTCACTAGCCTAACATGTCTTTTTTGCAAAATGTTAAGAAATGTTCAAATAATATTTAAAAAATAATAAAACAATTGAATTTTTCAGGATTTTTTGTACTGGCCCCCCTTAAAAATAATCAGGATTACAGAAAATAAAAAAATAATCTAGTTAACAAAACAGATAATAAACAAGACTGATTAAGTTACTTAGATGTCCATCATTAGTAAAGTTATCGAATTTTAAAAACTTAAACTTAACGTTTTTCATAAGAAAGATTTCTTCTTCTTCTTCTTCTTTCTTATCCCTCTGATCTGGATCAGATCAGTTCCATGAGTCCCTCCGCCTTCAGTTTATCTAGAACAACATGAGGGCTACGCAGAAGGTCCTCCCGAGATAAGGCAATACATCGAAGTAAATGCTCGGCAGTGGCCTCGCTTGTGTTACACTTTGTACAAGTGGAGAAGATTTTGTTTCCCCCGGAGAACCTAAGAGTCCTAAGATGACCGGATTTGAGCCTTGTCAATGCTGTCTGGTCCTGTCTTACACCGTCAAAGCTCAGAGCACCTCCAGGGCTAGAGCCAGAGTACCAAGGATGAGGAGGTGATAGTTTCCAAGACGAGTTGACAAGAGCCTTTCTTCTGGAGTATATTTCATGGAAAGTTAAAGGCTCAGCAAGACGCAGGGGCAGAGATGACCCGTTCTTAGCCAAACTATCGGCGAAGTCATTATATTTAAGGTTAACATGAGATGGTATCCATTGAAAATGTATAATGGAGGACCTGGATATCATCTTAAGTTTTTCAAAAACACGGATGCCCCGTTGGTCAACAATATTCCTCCAATTTTCAAGATACTGTATAACGCTACGACTATCTACAAGTAACCAAATATCTCCGACGAGTTGTCGTTCTAAAGAAAAGTCTAGAGCCATGTCAATGGCAAATAGTTCTGAGCCGAAGACGGAACTAAAATCAGCATTCCGTTGTTTGAGCAAGGTTTCTTCACTGCCGGATTTAATAAATACCCCGCTTCCAGTATGGCCATTTTCATCTTTACTACCGTCAGTATAAATCAGTACAGCACCAGATGGTATATTATTGATTACTTCCAGAGCAGCTTGTCTTAAGAATTCAGGATGTTGAGAAGATTTATTGGTGTAAGTCAATAGTTCTGTATGGAAGTACACATCAGTCAGTGAGTCAAGGGGGGAAGCGATAGGCTTTAGAGAGTTAGACGAAACAGAGGGTTTCAAAACATCTAACTTTTCAGCATGTCCAAGAGGACTATGTCTCTTCAACCTCTGAGCGTTCGTCCAACTACTCAGGAACTTAGCGGTACGATGTTGGTCACTATACCCAATAAAAAGAAAAGTGCTGGCACAGCAGCCAGAAGCTGCTTACCGCCGGCAGTAGCCGCTGCTGGTTCGCCGTCGGCAAAAGTGCGCTTTTATGGCGAAAAAGTGTCCGCGACAAAACTGACGGACCGACAGTGCTGGCAACCACCGGGCCGTCACTCGCGCTGCGCCACTTCGCTTTCTGCCGGCAATCAATTTGCAGGTTCCCCAGCAGTAGCCAGTGACGGCCCAGCCACATATATGCGGTTTAATGCGGCACTTTCCCAGCAGTAACTGATGGGTGTCAGCGGCGGCCCAGCAGTTTTATAAGTCACTCCCCCTGATCTTACCCAGCAGAAAACCGACCCATGCCAGCAGCTAATTATTGCAATGGTGGCCAAAAGTGTGGACACTTTTTTAAAGTTTCATGTAACTTTGTGTGCTTGTAAAATATATTGATTTTCACTTAAATACAAACGTTTATACATTAAATTGAAGGTAATTTAATATAGAATTAGTAATAAAAATTGCCAAAAATGAAAATTAATATATTCTACAAGCACACACTGTTGAAAAACATGAAACTCTCCAAAAATGTCCAAACTTTTGGCCACCACTGCATATTAAGATATTAAACTATACAAATTTTCATTGTTTAATCTGTGGACATTATAACACATTTGGCAATGAAAATTATACATTAACACATAAATTTGATTAATATTTTATTTTAATTGTATTGTCAATTTCAATGTGTCATAATGTCTACATGTTAAACAATGAAAATTATACATTATACTTGGCTTTTTAGTATGTTAATTTAACTGTGATTTCCTAAAACTAAAAATTTAAATAACAAATAAGTACTTTCAGTCATTTATTTACATAAACATTTGCAGTCTTTTATTTACACAAATAAGTTAATTATCAATAAATATTATTCAGATGGACGAGGGACGGACACCTTCTGCCTCTTGACTTGCCCTCCAGCTGTCAGCAGCTGTCCTAAACCTTTTTTTTAATAATGGTCTCTACATCTTGCTGCTTAGCATTCTTTTCTGTTTGGCGAACAGCAACTGAAATAGAAAGTTAACATTAAACTAACGCTTGCTTACAGGGTTTCCATGCTCTTTTTAATATTTAAAATAAGGTGTTTCTAAGGATCAACCATATATTACTAACACTAATTACTTCCTTATGTATAGCTATGCTTTTATATGCATTTTGATTAATAGTTTAGTACAGGGGTTAATAACCGGTAGTATGCAGAAAGATTTCAGGTAGTATGTGTCACAAGGCCTTATCCCGCCAACTATCCAGGGTTGGGTTTTTACTGGTAAAAAAACTAGTTTTTACCAAGGCATGGTAAAAACTAGGTATTTACCAGTAAAAACCAGGTATTTACCGGGAGAAATAATTAAATTTCATATGCTTAAAAGCAAATATTTCACAATCTGTATAAATAATGTATGCTTATAATCTGTAAACACACACCTATATAGACACGTGTGAATAAATAGACATTTTCTCAGTAATAAAAATACTATCTGCATTTTTTTATTTAAAAGTTTTAAAACCTTAATTTATGGTAAATGTTCAAATATTTTTTAATTTGACATGTATTTTTAGGCAAATACCATATGACCTTGTAAAAGTAAAGGATTAGGGATGATTTTAACCAATGCGGTTTTAAATGGTATGTCCAAAATCCTGAAGTGAGCTCTGCAGAAGTGCTTTTTTGCCACCTCCTCCCTTCTTCTCTCTCCCCCCCCCCCCCCACTTTGACACTTGCCCAAACTTAAAATGCTACTTATTTGTTAATTTGCAATATTAAACATTTTAGAAATCAGCATTCAGCAACAATTAACCAGTTGGCTTGACTGGATCTATGTTCTTGAATCAAAACTAAGTCATTCAAATAATTGGATAAGAACACATGCAGAATGTAAAAATTAATGGCCAGGTGCTGTTTTTTATAGTTTTTTATTATTAATATATTTTTAAAAAGAATCTATAGAATAGAATGAAAGCATTGGAAGTAGAATAGTATGGAATATTTGTTCTTCAAACATATCAATGTCATAATATTAAAAAAAAACTAGAGTTCATCATCAACAAGAACATAAATTATTAATTTAATTGCTATCCTTTTTTTGCTAGTAAATGTAATGTTTTTTCAGAAGGTGGGAAAAAATGTTTTTACCCATAAGAGTGGTAAAATCCATAGGAAAAACATGTTTTAACTATGAAAGGTAAAAATCATGGTAAATACCCTAAATGGTAAATACCGTGCCAACCCTGCAATTATCCCCTACTCTGCCCCTTTGCCATGCTTCTCATCACTTTACCATTGTTCTAATAACAAGGCATAAAATTGGCTAAAAAGAAAAATCATTGATTGACTTCTGGATCAGGTGTAAATCTGAGTATCCAAATCCAATGCTCTTTACGGAAAGCTATGCTATTTTTGATGTCATTTGTCACTAGTTATTTGTGTAAGAGTGGTTTTTCTGAACTGTTGTATATAAAAAAAGAAAAAATATATAAAAAACTAATAAGCATTGAAGAGGACTAAAAATGCTAAAATTAAGTTCTACTTCTCCTTTATTCACAGGCAAACAGCAACAAACATCACATTAATCAAAATACACATCGACCATTGTTGATTTTTTAATTGTTTTATTTTTCTTTCATTGACTTAATAACTCATAGAAAAGTGAATGAATAATTAAATATGAGGTTTTATTATTTATTTAATTAAAAAAATAACTGACATGTTTCTGATAGAAAATGTGTTTCGACAAAAAAAAAATTATGATCAGGAGCCAATTACAAATGTAGTAACAATTATTAAAAATTTGGATTTATTTCTTTGCTATATAAAATATATTTACATTACCTGTAACCAAAACTTTTGAGAGCGTTTTCTTGCTGACTTTGCCATAGCCTCTGGCCCAATTGAAGCTTTTCGCTGCAGTGTACTATTGGTCATCAGCATAGGCAGAATTCTTCGTGTGCAGTGGTTGATGCCCATCCCCGCCAAACTGCCCCGTATAATTCGCCTGTGGAAAGTAAAGTTTTATCATAAATTTATTAAACAATTTGCAAGTTTTTTAAAAACTGTATGTTGCTCCTTGCTAGCATTATTACACAAAATTACTGACAAATTTCAGAAATATATAGAGTTGCCATATAAAGACATGTCTTAAAATATTAAAAACATCAAGTATCGGAGTACCCAAAAACGCCCTGTTTTGAAATGCAAGAAGAGTTGAGGTGTGGGTCACATTCACTGGGTTGCCATACCGGCTTATCTCAAAATATCTTATGTCCCAATGTCTAAAAAAAGCCCCTGTTTGAAACGTTAGAAAAGTTTATGGGTTCAATAACCAACAAAATTCAGAAATATATAGGGTTGCCAAAAAGACCTGTCTTAAAATATTCAAAACAGTAAGTATCGAAACACAAAAAAAAAGCCCTGATTTGAAACACTAGAAAAGTTTATGCGTTCAGTAAGAGTAATCTACAAATTCCAGAAATACACTGGGTCCCATACCTTCACGTCTCAAAAATAAAGAATGTCAATTGTCCCCATGTCCAAAATAGCACCGTTTTGTAACCCTAGAAAACTTTCTGCATTCATTAACCAACAAATTCAGAAATACACACAGGGTTACCATAACAGCACATCTCAAAATATTAAAAACATTAAACATCACTATATCCAAAAAAGCCCCTGTTTAAAAAATGCTAAAACTGTTTATGAGCTCAGCAACTAAATAGTTCCAGAAAAACATAGGGTTGCCGCATCACACCATGCCATATCCCAATACATGTTTTCAAATTTAAAGTGGTCAAACATCTGAAGAATTCATTTATAAATCAAAAGTCGTAACTCAGCATATTAGAATTAAAGCACCCGCATATTAGCATTAAAGCATTTGGAGATGAGAAAGTGTCCTTTGCTTTGTAATCAGGTGGATTATAGAAATTAATATAATATAAAGTGAAATTTATCTTACCAGCAACTAACTTCTATTTGTGAAAGTCTTCATTCCAACTTTCTTCAGTCGTTCATATCTGTCGTCCAGATTGTCCTAGATATTTTGCCTAAAAAAATGATTGTATCATATCATAAACATGTAAATTTACTTTGTTAATTTGCAAAAAAAAGCAAGGTAAACTTTAAATGCAGATTGTAGTAGTTTAACAATAAACCCAATTTTACAATAATCCCTAGTGTATATAATCTCAATTTTAGAAAAGCTATGATATTATAGTCGTTATTGATTTGAGTTATGTTATCAAGCAATGAAAATACAAAACATTCCAATTCATATTTCGGTTAGATTTACTTGAGGGTGCCCTCGCCAAGCTAGGCGATGTTGTTTCTATTATGGGAATATCTATATTTATGCAAAAATGTATTTAGAATCAGTTTTGTTCAGCAATCCTGATTCTGATTGCTTTAGATTAAAGCGTTATTTTCGAATGTTCAGTTTTTGACTGGTCACTGGTTTAGCATTGGTTCTGCACCAACAAGATTTGCGGCAAAAAAAAATTCGCCAAGGGGAACCCTAAAGCCTTTTTTTACCCATATATCATTCAACTCGACAAGTATGGCAACCCTATGTTAAATTTTCCAATTCATCAGCTGTCGGACTAGCCGTTATATCATATGTAAACACTAAAGTATGTTTTTCTACTATCGGGAAGCCCTATTATCTAAAATTACCCAAATAGATATTCTGTGTTTTTTTTTGTTATACTTTCTCTGAAAGAAAACATCTCAAATAAAGCACGACTTATGGAAATTTTACGATGATTTCATAACTTAAAATCTAGTCACTGAAAAAAAATATGATTAGGATTACAGCATTATATGATAACCCTAACTGTGTATGTCTTGCAGCGCACAGATTTGAGCATCTAGGGCAACATTTGCTTGAGCCCTGGGAACTCCAGGATATTCCAATCAGATCCTTGCTGAATTTTGCTTCGGCAACGGGGCTCTTCCTATAGGAGTGAGGGATTTATTTCTTGGGGACAGTACAATAGACCCCTGGTCGCAGTGCTTGGCTCTAACAGAGCCCCCCTCCAATGTCATAAGTCATAACTTAAAATCTAGTCACTGAAAAAAAATATGATTAGGATTACAGCATTATATGATAACCCTAACTGTGTATTCACTTAAAGAAATACAACCAATACAGTAAAAAGCAAACTAACACAAAATTAAATCAAATTAATCTAATTCTACGCCTTTAGCTATATACTAGTCATCAAAAATTCTACTTTGTTTGAGCTTGTTATGCACATTAACCTCACTATTTACTAAGCAAAACACATATACAAAATACTACTAAAAGGTTTGCAATTACCTGTCAATGTTGTCCATATCCAATCTGAAGTCTCCTTACAAAAAAAATTCTAAATTACATTTCTATTTCGGCTCAAATTATGAATACATTACACACTTAAAAATAATAAAAAGTTGTTGCAACCAAAGTGTTTACGAACTTTTGCCAAAACAGTGCTACTTTTCTGCGCATGCGCATGTTTACAACGTCTGGCAAACTGATGTTTGCCACCACTGGCACGGCAGAAATACGACAGCAGTAATCCAGCAACAGTTGACCGGCAGTGGTACACCAACAATTTGCCAACAGATAACCAGCACACGTATGCCAGCAGCGTAAAGGTGCACTTTCCAGCAGAAATATGCCTGCACAAGCACTAAACCATCACTTCCAGCAGTTAACCAACAGCTGGGCCAGCAGATCACTGTTTACTGGGTAGCTATAGAGTTTACTAAAGTACTTCATAAGATTAGGGATACTTCTTTCCCGTAACGGTTGCAAGTTGGCCTCGTATAGCACAATATTGGATGGAGTGCTCCTACGGAGCCCCGTAATAATACGAGCCGCACTGAGCTGCACTCTCTCTAATTTCAGTAAATTGGTATTTGAGGCAACATGATATATTTGATAACCGTATTCAAGAACTGGGCGAATCAGAGAAGTGTATGTAGTTCTCAGGGTCTTGGCATCTGCGCCCCAGTCACGTCCAGAAATAAACTTCAAAATGTTAAGTCGCTTCTTGGCCCGATTTACAATAGAGTCAATGTGCTTATTGCAAGAGATCTCAGGATCGAGAATAAATCCAAGATATTTAGGGTTACTTTCACAATGCAAATGTAGGGAGTTCATATAAATGTTAGGACTATATTTAAATAGTTTTCTATTAGTCGTGAAAAAGCCTGTAGTAGATTTACTAGGATTGAAATGAAGTTTATGGTCCTCCGCAAAAACCAGAATATTCGCAATTGATTGGTTTAAGCTTGCCTCTATGGCTTCAATGTTTGAATCGCTACACCAAAGAACAATGTCGTCGGCAAATAGTCCAATTTTGCTGTCACAAGAAATCACAGATTCCAATCCAGAAATGTAAAGGGAAAAAAGTGTAGGACTCAGAACAGAACCCTGAGGCACTCCCTGTCTGGAACGATAGTATCCTGAATGTGTGCCATTATAGTTGACTCTGAAAAATCTATTTTTAAGGAAGTTATTAATCCACGAAAGAGCCCGACCATCTATAGCAAATTTTTCGTATAATTTATTGATTAACTTATTCGTCCATACTTTGTCAAATGCTTTATCCATGTCCAATAGGACTGCAATTGTATGGCTGGTCGGTTTATTATTATGGGCATCTCGCACGTGCTGTGCAAAATATAAAATTTGATCTTGAGTACTATGCCCTTTCCTAAATCCGTATTGTTCACTATAAGAAAGATTTTGATAGTATTAAAGAAAGGGTCTTTAATGAGTTGATAATCAAAATCATAAATAAAATTTAATCAATATGAATTTTAAGTTAAGTTTAAATAAGGAAAGTTTAATTTTAAGTTAAGTCCATAACTACCAAACCACTTTTAAGTTTTAACCATCTTTCATACAATATTTTCTAATTTTATATATCATCATTTGGTATAAAATAAAAAAGCTAGTATAAAAATTAGGTGAAAATAGCATATTAATATTAAGAAGAACAAATTGTTTCCATACTTCCTATTCCTAATATGAATTACCTCTTCTTTTTTTTTTTGCAAGTTTTATATCAATTGAAGATCATTATATTTCATAGTGTATAGTAGTTTTAAAAATTCAAACATAATTTTATATTTAACTTTTAACGTTTCCAAAGCTTACCCTAATTTCAAAATATTCTCCAACTTTTCAAAGTATTTGTTACAAATTTTGTTGTTGATTCTGTAACTTTATTGCCTTGCATAAAATAACAAATGAATTTCAAAAATAAGTACATGCAGTTTGGCGAAAATAAAATTGAAAAACAAATATGAAAACTTAGTTTTACATTGCCGCGCTTTTATGAAGTGTCTGTTACCAATCAATTTCGAATACCGTTTTAAAATTTTCATATTTTTTTTAATGTATGAAAAAAATTATTAAAATTTAAATTAAATATCAGTTTAATTTTAATCTTCCTATTTAAAAGTTCCCCAAGTAATAAAGTTTTTTAACTACAGAGAAATTTGAGTAAATAAAATTTTAAATGTTTACATAAAAGAAGTTAATTATTTTGTCCTGTGGATAATTTTGTAATGTGTACTTATTTTGAAAATTTAAATAATAAATAACTATTTCATCCTTACAAATTAATTAAAAACAATGAAACGTTTAAATAAAATTTAATTAGGAATAAATTTATTTTAAAATAAGAATTGAGGATTAAAATTATTTTCCATTGAAAAAAAATCTTTGAAAAACTTAATTAGGCTCATTAATATGTATTCATAAGTATAAATAATATGACTATAAATTAGAGCAAACTAAATAATTTGAAGTATTAACCCCTTATCTCGTTAACATTTAAATTTCTTAAGCATCCATCTTGAAATAACTCGAACAATGATCCTTTCGAAAGGTAAACAAAAAACAAAAACTAGCAAGAGTTGCTATTTCGTTCTTCGTTTCATTCACGATCAATTCTTCGTTTTATTCACGATCGATTAATTTTTACTTTTGTATAAGTATGGAACGTTATACAATTCGTTTCTACTTAATACAGCTCTAAATTATTAAGTTGTGTTGAAAACTGATACCGAAACAACTGACAGAGTATCACTCGAAACCACAACACCCAAACCCACAGACATCAAAATCCGACTCACCTGCCGTTTCACTCCATTTTCTTCAGGTATTCCAGTTAAACTTCGTCACAAATTTAAGTATCCATACTTAAAAATACCTTTTAAATATCAAATTCTTCGGTCTAACTGACCCACAAACACTGACAGGGACGATGCTCGATATCAACATCAACAATTCGACCTTTGGCAGATGCAGGTAACAAAATGCAGGTAGGCAAAGGCGGTGTTATTTTTTCTTGCTCGCCAAGCACAAGACGTGGCCTCTCTCGTATGTGGGGTGTAAGACAGGATGGAACCGGTTTGGGGGGAGGTGAGATCAACTCTTTTGGTGAGCAACAGGTACACCTTGGTTTTGGGATGGAGAATGGGCGGGAGCTTTGAATTCCTGCATTGTTTGACTGCGTAGGTAAGGTGATGTAAAACTTCGCGCCGCGGTACACAGAGAGACTTATTCTCGCTTTTCTTCAGGATGCATTTACCAAACCCTATTCAATGCAAAATTTAATTACAAAAAGTTGGTGATGTTTAACTCTCTAATGCATACTGTTACCGTTTGGTAACAAGTTACATAATCCACTTTATTCTATTAAAGTAGACCTCCCTCTCCACAAATTTGTGTTTTTTTCATGTAGTACATTCCATTTTGAAGTTTTAGTTAATAATAACCCTCATAGATGACAGTAGTAAAAGTGTATTCAAAATTAAAGAGTGAGGTTACTAACTGTTGCGAAATTACGCTTTTGGCAGTATTCAAAGTGTATAATAATATTAATACTAAATACAAATAAATTGTTTTGAAAAATTAATTATAGTTCAAGAGGGTTATTTTATATTTAGTAGTTTTCTAGTCATTATATTATCAAAATTGGAATTTTGTAGTTGGTTTTTGTAATATGGAAAAAAAATTAAAAATTGAAATTATTTAAATTCTAATGCAGTTAATTTTTTTCAGTATTTTTTCCATAATGTATGAGTATTAAAGATTCATATATATTTTTTCGGGATGAAAAAAAAATTCATGCATTAGAGGGTTAAATTGACAGTAGAAGGATTAGAAAAGATTTGAGTCACCCAAGATGAATCGAGTAACAAAAATATATGAAACTTATGGCTTTAATTTGATTTCTAACGCTGTTATTTTTGTTAAATATACTATTTCATTTGCCATGCTTTTTCTAACTGGGGTTAGGGGTAGATACGAATATATATCAGCTTGTGTGCTTGATCGGAGACCCGCTTTATAAGCCTACGTCAAGTAAAACAGACAACGACAAAAAAAGAACTTTTACTGTCACAGAGAAAGGAAGTACTCCCAGGGCGAAGGCGGGATTAAACTAACTGATCTTAAAAATGTCATAACTATACAAATCAAAACAAACTCATAATAATTTCCCCTGTAAAATAACTCCCCTTGCACTTTTGCCATATCGGTATTTTGTAGTGCTGCCATCTAGGTCTTATAATGCAATTATTTACTATGTTAAACTTTAATTTTTCAAAATGTGGTGCTGCCATCTGTTGAATTTATTAAAAGGCTGAATATACCTTAACAATCAAATCTATTAACTACAGTTTTACTTTTTTTAGTTAACCCAAACAACAATAAAAGTAACAGTTTTGTCAAAAAATAAATAAATCAACATCTTAGTAGGGAAAAAAAAGATAAGCTTACATTAAAAGAAATAATAATCTTACTCTCCCCCCCCCCCCCCCCACTTTTTTTTTTAGTGCTTTAAATAATGTTTGTCGTAAACTAACAGGACGCTTGAAATTAAAAAAAATTGTACAAAGCAACCATGTGATCAATCATTTCTGGGACACATTTATTCATATTGGTCTCTATTTAATTCGACCTTTTTCTTATGTATGAGGTACAGCAAAAGTAACTTTAATGGTGCCCTGCATACAAATTTCTAATAAATTTAGTTTTAATGGAATTTTTCTTTATTTTTCTTGAAGTTATGTATGGTATTTGGAAATCAGAAAAAAATGATTTGTTTAAAAAAATGAATGAAAAATTCAAACATGCACATATTTATGCTTGTAAATTTATATTACTTAAAATTTAATTATTCAAAATAATTTTTTAATACATCCTTCCCTTTGATTTCTTTCTATATAAATTATCTTTATGTTTTTTTTAATTAAAATTTCAATCATTATTATTAAAGAGTTTCTAATAAAAACGAGTTTTCGGTACTCAAATGGGACAAAGAGTATCACATCGGATATCGTCAAAAAAAGGATTGTAAAACTATGAATGGGTAATTCCACGTCAGAAGAGACCACGACTGCAAAAAAAAATATATTTTTTCCCACAATTGTATCTTTAATATTTGCTTTAGAAAGGTGTGAATTTTATTTTTTTTGTATCATCAACTATTGTTGTTTCGTCTTTGGCAACACAGCGGCTTCAAAATGGCCGCTTTGTTTCGAAAACATGATCTCGTGTTTTTGCATCATTTTGAATCCTTGAATTTTCAGATAAGAAATACAATTTACCAGATTTTTTGGTAAAATTATTAAAATACACTATCAGAACTATGTTAAAACCACATTATTAATTGGCATTTATAACTAAAAGATATTTAATTAGGAAGATAAAAATCTCATTTTTGACTGTAGTGTCAGTCACGAAAAGATATAAAAGTTCCCATAACTTTTTAAAATAAGGCTTTACTTCAAAATTTTTACGATATTTTCTTACTTTAGTAACCTCTGTGTAATTCCAACCGTTTTAATTTTAAAATAAAAAGCATTTTCTCTATTTATAACACATTTTAGATTTGTAGTGTCAGTCACGATGTAGTGCTAGTCACAACTTCTTTTTGATCTAGATGTTTTAGATTAGCTAAATACTTGTAGATTTCTTATATTTTGATAATTTTGATTTAAGATGGCTATATCAACAGCTAAAAGAAAAAAAAGAGCAAAGGGGGTGTTTTTAAGACGGGATAAATTTCAAAAATTTAAAGAAAATGAAAGCAAAAACCACTTTACGGACAACACTTCAATTAAAGGTAATACACCTCTATTGCAATCCTCCAACCGTTTGACAACCTTGTCTGGTAATTCTCTTCCAAAAGTCATGGTCATCTTTGAATTCAAACATGGTGAAGGACCAATTGATGGACTTCGTGATACAGTGAGGAGGGGATAAAGGAAGTCACACTTTCTAAGAAATTTGACCCACATTTTGCTAAAGATTTTTTCACTTTGCATAAGAAATCTGCCCAAACATATAACTATTATACATTTCTGACAACTGTGTAAAGGGCAAAATAGGTAGATTAAATTATATATGCCCATTAAAGGAAGTTAAACCTTCCAATTCCTAGACACACAAAAATTGCTTCGTTTTTTAAAATTAAACAAATGCCTACTTAAAACAACTGCCAATGTTTCATTAAATTAAACAAAAATACTGCATGGTTAATTAAACAAATTTAAATGTTGTAAAAAGAAATACCTCTCAAAAAAATTTTGAAAATGAACGTGATGCTGGAAAAAGAGCTTTATTTCCTTTTGTAGTTAAATTATCGTTAAATATTTTGTGAGCAAATGTTAAGTAAAGTTGCTTATTCAATAAAACTGAAACATCTGCAATGGTCGGGGGTCTTTTTGCGTGGCCTGAGAAGGAAGTTTTTTCAGAAAATGCTATTGAAGAAAGAAGTAAGAAACTACCAGAAATCAACTTTAGGGGACGTTGTGTAACTTTGTCTAACTATATTTTTACCATGTACGCAATTTTTAACTTACTATATTCAAAACTGTTTACATAGGTTATGTTATTATTGCCTAAATTTTCCATTTCTGTGATACAATTCACATGATGAAGTGTGCCACAAGTTGAATGTAGTGTAAGTCACGCACAAAAGTGTTAATAAATTATTTCCTATGATATTTCAATACTTTTTTGCAATTAAATGATTTAGCTTTAAACCTTATAATTAAAATAAGCACTGGTAAAATGATGATTTACTGCATTTTGAAGAAAAAATTAGAGTTCAAGAAATTACCAGAAACCTACTTTAGAGGACATTGTGTAACTTTTTCTAACCATAATTTTACCATTTATGCAATTTTTAACACTCCTTTTTACAAAATTATTTACATATGTTGTGTTATTATTGCTTAAAATTCCATATCGGTGATACAATTCACAATGTAGTGTCAGTCACGAATTGAATGTAGTGTCAGTCACGCACAAAATCGTTAATAACTTATTTCCTATGGTATTTTAATACTTTTTTGCAATTAATATATTTAGCCTGAAACCTTATACTTAAAATAAGCAGTGGTAGAATGCTGATTTACTGCGCAATCAGAGGAAATTAGAATTTTTCTGATAGCCAAAAATCTACGAACTTTCGTGTAGTGTCAGTCACATCAGGACATTTTTATTATTTTTTAGTTAAATATTAAATTTAAAAAATTTTTAATGATTGCTAAAAATACTATATGCTCAGGGGTATACTGACATACAATATTTTTTTTTCACAAATAAAAAAATAATTATGAAATATGCAAACGAAATTGGTTAAATCGTTCTGATGTAGTGTCAGTCACGCGTGGAAATGCCCAAATATGTATTAAAATCCTTATCGCAATTTTGCTATTATTTGCTCTTTAAATGTTATCTTTTTTTGCAATCCACCACTCACAACATTAATTATAATACACAAATGGCACCATATTTCAAAAACAGTTTATTCAACCAAAACGAAATGAAAAAAATTAAAAACACTTTATCATAAACCGTCATAACGGTTTCACACCCTCACTAAATCAAAAAGCATGACAAACCGAAGACAAAGACTCCCAAAATCCATTACATCCTTTCTCTTAGTTACAAAATTACTTTAAGAACCACCTACAGCGAAAACTGGTGGGAGTAGCAAGGTTAATCTTGTAACTGTTGACACTGTCCTAACAAGAAATACAATGGGCGTTTTGATGTTTATTTTGTGTGTGTCGTTAATTAAACTTGACATTCTTGATAACACTTAAAAGAGTTTCTATATCTTTAGATGCAATGCCGGTGTGTTCGTGTTTTATGTATTTATGTTTCTCAGGAGGGGCATGAATAGCTCCAATGAATTTTTAGCGAGCTGTGTCTCCTCAAATAAAAAAAAATAATACACTCCATGCCAACCTAACTTGGGTAAAAGCAAATTGTAAAAAGGCAAGGGGAAAAGGTAATATTTACATATAAAAGGTATATTTGCATATGTGAGGTAATATTTACGTATAAAATGATCTGGATACAATTTAACCAAAATACACTTTTCATTCTGATAAAATTGCGAAATTTTCTCAAAAAATATTCAAATCTGTTAGACCTTAAACGAAATTAATGTTATAAACATGTTTTCTGGATGTATTTACAAATAATTTATGGAACTCTTTACATCCGCGGAAGGATCTTCTCCAAAGCATATTTCTAGTTACCCAACTTAAGTTGGCTAGAAATTAGTATGTTTTGTCGATCGCCCGCCAACATCAACGATCGCCAAGGGCAAAACGGAGTTAAGTACATAAACAGAAACCGACTATGTTAAAGTAAAAATATAGTTAAATATCTTTCAAGCAAAAATACTAACCAAAGAATATTGTAAAAATACCGTATAAGGTTATCAGACATAGATTTCAGTGACAAATCAAATGTTTAAGATAATTTACGATAAAAAAAGTAAAACGAGTATGCATGTAACAAATGTTAGTTTGTAATCTTAAAAACAATTCCTCCACATACTGATGTAGTGGCCAATAAATTTACTTCTTGAACAAACTTTAGCATGAAGAAATATTTTTTATCACAGCGTTCCCGTCTTGAACATTTTTAGGAATTTGTTCAAGATTAAATTAATTTGAAATCTTAATTAAAATACATGTCCTTGGAAATGAGAAAGCCGATGAGCTTGCCAACGAATCAAGAGCTCTTCATCAATCATCGAACCTCACAACTCTAGTAGACGACAATGCAGTTGCCAGCCGAAGACTTACCAATAATAATTTCAAATGTTAAATCCTTGCCCTAGATTGTAACCGTACAATAGCTTCGACAATAACCAGACTACGAACAGGACATTGGAAAAGAATAAAAATCTCAACCGAGGGACAGAAAATCTATACAGCACTTTGCCAAAACTGTCCTGATGTCTAACTGTCTCCACAACATATTTTTGACTGCCCAGCTTTTCAGGCCAGGCCTTTCGTGATTTGCTCCTTTGAAGACCCTGCCCAGAGGATCTGCTTCACTCTGAAAAAGAGGTTGAATTTGCTGAAGCTGTCTACGACAGCTTCGGCCCATATAACTCTGCACATTCAGGGACACTACAAGAAGAAGAATTAAAATACACATGTATCAATACAGAGCAGGGGCGGCGGCAGCGGTGGGGCTAGGGGTGCTCAAGCCCCCCTGTCGGGGAAGGCTAGCCCCCCCGTCGGGGAAATTTTAACTTTCGTCGGGGTAAAACTAACTTACGATATCGGAAAAATTCGAGTTGGAAAAAAACCCTTTTCAACGGTTACAAAACTTAACACTGTTTCGCATTTTCCAAAACTGTTATTTCAAGTCGTGGTTCGTACAATTCTTCAATTGACCTTGAGTGCATACCCCTGAGCGGCAAAATGTAACTTCTCTTTCATCGTAACACCACCCCAAACAGGGAGGGGGGATAGCTGTTGAAACCCTCTAAACGCTGGGGAAACAAAACCCCACTACTGACAAATTTATGGGCTCGGGGAACTTTTCGTGGGGTTCTAGAGTTCAGTGGGGGTGCATAGCCTCCTTCGCAAGAGGGTTCATTACCACTAAGAGATTTCTTCCGAACGGATTTACTTAGTGCACTTTTAAAAGATTTGCTTTTTCGTCAGAATAAATAATAAGAATGTAAGGGAACACACTACTTGTGGTAAGTTTAACCTCAATTAATTTTATTGGATTTTTTTGGAAGTATTTTAATACATATTTTTTATTTTAAAAATAATGGATTTCCTCGATAATTGATATTTTTTGAGTTAAAATTGAAGAAAAAGCAGTAAATTTGTTGTTTGTGCTCGTCTCCGCACGTAAAAAATACTACGCAATTTGAAATCCCTTTAAATGTTGTTTTCAAAACTGCTTTCAAATTTTGTACGTTTTTTTTAATATAAAATATGAAAATCCTAATTGTTTTATTACTCTCAATTGTCAAAGTGTAAATAATGAGTATATATGGCTCTTTTTTTCTAAACATTGAAATAACACTCAGTTTAATGACTGTTATGAACTAATCAAAGTAAAATAATGCCCTATTTTGACAATTTATTTAGACCATGCAGCGTTCGAAGAATAATCGACTGCACATTAAATGATCTGAACAACTATTCCTTTGAATAATTAAAACATTTGAAACTTTTTTAAAATGGGCTACGGAAGCTCAAGTCAAAGCCAACTTTAACAAAGATTCCAATTCTTTAATTCTTCATATTCTAAAGGTTTTCATTCCATGTGTACAACTACCACGGTATTTTGGAGATAATGATGCAAAAAAATATAATCTGAAGAATCTTAGACTAACTTCACATCGATTTAGTCGTCCGATAACTGTGCAGTTTCGTAAAGGAATTAGCACTAGCTGAATTTACCAACATTAGGGAATAATTGGAGCGCTAAAAAATGTAGTAATTTTAGCCTAAATTAGTTTAAATAAGGAAAATGGGGCTTCATACTTCTAAAAACTGGTAAAACTAGACGTTTTTAGTCCATTGGAAAATTTCAGATGTACCATGTTTGTTCCCCTTTTGGCAAAATGTGCATCCCTAAAAAATTATTTGGCAAAGCATCCTACTGTTTGTT
This sequence comes from Hylyphantes graminicola, assembly GCA_023701765.1. Lineage (NCBI taxonomy): Eukaryota > Metazoa > Arthropoda > Arachnida > Araneae > Linyphiidae > Hylyphantes > Hylyphantes graminicola. The sequence goes on along the minus strand of CM043113.1, from coordinate 43,090,097 downwards.
TTGTGGAAATTTTTGAGGATTTGTATAGAGTTGAAAAAAAATCTGAATAGTAGCACATTTAGCTTTAAAAAGATAGTTTGAAATCGAATTTTATAATTGAACAAAGGTATTAATAAATTTATAAATTTTTTAGATTGTGTTTTTGTTTCATTTGTGAATATTTATAATAACCGTGCGAAGTGTTTACGGTTTGATGTTGATTGTTGGTTATATTTGACCAATTCGAGAATGAATATGCTAAAAAAAACTTTAATTTTGAATTATACCGAAGCCCCCCCGTCGGGGTAAGCTAGCCCACCCGTCGGGGAATTCCTAGCGCCACCACTGATACAGAGTATCAATAACAGACAAATACACATGTATCAATAAGAGTTCTCATCTGGGACAAATGATAGCTTAGAGCAACACATTTTCTGGCGGCGTTTTCCAATCCGAAATGTTGGGAAATAGGACTCTTATTCAAATTCTATGACTGTTGCTTTGCTTAACCTTTCATACAGGAAATGGAAAATTAACCTTTCCTCTCCTCAAAACTCGAAATAAACAGGATCTTCATAGACACTTTTCGAGTGATTTCGGCTTTGTCTTATCGTGAAAAACAATAGAGTTAGGAAGGAGGAGTACAGGGGTCTCAGTCAATACCACCTAGATTAGAAGGCCGGCGAACTAAATGCTTGACGTCAAATTAGTGGTCCGATTCTGTGGTTTTGACCAATGATCATTCGTGACTAGATCTTGTATTTGAAATTTTTTTTAAGATAAGATGAATCAAGATGCAACGTCATCTTAAGATACGACGTTATTGGTCAGAAAATCGAAATTGGTCTACTAGTGGGACGTTGTGTTGCTTAGTTCTTCGGCCTTCTAATCTAGGTGGTATTGTCTCAGTTCTAAAGGTTTGAAGTAGGGCAGTCAGGTCTTTCGAGCTACTGCATGCGCATTACATACTGGCACTGAGGTATCCCAAGATGCACCGCTTTAGCGGTTTATGGAGCTACTGCGCATAACTTAGTGTCCGAAACTGGCACTGAGGTAGGTATCCCAAGTTGCACCGCTCTAGCCTGCTTCTTTTGCGCGTTATTGCGCACATGCATTAGCCGCTCTATTCTCTTCCCTAACTCTATGTGGAAAACCAAGTAGCTTCCTCATTTACAGCCCTAATATTCATTGGGCTCCTCAATGCACTTTCAAACACGTGCAGTTTTCAATTCCTCATGCAATTTCAACTACAGCTTTTAGACTTTTGATCATGCAGAATTGCCTCCAAGACTGTTTATTTCGTTTTGATATTGTAGACAAGCCTGTGTGTAACCTTTGTATTACTGGACTACAAAAGAGTGCTAAATATGTTTAGTAATCCATGGCATTATTGAATTTTGGTTTGATTTGAAAACATTTTGGTTTGATTGAATATTGAAAAGCCTGCAGTCTGTCATGAAAAAAATGTATGTAATGGTAAAAAAAAATGAATCTAGCACTTCCTAGCCACCGTATTTGACAAATAAATAACCACCTGAGGGATTCAGACATATAAACCTGCCAACTGATTGTCAGGTTTTCAGCAATACACATAGTATTCAAATGTTTATCAATTGTATTATTTTAATAAATTCAGAAATTTTAAGTAGACAGGAAAGCATTTTGAAATATTTACACCAGGACTAACATTTTTAAAGTTTAAAAAATTCAGTCAATAACTTAAAAAAAATATATTTAGTTATAAAGCAGAGAAAAGAAATACATATTCACTTTAGCCAAATCAATCAAAGAATTAAATTTAAAATTGGCGCAGAGTTAAAAATATGTTTACTTAGGATTACACAAAGTTTAAAACTTAGCAAAGGTGATTCAGTAATATGAGTTTTTTTTTAAATATATCGGTTTTAATTTTTTAACTCCAAATCAGGAAGCAACGACTCAATACAACTTGACATCGCTCAGATAACACCCATTTCCATGACTTCTAATCCCTAAAAAAACGTTCATCGCTTGACCGCTAAACATTCTGTTAGATTATGGAGTATTCCCTGCTTGCCCTTTCACTTGGCTTTCAACTTCTTAATGACCGATTGTTGAAAGTTACAAACTTGTGAGCACTTCCTAGAAGTGCCAATATCCTATTCATTCATAAACGATAGCAATGCAAATTCGTACGACTCTCTCCAAGGGATTTTGATTTATGTTGATACTTAAGTGACTGTGGTTTGTTTTAGTTTTGGATAACTTTCGATTCCATGATAAGCAGTTGGAATTTATTTACATGCGATAATAATTATTGATATTTATTTTCAAACTTAATTCTTTTAATTTCTTTAACTCTTATTATTTAAGATTGGTGTACTAATGAAGTAAATGAATATTAAATTATACTTGTTTATAAGTTTTTGGATTTTTACAATTTCCATTTATTATCTAAATAAATTTTCCTCTAAACTCATAAAAATAAAATATAAAACTAACAGATTAAATTCCACGAATAAAAATTTGATAATTAGATTTTTTTACGTTTATATAATATTATATATCGCATTATGTTCTGAATAAATTAAAATAGCTCAGCAATTTTTGTGAGAGAATTTTAAAGTTTTCATTTACTTGATTGATTTGAGCCAATATTATTTATTTTTTTACCATGTCATTTTTTTTTTTCATTTGAACTGCACTTTATAGTTTACACTTTAAATTTAAATGTCTCTTTATATGAGTATTATACAAGACTTATTTTATTTAAAATTATGCTTAAAGTAATAGGGTTAGTAATGAAAAGGGTTATTGCACAATATTTTACTACATACTCATAAATAGTTATCAAAGCATTTCGAAACTTAGCTATTCCCAATTTTTGGACACAAAAGGGCAACTTTTTCAACAATGTAACATGCATAAATGAGACTAATATCCAGGTAAAAATGAATGTTCTTGTAAAAAAAAAAAAAAAAAAACAGGATAGCTTAGCTTTTTGCGTGAATAGCGAAAAGACAATTTTAAATGAAAATACTTTCAAAACCAGTATATACAAGTGTATAGTATTTTTTTGTGTTTCTTTACTATATTTTTAAAAATAAAATTCGATTTTTTATGTATGACTTTTTTCATTCATATGTGGTCGTTTCTTCATATGTGGTCACCCGTAACAACACTTTTCACTTTCCCCAAATCTCATTTCCTTATACAAAATCAATTTAAAAACCAATATAAACTAATGTCTTATTTTTCTACGTAACATAAATTCCAACATCCAACAAATATCCAAACTCCATTCAAAAGTTTAAAAAAATCATACTATTCGACCGGTTCCGAAGCGTGAAATCGCCAAATCCAAATCATCGTATAGCGGTACATTCATCAAATTGCCCTTTCATCCCTACAGAAATACACTGGGGAATTTAAGAGAATCACCGGGGAATGTAACAGAATCACCGGGGGATTTGCCGAAATCACCCAAAACCTGTCACTACTTCCTAGTATTGGCCATTCCATCCATCAAAGGTAGGGCAAATGGGATGGCGATTGCCGTAATGTATTATGGAATCTATTGACCCTTTAGTGGCTAAACTCATCTCTAGCCTATGGGTATTATCTATACCTTTCACTTCCAAGTAGGAAAGTGAAAAACGCGAACATCTTGTTATTTTGTCTAGTTATTTAGAAAGTGTTTTTAAAAGGTCTTCTATGTTTCAAATAAAAAAATATTGACGTCGAACTTGGACACGTTATTCCGATGTATTGTGGCTCGAATCCAGCGTTAAGCATGTTCTCAAACTTCAAGTTCATACTCTTAAAATAAATTCTTCGTGTAATTTGTGGGCTAACTGTAAATTATGGACTAATTTGAACAAATATATATTTAAAAATAACGCCGTTCAGGGATTTAAAATAGACCAATACTAATGACAACGAATTAAAATTACTTTTCCTAATTATTACATTTTTAACTTTATAGATTACGATTAATTTTAATAAATTGATTGCGTTGCTAAAGGTTTCGTATAATGTCTAGGAATGAAGTATGTTACACCTTAACCTTAACTCAAAATAAACTTTACATCTTAATAAAATATAAATCGTGTTCAAGTGTAATTTGTTTTAGAACGCGTACTTTTATTGAAAGTTAAAATGTTTCTTGCAACTATGTACATAAAATAAAGACCAAAATTTATTTAAATAAAAAAATTTCAAAAACTAATTTAATACTTTTTAGGCCTATTAGAAATACAGTAAAGTCCCGCTTGTCCGAAAGGTACGGGATCAAAATTGAACAGCAAAAATAAAAAATTACTGCACATTTCGAGAAATAAATCCAACTTTGTAAGTACTTATTTATGTTTCGTATATTTATTTGTGCGTATACATTTCTTATTTTAACCGAAAGGCTCTTTAGTTTTTTTTCATAATCCTATTTTCGGATAACCGGGATTCGAATAAACCGGACTCTACTGTAAATATATTTCCTTTTATTAAACTTGTCTAAATCCAGTAACAAGATCGCTGATGACAACTCTTCTTAAAAACCAGTGTTTCATCCCCCAAAACCTCCACATGGCGCAGAACGTTGAACTTGGTCGTCATGTCATTAACCACGCTGCTTATTATCCATTCCGCCGATGGATGCGCCGCCTTTGGCCAATTATAACTACCAGTGATAACAAAAAAATCATAGTCTTTCATCATTATTAAGATCTTCTATGGATTAATATTCATCTAACGTCAAATTTCAATGGCCATTGTTCAGTCCGTCATTAGCATGTCGTTTCGTTTGGGACAGTTGGCTTTTTCTAACTGTTCCAAGCCATTGGGAACGCATTTGGAATGTTAGGCAAGAATTATGTGATTAGACTTTCACTTCCCATAGGTTAATCTCTAAATGAAGGGGAAGCTTATCGAGAGTTATATTAATGCTATTAAGTATTTTGTTTTTGTTTCATAAGCGAGTTGGGAAGTTTATTGTGGTTTTACAAACGAGTTATAAAAAGTTTTGCTATTTTATCAACGAGTTATGCAGTAATTTAAACTTACAAGTAGATGCAGAAGATTTTTTTTAAAGATTTTTAATAAAAAAACCTAAAAGTTCTCGAACTTTTACGATTGATATCAAAATTTACTACAATTTAGATGTCATTAAAAATATTTTACGAGATAAATTGTTTTTTTCTCTATTGTATTAAAATAGTAGAAGCTTTAAAAACTTATGTTTGTGTTTCCATTATTTTTCTACTTTATAAGCTACCGAATCAGTAATGAAAAAGAGTTTATATAAACGGCGAAAGCGTTTTACCTTTAATGGCTGTAAATACAGCAATTTTATAAGATGGATGTGTGTAGTTTCAACGATAGTTACTACTTAAATAAAAATGATGGCAACAAAACAATCGAGAAAAAATAAATATTTAGGTATCCATGCACTTTATTTATATTTTAAGGGAGTTCTATAATGGGGAATATTGCTTGGATTATGAAAAAAATTCGTAAACAATGAAAATAGTGGTGGAGAAATTCTCATACTTCAAAATATAAATGTGATAAAAGTTTTAGATAATAGCCATGTTAACAATAAACCTATTCGAGGTATAAATAAACTTATGCTAGGTAAACAATTCTTACATCAAATTATTCTTTAAAAAAAATTACCAAAATATACAATAAATGTGATTTTCCATAATTTGCTTAACGTTTGCAATTGCAGTATCTTTAAACATAAAAGAAACCTGTAAACTGCTAGATTCAAAACTGAAAATTTCGATTTAATAACTATACTTTAAAAAATAATACATAGTTTAAATGAACTAGTAGCTTTGCTTTGCATACCTAGCGTTGCAAGGGTGTACCCTTCATATTGGTTACTTGTATAGTATTTAAATTTTTGTTTTGTGTCTCTTGATTCCCCTCCTCTCTAGCCATGAAGATATTATAAACACCCCTACCCCCATGCTGATATCAGTACTATATCAGCATAATTTTTCTATTGGATATTATATTATATACCAGCCTAATGTACAAAGCAAGACTAGTTATTTCTGTACCAGTAATTGTCTTATAATTCTAAATCTTACCCAATTCTCCACAACATATTTTGCAATTATTCAAGGATTTCCTTAAACATTAAGTCTATACCATACATTACCTCATTACCAAAGATGGAGAAAGAAACGGTATCTGATATTTTTATGGAGTACATACTTTGCATTATACTGCATAAATATTTCTTCATTTATATAAATGTGAACAAAACTTAATGGAGTTGATTGAACTTAATCCAACTGTAAAAACAAAACAAAGCACCTGCAAAAACAAAACAAAAGATTTCAAAGGACATCAAATAATAATGTAAAAATTAAAGTATCATCAATTTAATCAAATTGGTTAAACGCTAAATTCCAATTTGTTGTTTTGCAAGACCAGAAAGTTATTTGAAAACATGTTCCATTAAAAGTATATCATATAAACTTTAAAAAGAAAATTCAGAATTGTTCTACGAGAAAGCCAACATAAACTTTAGAAGTAATGGGATATCTTTTTTGCGTATTTTGACATGTTTTCCTTGCCTCAGACGGATTTCAAATGGAGATAGATTTCAGGTAAACAACCATACACACACATTAACAGTATAAATGCTAAAAAAAAACAAAAAACTGTCGCATTACGATATAACTTTTTAAAAAAATACAATAAACAAACACTAACATTTAATTTACATAATATCAGCAACAGTTTGAAAGACATTTTTTTATGAACAGTTTACTTTTTAGCCTAAACTTCCTATTAAGTAATTAGCTGAATGATATAAAAAGTGAGTTAGTTATATTATATTTCGAAGAGTCATTATAATTCTTTAGGAAGCGTTCTTCATGCTTGAATAGCTGGAAATTTTAAAACAAAGTTTATAAATATTTTTTTATATTTCTCTCCAAAGCTAAATATAAACCGCTTTATTGTAAAAAAATATATACAAGATTTTTCTTTTTTTCAATTTATTGTTGACGGAACTATTTTTCGCTTGAGGAGATAAAATCAAGTAAAATTACAGTAAGTGGTAGTGGTAATGTAATCGTTTCCGGTTGCCTATTTCCAGCCTCCATTAGGAGCTTTAACACAGCCAATAACGCCTCGTAATTTAGAACCCCGGTCAAGTGACAAGGTCGACACCTGAGCGGGCACTCAACGGAACTTCGAGCGACATCGTACGCTGACGCCGTCGGGACTTTGGACTCCACAGATTTAACGAGCATTTCTGTCCTAATGTACTCAGGCCCATCCGTCACGAGTTGGATACTGTAAGTATTTGTGAAGCGCGTACTACAAAGGTTTCTTTTCTTAAGTGCACCCACTTATTGTGTTTTTGAAATTGTGTTTATTCACTACATTAAAACTTATTATTGATAATAGTCGGAAAGTTTCTTTGCTTAACTTCCGTTAGATAAATGTTTTGGGGATTCTATGTTTTGACGTTCAATATTTTTCGGATAGCCTTGTAACATATTTGTGTAAGATAGATGTGTTGAATTTTGAAACTCGAAAAATTTATAGTTTATTTTAGAGATATTGCCCATTGTGCAATGGAAAATTTAGTTGCCTATGTTAAATTAAACCTAAGCTGTACATTTAAAAAATAAATATACTGTTAAATACATTAAGTTCTGCATTAAAAAAAATCGTCTTCGTCATATTCAGGTAAACTATATTTATTAAGCTTAAAAAAATTCCCACAGGTTGAAGAATAATAAAAAAATATATGCATGATAAATGATATTAACATTCATTACTTTTGAGTTTAATATAATATCCATATTATCAAATGTTGACTTCGTTTATTTGCATAGTGAAATAATGCATTACTAATTGCTTTGTATTACGGTGTATCTCAATACATTTTATATAACTAATTCGGGTTTTAAAATTTCTCAGTAAACCATACATATTCTCTTAAGATTTAGATTCAGGAAAGGATGCAGGGCTGTCTCTTTATTTTGGAGTATAAAGACTAATATTCATTAATTTTACTAATGCGATTAACATGGGAGCGCAAAGTTCGATTTGCTTCAAATACCACAATCCAAAGTTAAGCCAAAAAAATATTTTCTTCGCTAGATTCCTTGAAAGCAATGAACCTACTTTCTTCATTAACCAACCAAAGTGGAAAAATATATTTCAATATGTAAAAAAATGACCTCTTCAGTTTAACTATTTCACACAATTAAAAGTTACCGAACTAGGAATTCAATCCGCTGTTACCTTCCACCTAATTCAATTAACCTAAACATTCAAGTTTCCGCAGTTTGTGAACTGTAATCTTTGATGGTGATGATCTCGATTCTTTTATTCGAATGCACATTTCAATCAATGTCCGCTCATTTGCACCTATTCAGTTCAAGTGTTTCCCATTATTAAATTTCTCATCCTGAGAATTCCATGTGATGCCACCTTCTACTTAATAAATTAAAGAAAAAAACTGGTTCCCTCGTCCTTGAAGCGGCATTAGCGATCGAGCCAACTCCCAATGGATCAGTTGGTTTGACCCAAGTGCAACAAGCATTTTGTCGTTAATAAGTGTCATATTATTAAAATCAGAATTATACAATTATAAACCGGCTCAGTGGCTGAGAGATTAAACGTGTCCGCCTCGTAAGCCCAAGATCGCAGGTTCGAGCTCCGGCTGAGTCGTCGGATTTTCTCGATGGGAAAATTCTGGGCACGCATGTCATATGATTATGTGGCATGTAAAAGATCCCTGGAGGGCCCATTTGGCCTGGGTTCTCCCGGCAAAATTAAAATCTCGGCAAACTTTAACATCCACAGAGAGCTCAGATTCATTGTAATCTGTGCGTCAAAATTGGCAGCGAGAGTCGCCTAGATGGTGCCACAAAAAATGGCTCTCATTTATGGGGAATGTGCCGAGTCTGCAAAGGCTTGTTCGCCAATGTTGCGGCCCCATTAGAGAAAAAAAATAATTTATACAATTATGTACAATTATGTTGAACAAAATGTTCTGATAAACTTTGCAAGGTTTATTCTACTGTACGCAGAGAAACGTTGAATATATGAAAATATGTGTCCTCACAATAATTTTTTAATAAATTTATGTTGTCGATCTTTTTTATTATATCTACTTTTTTACGATTTAATTTAGCGTCGTGTTATATGGCCTTATGAAAATTATGTTATATAATATTATATTTGTATTCATATTAGATGAATATAAATATCACGACAGATATAATTTTATAGAAAAGAAATCTATAGAAAAGAAAAGTAATTTTACCTCATATGGCCTTAAATTATTTTATCCGCAGTTATAAAATCCCTAGCACTTCTCCATATGCTTTCATTAATTTGATATTTAAGTCCATTTTATTTAATAACAACCAGCGACATATCTGTATAACTCTATGGAATTCTAACGTAAAATAAAGTTAACTAATTTTACAGCGTTTGCTTTTACTTTTACTCTTTTTCTGAAGTTTTCGCTTTTTTATAGCGAAATTTTAAAAATTATCCCTAACTACACTCTTAAAACAAACACTCCTAATTTAGCTCAGTCTGAGTGGATTTCACTCCTCCAGACTGGAAAATGCACTTCTCCTTTTGGAGTGGATCCTTTGTGTGTTAAACCTCCGATAGGATCACTCCAAACGAGTGATTTTAACTCAGTCTGAGTAAATATGCATGCCTTTACGGTGTCGAAAATGCACTTCTCCAACTGGAGTGGATTTCACTCTTTTGTTTTAAGAGTGTAAGGTATAATTTTCTCGCATTGCTTTTAAATCCCTTGTCATTCAAACAATCTACACTCTTGAAACAAATGAGTGAATTTAACTCAGTCTGAGTTAATTTTCACTCTTTTCTGTGCCGAAAATGCACTTATCCTATTGGAGTGGATTTTACTCTTGTTTATTTCAAACTTCGACAGGATCACTCCAAACGAGTGATTTAAACTCAGTCTGAGTTAATTTTCACTCTTTTCCAGTGTCGCAATTGCACTTCTCCTATATGAGTGGATTTCCCTCTTTTGTTTTAAGAGTGCACGAATATATCCATGATAACAACTCTGTCACACCAACCTATCGATAGGTCTTCTTCTTCATTACAACGGGGGATAATTACCGAGGCTGTGTAGTAAACCGAACAATTCATTCATCGGGCTAAACTTCGAACAGCCATGCTCTCGGAAGAATGGAACCAGAAACAATAAGGAGGGAAAACAATTCCCATTTGAAACTCGTGACACCAGATTCGGTTGACCATACAGCTGGAAGATTTCTTCCGGCGCATGCGCAGAATCTTGGGATCTTGCTTGACTTTTAACTGCCGAAGGAAAAACTTTTTCGGTGAATAGCGAAAACAAAACGTGTTGGTTTTTTGGACCGGTCTCTGGGAGTGTGGTGGTGTGTGTTTGTATGTGCTCAATCTGTGTTGGTTTTTAGTTGTAGCAGAAGGGATCGTTTTTATCCAGCAGGTGATAAGCCAATTTAGGTAGGTGATATTCGTATATAAACCTTTCCTGTAAAATATGTGTTTTTATTATATTTTGTTTGATTTTCTGCAAAATGACAGAAAGTACGCAAAAACTAGTATAAAATCAACAACACAAATTGTTGTTATAGTAATGTCCATATATTGAACGGAAATAATAATAACTTTGGTTGATAACTTTGTTTGATAATGTGATAATTAATAATTTTGAAAAAGACAAAATTATCAATTAAAATATATCGATAATTAGTTTGGAAAAGAATTTAATTTTATATGCAATAAAAGGTTATATGAAAAAAAATATATCACTCTCCGATCTCGTTAGAACCAGCTTTTTTCCGTGTTTTGTGAATCAGTTTTTCTTACAATAATCTTAAATGTTTAAAATAAAACGGTTCATAATTTTTTTAAAATATTTTATTTGAAATGCCCATTTTCTGGCCGTGAGGGAGGTTATATTATTTGCCATCACTATATTTAGTGATCTCAAGTCCCTTCTATTCAGAGAACAAAATTTAATTTTTACTAAACAAATTTAAACTACTATTATTTAATGCTTGCAAGTTGTAGTGCCTTATTTTTTGTATTGTATTGAACAACAATAAACTTTCTTGCTTCTAACTTAAAACAACTTAAACTTTTATGAAACAACAATAAACTTTTTCTAATAAAATGTGTTCAGCAAATAATTAAATAATGTATTCTTTTTAAAAAAATCTTCAATTAAACTTGTTTCAAACACCAATCTTTATTGAAAAATCCTCAGGAAAAATTCCGTGAAGTGAAAGTATTACAAAAATAAATAAAAATATTTAAAATGCATTTTTATAAAATACTAATTGTATTTACTATAAAAATTACACATACTTTAAAACAATCTTTTTGAAATAAAAGGGTTTCCTTTAGTACTTTTTTTGTTTGCAGCTGTACCGTTTAAATTTTTTTAGCAAAAATTAAATACATAATGTATTGTATCGACTTAATATTTCGTTCAAACAAAATTTTTATAATGCAAAAAATGCATTGGTTTCTAAACATAAATGATTTTTTAAAATTTTATTTTTATAAAAAATATGTTTAAAAAAGTCGTTGGATTTACTTTTGCATACTATAGGGTTTGGGATACATTAATAAGCATTCATAAACTTTGTTAAATGTCATCGTTATTTATTATATATAGCTTTTTGGTGTTTTATACATTCGTCTAAGAAACTCCCTTATCATCTACTCAAAGTATGTAATTAATAAGTTTGAAGCACTTTTTTTTTTGAAATAAAGTCATTATCATTGGAAAAGATCAATTTGTGGGATGATAATTAGTTTAGTTCTGTGAAAATCATAGCACAGTTTATTTACTATATTCTTTTGTCTGTTTAAAAGTACACAATGCAAAACCTTCTTTAAAAATTAGAAGTTAAAGGCTAAACAAGTTCATTTTTATGTAGTAAGCTTTTGATAAAATCTCAAAATGGTTCAGTAACATTTTTGAATTCTAATTTTTGAATATATCATAGTTTTACTGAATTTACAGGATTTCATGATTACATGATTTCGGGTATCAGAAAAATGACTTGCTTTTTTATAATGTTAGTGTGGAATATGAAATGTTATTCGTGTAACTATTCCACAAGGCATTGCTTAGTCGTACTCTTTTAAGTATCTTATTATGAAACATTAAGTGCATATAAACTATAGGAAATCATTTGAGAAGTCGAATTTATAGTAAAACAAATTTAATGATTATTATACATCAAATAAAATCCATTAATAATTGTACATATTGCATAAATTTAAGCAGTTTCTAATCCCTCCTACTGTTCAATTTTTTACCTCATTTTAGTTTAATTATCTTTGTAGGCATTAATTGAAAATAGCATAAAAATCTAATGCAATATTGAAATTGTAAAAATGAAGATTTTCTCGATTATTCCAACTATTTTTTTTCCCAGATTCCTCTTGTACATTAAAAATTAAAAAGGCCGGAAGGAATGAAACTCAGATAAAAAAAAATTTAAAAAATTAAACAAATGCTCGTTCATCGATATTATACTTTTCGTAATAAATTTGAAATTAATTCTGTACTTAAAAAATGAATTTCCATTACGGTACATTAAATAAAAACTAGTAATTGTTAAAGATAAAAAAAGAAAAGTTTACTAATATCACATAAGGCCATAACGTGTAATTTTAACATATTTTTATATTATATTGATAACACAGTATTAGATAAACATGGAAAGTTGATAGTTATTGTACTGCAAGTAATTATTATAAGCCGACCATAATAAGGTAAAACTTGAAAAATTAAACAAATTTTCACTATAATGCGATTTAAAGTTTTCTCGTCTTCATGACTATTTTCTGCATTCCTACTTTATTTTACTGATCATTTTAAAATGACAAAAATGCTATTCCAAAAAATAAATAACTTGAATATGTATCTAAGTTTGAGTTAAGCATCATATGAAAACATTTTTGGTTTAGTATTTTTTATTATGCTTTGATACTTCAACAAGATGTATTTTATGCGAATTTCTTCTTCAACTAGGAACATAAAAGACAAGAGAGTAGCTAGATACACTCATTATAAACAATATTCTTTTCTAGATATAGAGATTCATCTGCAATATCATAAAATAATAAATGTAAGCCTAAACACATAACGAGAAAACATGTACCCTAACAGTGCATAAAAATATGCGCAAAGTGTTAACTAGTCTGGTCAACTAGTTTATCGATTTCATAGAAATACTTTAAAAAAGCTAAAACGAGGAAATCGCAAAATTTCAAACGAAAGTTAAGTTCGTGAACCGGGTTTATTTAATTCTTTTTTCCCCCTTGAACATTGAAATAACGAGGTTTTCTATCACTTGGATGTGTTTCTTCCTACCAATATTTGAACCTAAAAAGATTCGCTTGTAAAAATTGTTTAGGAAAGTATTTTTTTTTATTGTAATTGTCTGTCGCAAAATGCGTTAGATCCTTATTTAAATGATATCTAAATATTCTAAAACATTTTATGTATAGCATCTTTCCTATTACACTTCCTTTAATACTTCGAAATCACTTCCATTACTCTATTTCACAGATAGCTTGCAAAAGTCTTAAATAATATCACTTAATACAGCACGAAGGAAGAATAAAGCTTCAATTTAAAAGTCAAAGTCGTGAACATCATGTTGTTCAATCGCTTCAAATTTCAGATACCTTCAACTTTCAAGCGATCGGAAACAAGTTAACTCGAAGGAAACATAAAACTTCAAACGAATGCCAAGTTCGTGAACTTTTTCCTTCCTGACTTGCAGCTTTAAGCCGATTCGGTATGTGAAAAAATTCTCTTTTTTGAGATACCTTATACCTTTCTATTATGAAAGCACGTAGAGATGGGATAATCCTATGAGGTTTCACAGCGTGACTTGACTATTGCATCTGAGATAGTAAAGAAATAATAGTGCATTGTTAAATTACTCGTTCTTTTGATGGTGTTTGCTGTTCAAAACCTGCTTTGTAAATACGATTATTATAATTTTTTGAAGATATGAGTGCGATTTAAAATGCGAATACTTTAGTCACTATCAAATTTTGAATTGAAAGCATAATATATTTGCTTGCAAATTTTTTTATGCAAAAAATTTGGTAGTTTTTAAATATCTTTTAAGACATGCAAACTATATGACTAAAAAAATATACATTTAGAATGGTCTCGTATTTGATTTTTCGGGATATTGTTGATTTACTACTGCTTTGCAATAAAAAGCTGAACTTTTTCTGATCCCTTTTAAAATGTGAAATCGACCAATCGATCCGCAAAAGTATTCACTTCAATTACAAAAACCTAAATGCAATAGAGAAAATAGAAATTTCAAGAGAAATTAAAATATTAGTTTTTTAAAAAATATTTTTCAAGTATATATATTATTCTATACCTTTCATAACTTAAAAATATAAAACTTGCTATGATGAAACGAATAAATAAAAAAAATATTACAAGCCATGATAAACTATACTCTCAGAGTAAATTAAATACTGCATCGCTCTTATGAAAGGGAAGAAGTCGCGTTTGATGTCTTCTGGTAGGTAGGCCACGTGATCTTTTTTTAAAGAGATTACTCTTGATCTTGAGAAGATGAACTTGGGCGTTTTCATTGCATTCAATGACGTAATCTAAAGAATTATAATTAAACTTACTTATTTCTTTGACAAATACTTATAAAGCATATATTTGGGGGGCACGCCCGTTTGTTATTGTTTGGTATAGAGGAGGCTTGGCAATTTATTTCCGATATGTTTTTATTCTGATTGAAATACGTTTGCCTGCAAATTATTATGTTCTTCATTCTTGAATTTTTTAAGCTGGGAAGTTATTTATTAATCCATTCAGATTCAATAAATAAGATAATTTTTAAAATATGCTATAATTTAAAAATACTAAATCAAATTCATCTCATTGTTTAAATATTTTCGTAAAAAAAGATTCTTTAAATTATAAATGTTTTTTTTTTTGAAAATCTGACAGAATTTGTACAGGTTTATTCGTCTGCTTACCCAAGGTTTCAAATTAATAAATTATAAAATCTTGCTGTAATGAAAAAATTAACTTATAAATATGCGTACTGATTATAAGATAACATGTTATAAAATAAAAAGTTAATGATATTTATTTTAAAACCCTTTCTGCTCTCAACTTTTAAACAGTCTTTTGAAAATTGAAACATAGTTTTTATCGATCTTAATTAAATTGCGTTAGTAACATAATGTACATTTTACGTATTTAACTAATATTTGATTGGGTTACTTGATTATAAACTTTTTTTAAGTAAACCATGTTTCTGATAGATAATTTAATTGAATTAAAAAATAATTGCAATTGACGAAACATTTCAGATTTTCCCTTAAGATTTGAATTAGTTTAAAATTTAAATTTTTATTGAGCAGCATTTACTTTTTTTTAAGATTAGCAACTCGACTAACTTTTCAAGGTAGGAACTTGTTAAATTAAAAAACTTGTTACTTGAAAGATATGATTTTCTGGCATTCAACTTGAAAATAAATTGTGATAAGATTATTTGGCGTTTTTGCAACAAAGACGATTAACTTCAAAATAAAGATATAAAAAATTAAATTTTGAATGTATAGGAAATGACTTCAACCAGTTTTGGAATAGTACAAAATTTAATTGTTGCCCCAAATTGTGTGTTGTTGATCTTTATCTTTTGTCACCATAATTCACCAAAGATATTTTTTTTTTCAAAATGTACACTTTTACCCAGTATGAAAATCGTGTCATTGGTGTGATTGTAATGGTATGCAGTGACAACACACATACATCTTATCGTTAACCAAAAGAGGTTTCGATTCCAATCTTCCCCCAAACAGTAGCATCTTCGCAGGAAATCTTCCGCAAACAACAATCACGATCTCAGCCAAAAGATACTTCCTGTCCGTCCGTCTTCACGTGCCTCTTTCTCATGCCACCAGAGACCCAGTTCTGTGGCGGGGGTGACCGTGGGAAGTGGACTGGAAGAATATCGTCTGTTTGACCGAGACACGCGAATATGCGAGTTGAGTAGGAAGATCCATTGCAGACGATGAAAAGTGCACCAGAAATTATATCTTGAGTTGATGGCAGTATCTTTTTTGCCCCGGAGTGATTGGCTGCATTGATATACGAGGAATTTGATGATTGCTGCATTACAATTGCGCATCATCAACTGACTTTTTGTGTGTTACATTCTTTTTCTTCTGGTACACCCACGTTATGAAATCTTCGATTCGCGAAGCAGACGACGTAGTGCAATTTGTTCGATACGGTGTAGGAACAGTAATGGTTTGTTTTAGCATGTGGAATAGGAAGTCAGTAAGGTGAAATGAGCTTGGTTTTTGTTTGTTTTGGCAAGTTTGATTTTAAGAAAATTTTGATTTCATTTGTTAGTGATTGAAGCATAAGTTAAATTATGTAACCTTTTGTTGTATTTGGAGGACTGGCATTCGTAAAAAACTAACAAATCTTTTATTTTTTAAGCTACACAGATAAAAAAAATTCTGCTGTGATGCAGAAAATTTGTAGTATCAAAAATTGAAAGAAATATTCTCAACCCTGCAGAAAACATTGATTGACAGAATTCTGCCGCAACAAATAAGCAATACAAAAAAATATAAACAATTAGTTTCTTTAATGCTGGGCCGGGTACTATTAAAAAAACTGATCCATCAGAGCGGTATACGAATCCAGGTGGCTGCATAAGATCCAGGCTCTCTGACCACTATGCTAAAAGGGTAGACCTGTACAATGAGCATATATCATTTCGCTTTTTATAAATTCTTTTTCTCAAAACTTGAAATTTGTATCAGTAGTTTCAGTTAATCGTTTTCATATAAAATATGGTCTTTGACCAATCGAGGTGTAAGTTTGCAGCGGTTTAGAAAATAAAAATTTCCTTTAGGGAAAAAAAACCTCTATTGTAATGTATTTTTTGTTTCATAGTGTATTATTATTCATATAATTTGGTGCTTTTATTGAAAAGGAAACACACGGGGAATTTTCGTTAGTTTCGAACTGCAGAAAATTGGTTTTAGTTATACTATTTAAGTAAATACTATATAAAAATAAACTATAAAACATGCGCTTTTTGTTGATAATAAAATAGGAAAAATCGTTAAATTATTTCAGTTGAATATTATAGTTAAGAAATTCATCCTTACGCGTCTTATCCCCGAAACAAATGTTTCCTTATAGTTGCTTATTTTTGTTACTCATTGTTTTAGAAATAATTTGGCGATGCTTTTTACGAAGAGATATAGGTTTATCACGGAAAATATTATATTTGTAATAATAATAATCAGTCACAAACCTCCTAATCCTTGTTTTTTTTTCAATATTATGGCCCCAGACTACTCTAAAATGACTATTTTCAACAAATTTAATGTATGTATGTACTTGAAATGAAAATGTTCTTGGCTTTTATATGTATGATAAGAATAAGTATCGTTTTGAACGTTTATGATGTTTTGTTAAACAAATAAAGCTTCAAAAATTATAAGATTTTAATAATAATTTATACAAGAGCCTAATAAAAGGGCATTGTTTCAAAAATTTTAATTGACTTTGAAAGGTAACTGAATTTCAATAACTATTTTCAAATTATGCATTAATAAAATGTGCGCTCTTTTTTAGTTTTTTTTTTTTTATTTACGGTCGTTGAAGTAATTTTTGAATGTACTCATAAAATTGTATAATTGTATTTTCATTACTATACCATTTTCGATGATTGACATCCAAATGTATCTGTTAGGTTAGGTTTGAATTATCGTCGCACTAGAGCTACACGAGGGCTATTGGCGACGGGCGTTGTATTTTAGAACCACAGTCAAGTGAGGAGCCGACACCTGAATGGGCACCAAACGCAATCGTTAAGGGCGACCCAAATGTATCCGTAAAAAACATATTACAGTTACTACATTAACGTACTTTTCCACTATTTCGTATAATTTGTTTAACCAATCTAACGTATACAATATTTAGTACAAAATTACCTACGTAAAACAAATTTTAAATAAAACAATTTTTGCTGTAATTTTTCGGAAAGAAAACATGCATCTAAAGACCTATTTCTAAAATAACATAATCTTTATTATTTCATTTATTCGATTAAGTCATCTCCACTAAACTAGAATTACTTACAGGAATCTTTTAAGTTCCAATTTTAAAATTACCATTGAAGCGGACGAGAGTGAAGTCCTATAACCATTTTGACCAGAAACCGTGCATCCTTTTCAGATCCCTATCACGTTTTTTTTTTTCAGTTCAAATGACTCGCTTTGCTGATTTGTAATATTTTTTCAAAGCATGCACTGGAAAAAAAACCAATTTTGAGAAAAATGCTGAATTTTTATCAAGAAACTAGTTATAATTTAACCTCTGATTAACCCTTTATGCACTGACTTGAGATTTAATTTAAACTATTTTTCGTTGCATATTTTAAACTATCTGTGCAATTATTAATAATATATTACAGTAAAAAAACAGTTGGAACATAAAAATTCAATTTCTGATGAATATATTTTCGTTTTTCTTCCTTCCAATTAATAATAAATAAATTGCACTGACCAGCAAGGAAATTTTGTTGGAAGAATATGATTTATCATTTTAATCTTTAATGTTTTGAAATGAAAGGCAAACAATGGTCTTACACGTTATACTTATAAGTATCGTCAGTAGATAATGGTCTAAATTGCTGCAAAAATTAAATATGTATATTTATCAGTTAAATGCGAAATGTTAATGAAACACTAATAAAGAAATGGAAAGTGACTTGATAAAATCAGCGCTCAGAAAAACGTGTTTACACCGCACAAGTGGAACACACGTATTGTGTAGAAAAGGAAATATTGTGTTGTTTCAATATAAGAGTAGTGTTGATAACATGTGCACAGAAATTTATAATGTTTTTTGCGATTACTTTATGCATGTACGACTACTTTATGCATGCACGATTGGCAAAAAAACCCGTAAAATATATTGTTTTTTAAAATATGTGTAAAATATTATAATATTCAATTTAAATACTGAGTAGACGCTGAACTACATTTCGGGAAAAAGCATGAGCGTGAGCCGCCTGTAACATAATTTTTGGGCTAACCATGTATTATTATTATTATTATTTACTAGGGGCAAAGCCCCCTGCTCGCTACCGCTCGCCAACCCCCGGGAACTGCTGCGCAATTCATAATTGTTTTATCCGCAAACAAACATGGACGACTAATATGAGGATGCTGCCAATGCAGGAATGCTCATCTATACAATCTGGCTTGTTTCCTTGGGACTGCTCCAGGGCATCACGTAACTCTAGCGCTACGCGACGATCCCTACCAAAGCCACGGGACGCAATCTGAAGCAGCCCCGGCACAAAACAAGCACACCACCACGCTTACTTTCAGCTTATCTGACGTTTCTGATTGGCTGAAGCCGCGTAAGTCACGGGGTTTTTCAAGCGTCCGGCAATTACGATTTTATATTATATAGAGATATATTTTGATTTTGTAAGCATTGAATGTATTTTTAATATTCTTAATAAATAAAACAAAGGTCAATTTCAATATAAAATACTATATCGTATGCACATGATACCCTTGTTCAATATGCTAAATATACCTGAAATAGCAATATTGGTATCCGCAAAACTATACATAAATTTGAGGAAGAAATAACGTTCGTATCAATTTCACAACCGAAAATATTTTTCACATGATTAAATAAGGTTTCATATTTTTATGCTGGTAAATTACAAACTATAATAATTAATAATATTTTAAGTCATAACTTTATAAAAATAAAGTTATTATATAAATATAAAGTTATTGCTACCAATATTAGTGTGTTAGTGCTTACAAATATTAGCATATACAATTAACGTTTAGCCAAAATAAACTTTCAAAACACGTGTAGAAAGTATTTCTTATTACCTAAGAATGGATTCAGCGTTACTGAACCTTCCATTGTTATTGAGACACAAAAGAACTAAACTTTTTTTTAATCCTAAATCCTTTTTTGAAGTAAAAAGTGATGCCGAAGGCTTCTAATAACTTTCAGCCATTACCACTAGCAGATAAGCATGGAAAACACTTATTAGGGCCTAAGATTGCGTGTCGTGTACACGCTAGACGAAGCAGAATAGCAATTGCCAAAGCTACAAGAAGATCTCTGCCGTGGGCAGGTAAACTGCAGTAACTTCCATGATGACTTAGACCATTGTTACAAGTACTCAGTTACTCTAACCGATGAGAAAGTATACTGGAAAAGCTAATTAATTCAGAGCAAAAATGGTACGACTCATTGTTGCGATTACTGCAGTTTATCTGCCCACGGCAGATCTGTTCAGAGCTGGATCTCGTCGTTTGGCCACCGAAGCATGTTAATCGACTTGATTTCTGAAACAGATGCGGATGGTGACATCTGCTCGGATTTTACATAAAAAGTTACTGCATAAGTATGCGGATACACGTTTCTTTAGATTCGACTTTCACACATTTTCCAATGAAGCATGTTTTAGCTTATTTGGAGAAGTTTGGATTAGGCCTGAACGAAAAAAAAATATTCTGCATGTGTTCTGTATGTTATGAGTACAGAAGTTTTTCATGGAAATCTAAGTTGATAGATAAGCGAACCTAATTCATAAAAATATAAATTTTAAAATGACTCATGAAGCGATGCTACATTTTTTAAACTTGTGCTTTTAGACGTCCAAGTTCCATTCCAAGTTGCAGTATTTGCAAGTATTTGCAGTTAAACATTGGTTGTAAAAAGCAGTTAGATGAAGTGCTAATAATCACAGGGTATAACTACATACCATGTGATTATTAGCTACATTATATTGCATAACTATGACAACAGGTTACTACATAACATAAGTATGTGGACACACGATTTTTCGATTCGACTTTCACACATACTACAATGAAGCACGTTAGCTTATCAGTCAAGTTTGCATTTGGTCTGAAGAGAACAAAAGCATGTACTCGTGGTAGAAGCACTTAATTTTTTCATTTAAATCTATGTTGATGGATAACTGAACCTAATTAATAAATATATAATTTTAAACATAATCATGAAACTGTGGTACATTTATGTGCCTCCAGACGCCTAAGTTTATATACATTAGTTACAGCGATTGCAGTTCCTTTTGACTATTGTAACAAGTTTTGGTAGCAAAAAATCAATAAGATGAAGCGCTAATAATACCAGATGGCAACTGTAATTATTTATAAATGGTTCTCTAAATATTTTAAAGTTTGAAAATTTAAATTAATTTTCAAATGATTCACATGCGACATTCGAACTGCTTGGAACTAGCAAACAACTAGGACTAAAGAGTTATAATTATTTTTTAATTATAATGTTATAAATTTGTAATTTTTAAATAAGTTTCTTGATTGAATATATTTTCAGATTAAATAATAGAAATCTAACAATTTGTTTGGGCCATTATGTGGTATTGCTTATGCGGTACTGATATTTAAATTAGTATTAAAAGTTTTGAAACTACTAAGAAAATTTAATATATGGTTGAAACTTTATGGTTATTTAATTCCATAGACATCGTCTGTAATATAATCGATATGTAAGTCATAGCTGATTGTATTAAAATAATTTTCATTCTTTTCTTTGCTTGAGTTTTTTTTTCTAAGGAGTTTATTTTGTTTAGGTTTTTTTCGCTGAGGTTACAGCTCTTAGTAAAATTATTACATTAAGAAAATAGAGCGTGCAAAAATTATAAATCGTAAAACTTTTCTTTTAAAAGTATAAAAATTACGCTAATAAATAGTTTCATTCCATTGATGCTACAAAAAATTATTTTTCTATTTTTGTTCTCAGGGATATATATAAGTTCCCTGAAAAATAGAATAACTAATTAGATAATTTTAAATGCCGTAAAGTAGTTTTATCTGTGAACCATGATATTATCCTATTTCCCAGTGAACAACCATTCAATGAATATGTGCTTGAAATACCGATTAACCGATAGTAGACATTGTCTTCTACCTAAACCCGATCGTTAAGAAAGTAGATACATGGTTACTTTCTTCCTAATGATTCTTCTAAATGCTTTCCGCTACCGTGATTAATTGTATAAACTTAACAAAGAAGTTTAGAGGTGTGGCT
Organism: Hylyphantes graminicola; assembly: GCA_023701765.1. NCBI lineage: Eukaryota > Metazoa > Arthropoda > Arachnida > Araneae > Linyphiidae > Hylyphantes > Hylyphantes graminicola. The sequence goes on along the minus strand of CM043113.1, from coordinate 43,067,971 downwards.
TTTAGCTAAGGTTACATAGACAAAAACTTTGTCATTTATAAATGACAAATAGCTTGTTGATTGGTATGTAGTTCGGTTTTGTTATCGGTTGCACCAGAAAGACTTTAAAAAGTATGAAACTTTTCTGCTCCAGGCTACGAAATGTACGAATGCAGTCGGTTTTGAACTCGGTTGCAAAAGAAATGTATTAAGCTTTTTGGAAAACTTTCAATGCTATGGGCTACAAAAACTACGAATCGAATAAAAAAATTCTTAACCTGGGAGACCAAAAAGAATATCGTACAAACTTGAAATATTTGAATTCTTTCAAAGCAATTACGTAGCGGTTGCGAAACGAAGATTAAAATTATCTAAAGTATTTTGACAATGACACATGACAGTGTGCGCCCTCCAGAAGGGAAGAGCATAGGCTTTATAGCCCGTTGCCCCGCTTGCCAGAAGAGACAGTCACAAGAGACACACAAAGAAGGACGACACAAACGCATAGACAAATAACAACAATTATTGACAAACACAAACATCCATGCCTCATGCCTTACCGGGATTCGAACCCGAACCCAGCAGCTTCAAAGGCTAGCACCCTAACGATTGCCCCACCGGGTCGGCATCAAAAGTATTTTACCATTATAACAATTATTTTATAGAAAAATGAAATTCTTTTTCTATAACTAAATTGTGCTTCTTTTTTTCATCTATTTTTTTCTGTACAGAATGAAATCTTTGTTGGTACAAATAATAAAATCTTATTATGGTTAAGTCAGCGTATTTTTGAGCAAAATTTGAAATAAACTTTCATAGTAAGGCTTTGTAATAAAGAAACAATGAACAATGTCAGAAGTAACAACAGTGTATATAACTTATTAAAATAAGTTTCTTAACCACAATTGCTTCCCGCCATAATAATATATGAAGAAGTTGCTCCATCACTGGACCAAAGAAATATGCATAAGAAATCTAATTTCTTTTAGATACGCATACGTTACAATAGTAAAGAAGAACATTAGCATGAAAATAAAACACAAGCAAGAAAAATGGAATAGTCTAAGATATATAACATGATAAATGTGTTAGATAAATTTGAATATAGAAAACACTAAAACTGATACATTGCCTAAATCCATTTCGAGACGTATATATCAAAGCATATTAAAATTTAGTCAGTCAGTAGACAAACTGCCCCGGGTAGTTTTTCGAATATTGTTTTATGCATTATATTTCACTTAAAAAACTACTATTTCATCAGAAGTCAATAACCTGAAGGAAAAAACAAGTAATTCAACCTTAAAATCCACGGAGTAATCTTCATTATTTTACATAAATCAATTTTCTTATTATTTTATAGCCTCTAATCATATGCTCAAATAAATTCCAGTTTCCGGTGATTGATGATTTCATCTATTAGATGAGAAACATGAGACTTAACGCCAGAAGAATAATTTTCTAGATGAAATCGCAAGTAGTGAAAGCATGTCCATAATTTGATTCCATAATAAACACCCCTTGGTTACAACAATGAAAGGTTGCGAACAGATATCTTAATGCCTTCCTCCATAGATCCCATCAGCTTAAGATCTTGAGATCGTGTTAGAGCCTTCAAGAAATCCGTCTTCCCAAATTTATGATGCTAATTTTCGCTTCCTACCTTAAACTCTGGTAGAGGTGTGAAAGAAAAGTAATTTGGGATCATTCTTACCTGTTTCTTTAGTTGTGAATTAGGAACTATCTTTTGTATTCGTTCTTAAACTCCTTGTTAATTTATTCGCAAAAATAACTTTAACAAAAATGAGACTTTGGAAGATATATTATATTTTTCTCAACATCGGGCGTCAGATTAAAGCCTTGGAAAGCATAAACTGTAGCTCTTTTAAATACTTTATATGTACTGATCAGTGTAGACTTTTTTTCAAGAAACTAATGCATAAGATTTTTTTTTCTTCATTTACGATATATTGTCTTTTATGAAACACTGTATCATTTTAAAATTACGGATAATTACTGTAAATTTACGGACAAGCAATTGTTTGAGAGCGTTATAAATGAACTGCATTTAAATAAAAAGCCAATTAACTAAATACACTAGTAGTCTACCTTGGTAAACTGCAGTACCAAAACAAGGAAATTGACCATTTTTGCTCTGAAATGATCAAACATTTAGTATATTTTCTTGTAAGTTAAATTTTTTGAGTTCTAACAAAAATGGTCCAAGTCATTAGTCTAGATGTTGCAGTTTACCTAAACCATATGACAGCAGTATCTATGTAGAACCTGTCACATTATTATACTACCGTAGGTGGGTAAACTGCAGTAGCTGGACTAATGTCTAGTACCATTGCTGCAAGAACTCAAAAACTTTAAACGATAAGAAAGTTTTCTAAAAGTCTTAATTTTCTAGGGCAAATTTTTTAAAAATTTATTGCTTGGTTACTGCAGTTTTCTTCTTCACGGCAGTATACTACTTTATATCTCATGGCAAGCAATCCCTTCCATCGCCAGCTCTTTCACAGTAACGTCAATAAAATACTCCTTCCATAGTGCAGAGTAATATAATAACTACCTTGTGTGAGTTAAAATAAAATAATAATAATAATAATAAGCAGCAAGCACACGCGTCACGGGTGAGCGGATGCTGTGACGTCGTGAGAGAGGTCGTGGCTCGACGGGTGTCGGCCGTCCTCAAAGACAATGAACACTTTCTCTGGGAGGGTTGTGGCATCTCACCCTACAAGGGTTCTTGACATGCCTTCTGTTGGTAGTGAAGATGGGTTTTGTCTTGGTTAAGTTTTTCTTGGTCTACTTGCCATTAATGGTTTAGTAGAGCTGCCTTTGCGTAGATTACGAATATTCCTTGTAAACTTACAACTCCGTTTTTAAAATTCAAAGTTTTTCTTCTAAAGACCAAATATAAAATTGACTGAGCTTTAAGTGACGGAATTGATATATTCTGAAGTAGGTCCTTATCTTTACGACTGTATCAAACGCATGAAGGAAAAATCTAAATAATAGCATGTGACTTTTATGTGCAAGAAACCAGCTTAGATTAGGTACCACACTCAACACTCTTAAAACAAACGAGCGAATTTAACTCAATCTGCGTAATTTTCACTCCTCCAGTCTTGAAAATGCACTTCCCCGAAAGGAGTGGATCCTTTGTGTGTTAAACCTCGAACAGGATCACTCCAAACGAGTGATTTTAACTCAGACTGAGTTAATATTCACTCCTTTCCAGTGTCGAAAATGCACTTCTCCAACTGGAGTGGATTTCACTCTTTTGTGTTAAGAGTGTACGTTCTGAAAAAATAACTTGGTACAACGGTTGTGGCTTGACGGGAATGAACACTTTCTGTGAAAGGGTTGTGACATCTCCCCTCCAACCCTGAGAGGGTTGTGACATCTCCCCTAATTCTTTTGAGTAGTGTGCATCTGATTAGATTACCATAAAAAATCTCAAATACCAATTAATTTTCACAATAAACACGGCATTTAAATATAAGCTTCAGGCAATACTAAATAGTATGTTGCCTATTCAGCATTCCTTCTGAGCATGAGTGCAGATAATTGCCGACGACCTTGGCTTTGTGATACCTATTATGAAAAAGCACAATGGTAAAATGGCAGAAAGCACGGAAGTTGAAGTATTGAAAAAGATGTTGTTATTAACGATATTGCTTTCTCATTTTAGGATTTGAGGTATTTTGGTACGTGGTTGTTGAACGATAAATATAATTCTGCTTGTTAAAAAATTGATTGATGAGTGAATTGTCAGATTATAGAATAATTCTCTTATTTTTTTCTACAAAAATAAATACCGATATAAAAATGTAGACGGTAACATTTTCGCATTGCTGTCTTCATGAATATATAAAAAACTTTGTCATATAAATTGCTCCTTAAAAATCTTCTGGGGAATACGCAATTTGGTTGAAGTGTAATCTTGTTTACAGAGCAGGAGCTTAAAAATTTTAACTTTTAACTCAAAATTCATTTTCTTAAAATCTTTTTGATTTTTATTTCTGTTGTTGTTGGTGCTGTTACTAATCCTCAGCTCGTTTGACAGTAGTCAGAAGAGTTAAACAAAAACATGTTGACCTTATGAAGTCCCCAAAAAGTTCTCTAACTTTTCAAGAACTCTATTCCAACGAAAAAAACACATGGTTCTAAAATACGACTCCCGTCGCCAATAGCCCTCGTGTAGCTCTAGTGCGACGATAATTCAAACCTAACCTAACCAACGAAAAAAACAAAAGCTTAATGCTTCATGGTGTATTTCACCCAAACATCAATGTTATTACAGAATTGATCATCAAAAGAATAAGCCTATTAGTTAAAGTGTAAACTTATTTTCACTGCATGAATTGTAAATTAAAATTTTGAACTGAAAATTTAAATTTTTTAATTTTTAAAAAACTATATTTCTGTAGGAGAGGGTTATAAATGGCTCATCCATGCTTTAAATGTTAAAATTTAATAAAATTATCAAATTTACAAGTATTTAAAATTTAATTGTGTCGATGGAAAACCTAACAGTCAGTATACTACTGTATCCCTATGAGAGTTAAATATATTAAATATAATTACCTTCAATTTCATACGAGTGTCTTGGAAATTTTTTTATACATACTGATTTTTTTACTGAACTTTTGATACTTTATGGAAAATTTAAATTATTATAGTAATGTCATACATTCGGATTACTTTACTTCAATGCTCAAAATCTAATGACGGATACTTCCAAATCATATTAAGATCATATATCAACGACGGAAGTAAGAGAGTTGAGCCCTACGTCTTAAAAAATTCATGTGTAACCAGATTTTATAAATTGGTATATAAGTGCAACTCGTGAAAACAATAAGTCTGGTTATTATCAAGGAAAGTAAGTCGAAAAAAAATCATTCGAACTTCATTTTTATTATATTTTTTATTTATGTTTCAAAAAATATAAAAAGACAGGACATAACAAACATATTTTGTGTTTAGTATATTTCTTAATACAGTTATCATAACTTCCGAAATTGACATTAATGTTAAAATTGAATTTCCAACAAATCTATATGCACCAAAATTATACCTACTTGAAAAAAAATACTCAACAATTTCATCCAATTCAAACACATCAATAATCCATTTCTTCCCAAATTACCCTTCAATTGAAAACTTGAACTTGATTCCTGCATCAAAATTGATACTTTTGATCCTTTAACCGTGTACTGGTCATTACTTCAGTTTCAACGGGAAACATCGTGTTAATGTCCGGCATTAGAACAACATGTGTCTGGTCAGAGGAATAATAAATTACGACCGGCTTCCGCATTCTTCATTACAAGGGGCCGTCATTGGCGCTCGTAACGGTGCTTTGCACTCTTTGAGTTTCGACTCTGTCTTGAGGCGTTCCGCTGACCTTAACATTGGGCCTCCTTATTAGCTCTTTTTTCTTTCAATAGAGAGAAGTATGGTTTAAGGTATTTAAAAAGAATGAGTGTTTAGTTATATTGTTATTTTTTTTAAGGTCTTGATAAAATTCATTCTAATATTATATGTAACTATACAGATCTGGCGTCATGATTTTAGAAGGAATGCAAGGTTTTAGACTCTTATGACTTATGACTTCTTTGGTGGGGGGCAAGTTCGCCGAACACTGCGACCTTAGGTTTTTAGACTCTTTGTGATGTACACTCTTAAAACAGCCGAGCGATTTTAACTCAGTTCGAGTTAATTTTCATTCTTTTCGGTGTCGAAAATGCACTTCCCCTATAGGAGTGGATTTCACTCTTTTGTTTTGTTAAACCTCCAACAATCTTAACAACAAACGAGCGATTTTAAGGCGATAAGAAGCGATTTAGGGCGATTGCGAGTGATTTAGGAATTAATTTTCACTCTTTTCCAGGGTCGAAAATGCACTTTTCTTATATGAGTGGATTTTACTCTTTTGTTTTAAAAGTGTACAGTAGAGTACAACAGAAATAATGAATTTATGGATATTTTGTTCTTGACTTCATTACTCTATTGCTCCATTAGTCAACTTCGATTTTTAACCCATTAATGCCTGGCGTCCCTTTTTAAGGACACTTTTAAAAAAATTTCGCAATTTTTAATGAATCACCTTTTCAATTAAAAAATTGCTCCGTTGTATTCAATAGTGTACATTTCAACTGACCCAAGGGCATTGATGCTGTTTAAGGCAACTTTTCCGGTAAAAATCTTAACATTTTAGTCTCATAACCTTAAATTAGCGCCACCTGAAAGGGTCTTAATGGGTTAATTTTGCATTTCTAGACATAGTTCATTCATTGTATAGAAATTACTTTGCTTTCTTAAATATCGAAGTCGTAACCATTATATACAAATATTGAGTATCTTATTATCTTTGTATTTTTGAGTTTTTAATAGCAAAGTCACACCACAACTCAAGGAAATATTCTAAAAATGAATCTAAGACCGAGTTCCCTGAAACCAGTGTGAAATTAAAAAGTTTTAATGGTCACCTATTTTAACCCTTTCAGTCCCAAAAATTTACTACACTACAGACACATCTTATATTCACAAAATAAGCTTATTTTAGGTCAAATATACAAGTTCCATAAGAAAAAAAATTCATTTGAATTTTTTATATCGTTTTTGAAACAATGCCAAAATTTTTTAACTGTGGAAAACAACAAAATAAAAAAATATATATTACCTAAAAAGACTTCGAGTTATATATTTTAAGATATCTGACCATATTATTAAAAAATTAGTAATTATTTTTACCAAAATAGTTTAAATTGTGTTTTAAATATGTGGAACTGAAGTGAACTTATCAAAAATCAGGTGAAACGCTTGTTGGCTATTTTCTAAATAAAAAAATAGTAGTTCTGACTTATATTGAGATTAATGTAAATTATTGTCTAATATAATGAAGCGTGACGAATCGAATGACGTGTGTTTGGATGTCATAACAGGACATAAGCATTTTGAAAAAAATATTAAAAGTAATGATGCCAAATGGCATCACTGGGACTGAAAGGGTTAAAGAATAGATCAGCATCATAGTAAGCATGACAGTGCAGGATGGTCCTTCTGTCGGAGAAACCACCAGAACAGATTACACTTTATTTATTTATTTATTTATTTATTTAGAAAAAAACACACAACAGGTTTCAACCCAATTATGGTGGTGGGAAAAAAGTACAGACATTCAGCATAAAATCCGAGACATTCTTTTTTAAATCATTAAAAGTTGAAAATAAGTCATTACTAAAAAGGTTAAAATTCCGATAAAATCTATAAAGTGGATGATTACTTAATAATTATTTTCACAGAGTGGTACATCATTATTGCGCAAGACATGGCTTTTTACAGAAAAACAAATCAAACACAAAATTTCAGGAAAATCAACCATATAATTTATAATTTTATAAAAGGAAAACAAAGAAGAAAAATGCCACCTTTGTTTTAGATGGCCTTGGTATTCCAGATTTTACTTTTAGGTTTTTAAAATGAGACTCCAATGAGTCAATTCATCATAGTTTAGGTCTTCCTCATCTCCGACGTGTTTGTTTTTATTGTGCTGACTTGCTCGTTAAATCTGTGGGGTCCAAAGTCTCGACGGCGTTAGCTTACGATGTACGAAATACCGTTTTTTTTTCACCTTTCACTATTGTTATGCACTGGGATAACCTTTTTATGGTTCAACCTTTCACTATAGTTACCCGTTGGGAAAATCCCGCATATGGTTCAACATCTCACCATAGTTACGTAATTTAAAAATACCGTTTTATGGTTCAACCTTCTACCAAATCATGATTGCAGCAAATTTGAACCGTATTTTGGTTCAACCTTGAACTATTATTTTTAACAGTGTATCTAAGAGCATAAAGAGCAAGTGAAAAATGAAAAAAATGTTATTTTTATTTCTCATCTCACCTTTCACAATCGGCTTTTCTTTTCACGTGCCGCTCGACCTGTTCCTTTCTCTTCCGTGACACACACACAAGTCGCGTGTGCTTCACTTTCCTCCAGACCCGGGATGAGGATGCTATTTTTAGATAATGATGCACTTTTGTGTCCCTATGTAATGATTGGGATTGGGTTGAAGATGTTCGGGAAAAGATTAGAGATGGAGAGTCAGAGAAAGTTTGGGTCTTATCGATGAAGATGGTAAGGAATTTTCAGCTCGGGTGCCGTTAGGTGTTGACGGAAATTGGTGTAATTGATAGTGAGAGCAGTAAGTGTGGTCATAGTAAATACAAATACGTCTTATGGTACCACAAACTTTAGTATTTCATCGCTTTGTTTTATTGGTAGGACATTTAAAGCATTTTTAATGGCAGTGTGTAGTAAATCTCAACAAATTTAACTTTACAGCAATAATAAGCTATGTAATAAGCTAGCAAAGCTCGTTTCTTAACTAGGTGCAATGCTTTCCGTTTTATTTAAAATCAGAGGAGGCACTTTTTGATCACGGGATTTGTATCTCCTTTGGGAAAAATAATAGTTCAAATGACAGTTAATTATGAATAATTTTATAAACACATGTTTCACTTTCACCTAATCGAACTATCGAGTTTTTTGAGCCTACAAAATAAAATATGTGAGTTAAGTGATTACCATGATTTTTAATTTAATTAATTATTCATGATAATCATGTATAATATTCATGTTAATATTATTTCAATAATATTTCATGTTGCTAAAGGAAACCCTTTCACTCCCCCCCCCCCCCCAAATGCACGTTCCTTTCTTTTCCATAACAAAACATTTTATTCCTAACTTTAACATCAAACTAACTTTACTTATTATTCCCTTACAGATTCTTACCTCCCACAAGATCTCCCAAGCTTTCCATCCTCACAATGGTTTAATTCCCATGCCTCCCAATGGGTCAACAATCAGTGATTGAGACCCAGGACACCGAGGCGGGCCATCAGACCAATGGCCGACCACACCGGGTACTATCAGCCAGCACCCACTCTCTCAGCACGGACCACGTCGTGCAAAAGTTAGGATTCCACTACCTGAGGCGGCTGTGTCGAGAGCGAGGGATTCTGTTCGAGGATCCGGAGTTTCACGTGGCCTCGGCAAGGATACCAACCAACAAGCACAGGTCGCAGTCGTCCATAACGTGGATGAGACCATATGTGAGTGATTTTTGGGTGTTTTAGTTTCATATGAATTGTTGAAGGAGCTGAGGAGTAGGGTGTATCGAAAAAAAAAACAAGTTTTTGATATCAAATTTGTAATAGTGCGGAAAAGTTGGCCTATGTTATTGTTAGTATATGTGCAAATTTTATTGATCTGAGTTAATATCTTTAGTTGCCTCTGAGACCCATTATAATCATGCAAAATTCGCTAATTTTATCGTTTTTTCAATATATTTTTTTTAAAAAATTAAGAAATTGAATTTTTAAGTCTTACCAGTGCCGAATAATTGCCATATTACTCCTTAGAGCGTGTGCAAATTTTTATTGATGTTGATTAATTTCTTCAGTTGCCTTTAGGGGCTGCTTATCTGTCCAAATTTCAGATAAGCAGCCCCTAAAGGCAACTAAAGATATTAACTGAGATCAACAAAATTTTGCACACATACTAACAATAACATAAGGCAACTTTTCCGCACTATTACAAATTTGATATCAAAAATTTGTTTTTTTTATACACCCTACTGAGGAGCTCAGTCGTTTGAGGAGCTTGCTTTACATAGAAAGGTCGCAAAATCGGTATGGGCATCGCCAATTTTAACTGCCGACGTATAAATGCCCCATGCAGCCGAAAAAATGTCCGATGAATAATACGTCGTATAGCGGGAATGTGCTATAAATATACTCTTAAGTCCTGCCGCCTCGTACAATATCCCCGTTAATAAAAAATGGTTGGGCGCCTAATAAGGTATCGACCCGTCACATGACTGTGGTTCTAATTTACAACACCCCCTGCAATTTTGCTGTAGTGTAACGATAATTGAACCTAAATCTAAATAAAAATTGTTGAAGATACATTTTTACTTATTAAATAAAGAAATAATGAGAAATTAATATTTTTTTAATCACTGACTCTATGCACAGTTGAGACTAAACTTGGGTTATGGGTGCTACTGTGTGTCTCAATAAAAAGAAGTCGAAGTCTTCTGTTATAGCACGAAATACATACTATTAGCCAATTTAATGCTAAGGGAACTTCATTAAACTCATTGTTATGGAGGGTCATCTGGAACAGGAACGAATGTGGAGGTTGAAATACGGGTCAGTTCTTTGTCCTCGAAGGTTGTTTAACTAATGAATTTGTCCGTTAGTGTTTGAGTTCGAGGGCTATGCTTCCTGCTTGCAAACACTCAACAACCCAAAATATATATTACGAATTTGTTTAAATAGTAGAATGTTTAGTTTAGGCACGTAGAAATATCGAGCCAACAAATGTAGAAGGATATAAAGCCTAGTGTAAATTTAAAATAAATCTAAACCCTAAATTCTCAGTATGATAAATCAAATAATTGAAAAGAATTTGAGTAATAATAGATTCTTGTCATTTCGTATTTCATTCATTTTTCTATAAAACAAACTTATATACCTGAAGAGTAAATTCACAAAACTCACATTATCCAAAGTTTAACTAATATATAAGGTCCGGCCCCTTTATTGGCTACTGGGTCTAATTGAATCTACTATTATCAAAAGACACCGATGTGGAAATGCCGGGCCCTATTTCTTTGTTATATTTTGGAGAACATGGTTTTTAAAACTGGACCCTTCATTTGACAACTATAATAAATAAAAACAAACATAATGTATGTTTTGTACACACATACTTGCAAAAAATATGCACAGTCAATCAGTAGAAAGAAGTTTCATAATAATTAGCCGGAAATACAGGAATTATTTTGAATTTGCATGTGCATAATTATTTTACAAAAATATTCTTATTGTTTTAAATTTTACTATTAAACTTATGAAACATAAAAAGATTTTCATAAAACCACTTTAAACTATTATTTTATATTTGCCTGCTGAAAACTGAATTTTTAGATGCCGGAAAATTAATTAACTTTTATAGGTTTTTATTGCATTTTTGTTTGAAAATACTCTTAAAAAACACGAATTTCAAAAATACTAATTTTTCCAACTTATTTTTCTCTAGGAATTATGTGCTCGTCCTAAGTTTGTTTCAGAGAATACTTCGAGATTCGATATTGAACAAGGAGAGCTTGGTAAGTGAATTGTATGCTTGAAACATTAGTAATATAACACACCAACATAATTAAAGTTTGTGCAAAATATTTGACCAATAACTATAAACTTCAATATCACTCAATGTAAAAGTCATATTTAATAGGTAAAAACTCTTGCATGAAAGAAAATTTGACGGCACCAACTTTCTCATACACATCAATAAAAAAATCAACATCAAGCATGAAAAACAAAACATGCGGACTAATATACGATTGAACCAGATAAAAGCATTTATAAAAGGCGTAGATCATTTTTCAAATGCTTTTTATTTTATCATGATTATATAATCCAACTATGGTTTTTAAAAATCTCCTTTGGGTTTATAAAATAATTTTTGATGAAAATCTATGATAAAGATTAGTGGTTTTTTTCCTAGCTATAATAATAACTGCCAAATACTCAATATTCATATTTCGGTACATCAAAGATATTCTTCTATATCCTGTTTATACGATTTTCCTCAAATCTTAATATGTACCAAAAAAAAGGTTAAGCTTCAGCAGAAAATTGAAGAAAATGTTAAGTCATTTTTTTCTAAAATAATATGTCGATTAGTTTTAAAATGCTTTGTGATATCCGCTTTTTTATATCACTGTCTATATTACTTCGTGTTAATGTATTCATGGAAACAGGTTTATCGATTCAAAAATACAAAATATCTCCATTGTTTAAACTTGTCAATGACTTGTTTTTCTTATGACAAAGATAAATTGCAATACAAAAATACTATTAAAAAAAGCAATCAAAAACACGTTAAAATCTCGATTATTTAATTGCGTTACAATTGGAATTATATTGTGAATTTGAACAATAGTTTATTTAGAAGTTTTAAGTTGATTTTTTCCTACACTAGTTTTTTTATTCAAAGCTTCTTTAAAGAATGGTTATTACCATGATCTTTTATTAGATTAATAAAGCGAATTCGTGGGTCTTTCTTTTTTTGTCTACATGCAACACTAATGTTCAGAACAGTTGCAATTATAGTTTTCTAAAACAATTTGCTTAAAAAGCTGTGTTAGAAGAATTAGAAATGATACGCAGAAAAGCATTTAAGGAAACGTCTCTGTAGGGGGAACTAGGGACATTTGACCCATAAGGATACATGACCCAATGCCTTTTTCTCAGCAATGGAAAAGTTTTGTGAGTTGAAAGTGGCATCACTTTTTTCCTTTCAGCCAGTTGATCACATGGTAAAAAAATTGAGCTGAAGCATTGCGAATGTGTTTAGTTATACGAAGAAATACGTTTTCATGCCCCGAAAGTAATTTGTTGAGGCCGTAAGGTTTTTTCGGTCTACATTTTTTGGTTTAAAGGAAAGATTTTTCAAATTAATTATTTGTTTAGCTCATGCCATTAGCTACAGTACGTGCATAATAGTGCTAATGTAATTATTTGCAATCGACTTTGTTTTGGGGTTAAACAAAAAGTGCAGCAAGGGATAATTGACCAAATCCAGTTGGGGATAGGTGACCCAAGTAAACAACACAAAAGTAGACAGAAGTAGACCAAGAGCATTTTTTAAAAAATCACGGAAGTCCCAAAAGTAAATAACTGGGCTCTTCACGGTGCATAAGGTTTGTTGGGAAGGTACAAGAGAATTTTTTTTAATGAACTTACAATTCAATATGTTAAAGAATCGGTGGAAATGTTTTTTAAATGGCCTGAAACGGATACTGCATCTCAAGTTGATATTGATTAAATAGTAGCGATTCTTCAACCACCTATGTTTTCTCTGCAAAATAAAAGTAGCTCACATTTTGCATTTCGACCAGAATTTACATTTAAATTTGATTGTTTCGTTAGTATAAGCATAATTAATGAGATAAAAATAATAAGTAATATTTTTATCTGAAAATGCTATAAGATTTATATAAACTTAAAATATGATATTAGTTTTGTTATTAGGTACTTTTTTTGTTGTTGCTGATTTTAAGTCTTACTACGAAATTTTTGGGTTGGGTCACGAGTGTGGTCATATGTAACTGGTTCCCTTTATAATTTTTTAGACCATTGCCTCTTTTTTTGTACTATATACTAAACTTAACTCCTCGGTGCAACAGCCCATGACTGGGTCAAGGCCATGCCTATTTCAGCTTTCGTGACATACACTCTTAAAACAAAAGAGTGAAATCCACTCATATAGGAGAAGTGCATTTTCGACACTGGAAAGGAGTGAAAATTAACTCAGATTGAGTTAAAATCACTCGTTTGGAGTGATCCTGTCAGAGTTTTAACTAAACAAAAGAGTGAAATTCACTCCAACAGGATAAGTGCATTTTCGACACTGAAAAGAGTGAAAATTAACTCAGACTGAGTAAATTCACTCGTTTGTTTTAAGAGTGTAAGGTGCTAGGCATATATCCCGGTAAGGTGTTCAGCATGACGCGAAACCCCCAATGTTTAGTTCCCACGTATGCTTGGTATCCATTTTATCGACCCACTCAAGAGATGAAAGGATGGGTCAACCTCGCCCAATCCGGGATTCGATCCCCAATGCGAAGCACTACTACTTAGCCACTGGGCCTCTTTTTGTACAAAAACAAAGAATTAGTAGCAACCTCCTCCTTTAGAACTCTAATACGATTGTTCCTACTTTTCATATTAAAGCAATTTCATATCAATACATCATTGTTCTCTAAATGTTGATTACATTATTGTTCAAAATTTAAATTTAAAAAGATTAACTTACTTTTAAGTTTACTTAGAAACAATTAAAAAAATTATCACAAAAAATTTGCTTAGATTTTTTTTATTTTTGAAAACTCTTCTATGTATGTTATTCCTATTTTAACTTCATCGAAGCTTTTTTTCCCCAAAATACAAAAATTAAAAGTCATTAATTTTTATTTAAGTTCTATTATATAATAGATTTTTTAAAGTTGAGAATAGATTTTAAAGGTAACATGAGCTCGAATAAATTATCTCGCTGCATAAATTAACTGAAAAAACTAATTTATTTGAAAAAAAAACTATTCATATCATCTAATCTATGCATCGAGCTACTAGACCTTATGTAAAAGAACCCCATATTTACACTTTTGTCATCACACGCTTCGTTTACCATCTGATATGTGTAACGGTTAAATATATATCTCATCCATTATAATGCAAAAACCAAATTTAACATGCATCAGTCGTGACGACTGGAGAGACTTGTTCGCTGAACCGAAGGGGACCGTTAATGAACCAAACAAGTTGACCAGATACCGCTAGTAGATACACTACTTTTCTTATGCAGAAATTAGTCAAACATATCAGTGGAATAGACTTGTTCGGTGGTACTCTTATCTCATCCTGGGTCATCAAATTGTTTGTGGGAAGCATTAAAACTATAAGTGACTTTGACAGCGGGTCAATTGTTAAAAATACAAAGCTTGTGGTCGTTCAACGTGACGAGAAACCTTATATTAACGTCTTTTGTTTGCGTAGAATTTTGTGTGGTATCAGTGGCAACAGTTCGTAATGTCTATGATACTATTCCCATATAAAATTTTTACTGTTCTTAAGTCTTTGTTATACTAATGAATATCTAATAGTATTAGGTATGTATATCATACTTCAACTTGATGTCAGCTCTTCTATGCCTACAGTAGTAGCCTTAAAGTCTAGTGTACTTGTAGGCCCTTTGTTTAAAAAATTTAAAAGCATCCTCGTGATTTTTGTCTATCTTAGGAACTAACAAAATCTTCATCACGTTCTTCGACTAAAGAGATTCAACCATTCTATAGTACCTATGGGGGGAGGGGGGGGGTTGAGCCCATTCGGTTACATTACATTACATAGCCCAGAACTGGGAACGCAAGGCAAGAATTGCCCTGTGCGTTATGACCTAAGGCCCCCAGTCCGGGAGTGGCAGCCCATTCGGTTAGGCGTCCGCCTAGTATGAGAGAAAAGTCCCAGGTTCGCGCCCGCAAATCGCCAAAACAACTGCCGACCTATAAACGGCCCGTGCAGCCAAAAAAAATCCGACGAGTACTACCACGAGTAGAGAAAGTGCACTCTGCTCATCCTTCAAAGTCTCAACGCTGCTAACGATTTCGTACGTTGAGTTGGGTGTCCACTCAGATGTCGGCTCGTCAATTACTGTGGTTCTAAAATATGACGCCCTTAGCCAATAACCTTCGTATAGCTCTAGTTAAACGATAATTCGAACTAAACCATAGTACCTAACTCGAAAATGTCACTTCAATCGAAACAGCAGTAAAAGAAAAACATCAATATTCCTGAAAATTTTTATCCAACTAAATGGGCCTAATTTTTATTATAATTTATTAACTGATAATTATTAGTAGTGTTCCTATATCATATCGGATTTACGGTACAAAAAAAACTTAAATAGCCAAAATTATAAGTTCCAGCATTCGAACTGAATCTTAAAATAGTTGGTAAAACTTATCAAGTACAATTAGCAATTGAAAACTGAAACTTAAAACGATTCTCTCCCCCCAAAAAATTCCGATAAGACAATTTTTAAAGCACAGTTTGGAGAACTTTACCAACATTTAAAAACCTTCTCTCCAAACCATTAAAATAAAAAAATAAAATTAAACTGCCTATTATTTAAAAAAAAAAAACCTTATTATTTAAAAAGCAAGTGGAAGTTTTGTTTCAATAAGATTGTGTTTCGAGATGGTACTGATGTTATTGCTGGTAAAAACTCATTGCATCTTTAAGTGATTTTAAATTTACAGTGAATCATTATACTAAACCAGAACCTAACAACGAGTGACAGACAAAAACCCTTCAGCCGAAATCCGACAAGCCAGAATCCCAACAGCCGACGAAATCCCGAAAGGCCATTATCCCGTCAGCAAAAGTTGCAAACCTGCTAATGCAAAAACTATTGATTAAATTCCCGTTAATTAAGAATAACGGCATATTTATTGATTTGCCAAATTTTGACCCTGTTTCTGTTGCGATAATTTCTTTGTCAGGTATGTCCTGTCGGATTTTAGGCTTATCGGAATTTATACCTGGTCTATCTAGAATGCGAGCCTCGAAAGCATTTCCTCCCCAACCCGCATGTGGTTTTCTTTGAAACGGCGTGAGCGTGTTTTTCCCCACCCTACTTATTGGGTTTCAACTGTTCGGATTAATAACCTCACAACAGAACCTCAAGTGCGTTAGGTTTAGAAAAGCGATACTTTCTCCGATTCCTAGAAAACCAAGCGAGGGTATAGGGAAGAAAAGTATTTTCGAGGCTTGCATAGTAAATAGACAAGGTACAGGCTGTCGGCATTAGGTCCCGAACCGCCTAACAATCTACATCCTATACTTCACCAGGTGACTACAGCCTGGTGGCTGCCGTGTCATGCCTGACCATGACACCTCGTTTCCTGGAGAGAGTGGTCCCTCCAGACCAAGGCTTTCAGCCCGCGTCCTACTGCGGCATCTTCCGATTCCGATTCTGGAGGTTTGGCGACTGGGTTGAAGTGGTCGTCGACGATCGGTTGCCGACCGCTAAAGGTCGGCCTCTCTTTCTGAGGTCGACGGATCCCACAGAGTTCTGGCCGGCGTTGCTGGAGAAGGCGTATGCTAAGTAAGAAAGATCTGAGATTGTTTTTTTGGTGGAATTAGCGTTACATTAAAATGCAATTAACTTTATAGCCATCAAATGTATCAACACGAGCATATTTTAAATTACATCCTATTTATCCAAATCTTTGTTAATTTAAAGCAAATAACTTTCAGTTTATAACAAAAAAAAGTCTGATGGGACATTTTTTATTTTTCGCAATTTTATAATTAAATAAGTGTTTGTATCCGGACAGTCGGTCCATTTTTATAAATGTAGTGAACATGCATTTCATTTCAATCCCAAGAAATTAAATGTTAATTGACTTATTCTTTATTGACGCCTGACACATATTTATAAATAGTATTTCACAATTCATTTAAGTAGAAATTGTCACTCATACATTTCCCAAATAGCATTCCGTAATTAAAGAAATAGTTTAACTTTACATTTCTATCAACAACTCTAATATAACCTACCAAAAAAATCTTCCAACACTTCCTTATTTCCTTAAATTTAACATCGCATCTTAAGCTCCTTCTACAGTATTACGTCAGTATATTCAACACATGACAGACACTAATTTATATTAAGCATTTAAAAGTACATAAGAATAGAAATCTTCACTCATGCATTCAACAAATAACACGTTTCTCAATTAAATAATTAGGTTACCGTGAAATTTTCACCAACGAGTCCAACTATAAAGAACCTACAAAATATCATCAAACTCTTTCTATTTCCTCAAACTCAACAATTTCATCTTCCAGATTCTACAGTGGCTACGTGAATCTCCTGGGAGGAAAGACATCTCAAACCCTCCAAGACCTGACTGGTGGGGTAGCCCAGAATTTTCGAATGACCGAACACGACCCTCATGTCATGTTCCAGACTGTGAACAGTTCCATCTCGAGATCCACTCTGTTGGCGGCGAGTATTCGCACGGTGAGTGATGTCTTACTTACACAAATGGTGTGAATTAATGGTGTGAAATTATTTGAAATTAGGTATTTCACACCGTAGTTCTCAACTCTCCCATGTAAAATGGCTCAATTCGGCGGTGGTTCCCAGTATTTGTGTGGCAGGAGCTGGCGCTGGGTTAAAGTATATTTCCGGAGTACATTAACTTAAATTGTATTGGGTCAACTAGTAAATGAGGGAAGGGATACAGCTAACCAAAAGTTCAATATCAAAAGGTTTGTTTTAGGAAGTAAGTATTATCAGCTAATTCAATAAAAAAACATCGTTTACATACGAAAAGGTGACACTGGGGTTTACACTTCAAAACTTATCGTATCATTACTTTTTTTAATGTTTCCTTCTATAGATTAACGTGTAAGCAATTTAGAGTTAGTAATGTATTACTTACAAAATCGTGCGAAACAATTTCGTGTTCTGTTTTATAAAGGGGTTCAAATCTAAATCGAAACACATTGCGCCCATGCGAAATGTTTAAAGTTTATATGTGTATGGGATGTTTGAGGCTTTGCTGATATACTTGTAACGAAAGCGGTTTATAAAAGTTTTAATGAGAAATGCATTAGCTTTAGGTGCACTCATTCAATTAGTTTAGAAAATTTCGTCTTAGATTATAAAACGTTCAAAATCCCGTCCACCAAAATTCCTGTAGCTCGCTTACGATGGCTTAAAGTACCAATACAACTGTGTGCAACATGTAATACTCGTGTTATTTAAAAAAAAACGATATTTTTCATTAAATAGCCCTATATACACTCTTAAAACAAACGAGCGATTTTATCTCAGTCTGATTAATTTTCACTCCTCCAGTCTGGAAAATGCAATTCCCGGGTGGATCCTTTGTGTGTTAAACCTCCGACAGGATCACTCCAAACGCGAGTGGTTTTAACTCAGTCTGAGTTAATATTCGTTCCTTTCCAGTGTCGAAAATGCACTATCCTACTGGAGTGCATTTCACTCTTTTGTTTTAAGAGTGTACACAAACCTTTCATTCATATAAAATACACCTATTTTAAAAGTTTATTACCGTGCCATATTTCAGGAGCAGCGATCCCCCGTCAGACTGAGAAATGGATTAGTCACGCAGCATGCTTACAGTGTGACTGGTTTAGCTAGGGTATGTATAATTATTGTCTAAACTTTTGTTAACCCTTTCAGTCCCAAAAATTTACTACACTACAGAAACATCTGATATTCACAAAATAAGCTTATTTTAGGTCAAATATAAGATTTCCATAAGAAAAAAAATTCCTTTAAATTTTTTATATGTTTTTTGAAATAATGCCACATTTTTTTAACTGTGGAAAACAACAAAATAAAAATATATATATTACCTAAAAACACTTCAAGTTATATATTTTAAGGTATCTGACCATATTATTAAAAAAAAATTAATAATTATTTTAACTGAAATAGTTTAAATTGTGTTTCAAATATAAGGAACTGAAATGAACTTTTGAAAAATTAGGTTAAACGCTTGTTAACTATTTTCTGAATAAAAAAAATTGTAGTTCTGATTTCTATTGAGATTAATGTAAAATATTGTCTAATAGAACAGAGTGTGTAGAATCGAAAGATGTGTGTTGGAATTCTTAAAGGGGCATAAACATTTAGAAAAAAATTATTGAAAGTGATGATGCCAAATGGCATCACTGGGACTGAAAGGGTTAAAATAAAAGTATCCCAAATATTAATTTTTTTTAAAAACTATTTTTTAATCATCCTGTCTTATAATTCTAAGAAATTGAACGGTTTAGTTATGTAGTGTTGCCTAAAATAGTAAAACATCATCTGTTAGACAACAATTTGTTTGAGTCTAGATGACTGGCAGTCATCTATACTAAAGGAGCGCCATCTGGCGCTGGATTTTACTTGAGATTGCGGGTGTGTATCTAATCGCCACTAATCCTGAAGGTGTATCTGCAACATGCTTTTCTATTTCCTATTACCACTTAAAATCTTTCTTGCTTTCCATAATTGATCTTCTAATAGTAATAGGTTAATATTACTAAATGGTGCTTGATAATTTCTCTGAGTAATACTTATAGTACTAGCTTTTATAGGAATGGAATTATAGCTCAAATATTGATAAATAATTTATATTGAACTCAAAGATTACACTGAAGGTAGGCGAATACCCAAAATTCTAAAACTTTTACTATTACTTTAATCTTTTCCATATTTAGCATAGTGATTTCTAATATAATGAACCCTGCTTTTTAGGCAATTTTTTTTATTTAAATATAATTGATTTATTTTAAACAGGGTTTTTCACCCAAAAAAAGGGGTTTACGCCAACAGTTCTAGTATAAAAAGTTTTACATTAATTTACCTGAAATTTTTTACAGATGCTATTTCAATATATATCTGTGCCATGACCCTCTAACATCTGGTGTAAATATATAAGTTTTCTTTAAAAAAAATGTCCAAGTGTAAGTTAATCGAAAAAAATCCTTTTTTTGTGGCTAATTTATGACAATTTTCTTAATAACTTCTTTTCTTGTAATTTGTATGTAACTCTAGAGGGTCATTGCATGCATCAGTTCAAAACGAAGAATTTAACACATAATTAAAGTTTATAGGATGAAAATTAAATGTGGTAGACTTGTTAGCGTAAACCTCTTTTTTTAGTAGAAAAACACCGTTTAAAATAAATAAATTATATTTAAATTTTTAAAAAATGCCTAAATAGTATTATTCATTATATTTGAAATCACTATACCAAATTTGGAAAAGATTAAAATAATAGTACAAATTGTAGCATTGGGGGGAATTTTGGGTATTCGCCTACCTTAACTTTAAATATATCTTTTTCTAATCCGAGCGCTTGTGGAGAGATCATTCTGAAAAGCAACTCTTTTGTTTTCCAAACCTACTTTTCAATTAATAACTCAGAAAGAGTGTTTTAGGCATGCGGTATGCGAGTTTCAAAAAGGTCATTATTAGCTAGTTTTCACAAAACCGATATTGCTTGAACCTAAAGGTCAAATGAGTAGGTTGCTTGAGTTATTTGGCCATATTTCCCGCTTTCTGTTTCACGCTATTTTGTAGCGATGTGGAATTGAACAGTATGTTATGTCACTTGTTCTTTCAAATAAATTTTTAATCCAATTTGTCAATAAACATTTGAAATTTAAGTCGGACAATTGCTTCTTAAATATTACTATTTGTTTTAAGAAATAAACTACTTTAATTTTATTATTTTTATTTCAACGTTTTAAAGAAGAAATATTTGATTACTTTAAAGTTTGTTAAATTATCGAACTGTGCGTTAAAAATTTAGTTTTTCGATTGCATTTTATTGTGGACAAATAAAGGACTTACTAATTGGACAAAAAAAATTCACTTTTGTTTTTTTACCCTTCAATATTAATTTATTGTTCACGTATAAATTTAGCATTGAGCGGGGCCGATTGTAAGTTTTAAATTTGTTGTGTGACTACACCGAAAAAATAAAGGCACGAAAAAAACAATCAAGCCTACGAACAAACTAGTCTACAAGGCAATTATTGTGTATCTTTGCAAAAGTACACTGCTATATTAAACTGCAGATAATTATTTTTAGTTACATTAGTGTGATTTAACGTGAATTATTTTTAATAAAAATCTCTTTGATGTAATAAAACAATATTTTTTATTCTACAATAATTTGGAATTATTAAAACTAAAATCTTTAAAAAATGAATTAATTTTTTTTAATTAATATAAATTTCAAAGCAAATTTGCATTTTATCTAAAAACATAATAAAAATAAATTATCAGCTCCATATTAAAGTAAACATTGTCTAAAAAGAACGCAAAGTATTACGTTCTCGTTTTTATGGTTCCAGTTCCGAAGGACTTCTCCCGAACTTCCACTTGGTCTAACAGTGCGTGGGATAAAATGCTTTTAAATAAGTGTTATGCACTGTATGGCGAGTCAGGGACGTGATTAGAATGATAATGTATTTTCAAAAGTCGTTCCGGTGTCGTCTTATGTGATCGGGAGAGTCTCCTAAAGCTAAACGTTGGATGATCGGAGAAATGTGTTTATTTTTACTTTTTTTATGGATGGTATGTCAAGCATATAAAAACGACCGATGCATTATGTAGCTTAGTAGAATAAGGGACGGTCAGATACTTTAGTGAAGTGATGCAACAAAAAAACTCTAAAGTAGAGAACCTGGAAATGTACTTCACTGAGATTTAAAATTTATAAATCCTAAAGTCAATTGGTTTGTCAATTATCATTCATTTCGTTGCAATATTCAAAAAAGGTTTTCCGTTTATTGTACATCTTGTATGACATGTGCTTATGGCATTTAGTAAGAGTTTTTTTGCATCCAAATGGAATTTTTCTGTCATCTCCAAGAAAGCTACTGGGTTCATGTTGGATTATCACTAAATTTTAGGGAAAGTTTCTGATATATTCTAGGGACATAACTGGTGAAAATTGGGCAGCTCAGCTGACCAGACTTTCCATGTAACGTTTATGTTTTTTTACTTAAATGTTTACTCTTTTTACAGTGAGGTAATTGTTTCATTGGCGCATCTTATTGTGTCAACCATTTCCTAATTTGTTTTAATTCCTCATTTATTTTATTCTCATTACTTTAAATCGGGCACCAAATTTTTCCTGTAACGTTCCTGATTTTTTAAACCAATTTTTACAGCGAGGGAGTGGCTCCATTGGCATATCTAATTTTGTTAACCATATCCTCATTCTCTGAATTGCTTGACCATTATGGGATCGTTGCCATACCAGTTTCATATGATGATAAAAATCTTCAATTTTCACACTTTGCTCTTGATTACACAAACTACGACGCCCGTCTCCAATAGCCCTCGTGTGGCTCTAGTGTGACGATAATTCAAACTAAACTAAGCTAAGTCTTGATTACACTATCTTATTTCGGGGCTGGGATAGTCTGGTTTATGAGGTCTTGGACTGGCATCCCTAAGGTTGCGAGTTCTAGCCCCGCTGACCTTCGAAAACCCCCGTGTCTAATGGTGACTGGTGCACATTAAATTCCATCGTGGTCACAAAGTCCTCCAAGTTCCCATACCAAATCAATAATTCTGGGGGTGACAAGTCAATTCTGTGAGATCCTCTTTTTGGCCTCTGTCCCTAAAATCTGGATGGGTACTTACGGGACTAGATGGGACATTTACGTGTGTGTATTGTCTGTCTTACACTCCTAAAACAAAAGAGTGAAATCCACTCCAGTTGGAGAAGTGCATTTTCGACACTGGAAAGGATTGAATATTGACTCAGACTGAGTTAAAATCACTCGTTTGGAGTGATCCTGTCGGAGGCTTAACACACAAAGAATCCACTCCTTCCGGGTAAGTGCATTTTCCAGACTGGAGGAGTGAAATTAACTCAGACTGAGTTAAAATCGCTCGTTCGTTTTAAGAGTGTACTTCACGGAGGTTTATAAGCGGGTCTCTGACCAAGCACACAAACCTGAATATATATGTCTACCAACCAATCTGTATTACTTGACCATTGCAGGTCCGTACCCGAACTGGCGAAGTCCCCCTGATCCGCCTCCGCAACCCGTGGGGCAAGGGCGAGTGGAACGGCCCGTGGAGTGATCGGTCGTGGGAGTGGGACAGTCTGCCCGAGAGGGACCAAGAACTCCTGAGTGTCAGGATACGAAACGACGGAGAGTTCTGGTGAGTTTTTTTATTTTCCATTTCCTAGTATGAAGTATAAGATAATGAAAGTATTGCGATGGGGAAGATAATCGAAAATGGAGATTTCGTACACTCTCAGACATAACACTGTCATTTTTGACGATTCATGAATCCTCAAGCCTCATTTCGTTAATTTTGAGGATTGTTTCGTCAAATTATCACGTGACTTTTGAGTAAACGCGAATCCTCACTTTTACGATCTTGATTTGACGATTCTGGAACTTGCTTTTGAGGAAACTGAATCTCATTGTTGTACTCACATGCTCAAAAATGACGAAATATTTCCTTAGATTAGACGAAATTCAAATCCTTATAAGAATGACGATTCAAATTTCCTCACTTTGAGGAAAGGAAAACTCGGACCATTTGCCAGTAAACGGAATCGTCAAAATTAAGGATAATTTCGTCGTTTTTGAGCATTCATTTTTGAGAGTGTATGGTAATGAAAATATTTCGATGGGGAAGAATATAAGAAAATCGAAAATGGAGATTTCGTATAATGTAGCTTAGTAGAAAACCATGCTGATGTCGAAAAAAGCGGGTTCAAAACATTGGTCCCTTTGCTTGCCCTCTACAACTCAAACTAAAAGGCTACTGACTTCAAATTTGGTACCTGAGTTCTTAGTACCTGTCGGGCGTCGTTATAAGATTTTCAAGAAAATTAGGCATGCGCTAGGCGTAGCTGCCATCAATTTTTTTTTAGTTTTTAAAGGTATTGATGAAAAACGTAAAGAGATGGAGACATCAAATTTAGCCTTCATTGGTGAATCAATGTCACGTGGTAATAAAACACCAATCAAATCACCCATCGAAGAAGGAGCGCGTATAAAAGCTGAAATTAAAAACGTCAACTGAAAGGAAATTGTAGAATATTTTTACAAAATTTAAAATCTATACAAATATAACAATGTAAAAACAAATCGTGAAAATTTGTGGTAGGGATCTCAACATTTAAGTTTTGTATAATTGTAGTACATTATTCATTGATTATAGCAATTAAAAAATTAAATAATAAGGCTTCTTGCGTACGTCCTTTATATTTTTCAAGAAATCTTGTTCGGTTCAAGCAAATTTATGATTAATCATTATATTAAATTGCGACCTAGTTTAAGAAATAGTTTGCTAGCGCAATTCAAAACTACATTCAGAAAAATGATTCATGTCTTTGAGAAAATCCGGTTTTTATTCAAGTTTCAAGAATGAAGAACAAAGTAATGTCTGATGTTGAAGTTTCTATAAGTGGTTTGGTGGCCTCTTTTTAATTCTAGCTTCTTTGGAGCTCAAGAGGTTATAAACTTTTTAAAAAATAAATACAACCATAGGTAAATAATTAGTATTTAAAATAACTTTGGTTGCGATGAGTTTTAACTATAAGTAAAATTAATACTATCTAATTTCCCACTCTTTTAATTTACACTCTTTAAATTAAATGTATTTCAAGACCTTAAACGAAATGGGAAATATATAGTATTATAATTTTAAAGTCATTAATTTTCATTCATAACCTTGCATGAATTAATCGTCTTTTTGTTTAAAGAACTTATCGAATATTAAATTTGATTTTTCTAACTACGAATATTTACTTGCGTGCGCTGCAGTACGTTCAGAAGCATACTTGTTAAATTTCATTCTTAAATACATTTGCTTTTGGTGAGGCTAGGACGGATTTTTTTTTATTGATTACTTGTTGACAATAGTAAGCTCCAAACCTAGTTTTTTAAATATTGTTCATTAAAACTTAAAAAAAAACTGAGAAAGCTTCTGTAACAAAATGTGCACTATTTACTAAATTCAAATTTTTAAATCCTTTTTTCAATATTGTTTTATGTAAAGGTAAAAAGTTACTCTCGTAAAATTTAGTACTAGTAAAGTTATAAGCTTGTGGTGAAATTATCAAAAAGAGACAAAGTTTCCCAAATGAATAATATGATATAAATTTTATAGAATAATTTTTTAAAAAAACTATCATGCCTCAATTTTACGTTTCATACATTTTCTACCCAAATGCAATTTAATGAATCTAAGCTCGACCCAACTTTTTAATGTTTTTTTCATCACAAGAAAAGCTTCACAACTCCAACTACGTCGCTTACAGGATATATTTCGAGGACTTCCTCCTAGGTTTCTCGTTCCTGAACTTCCTCCACGTTAGTCTTGATGACTTAATGCTAATATACTAATATGCATTTAATATATAAATGCAACATAACAATACTTTCCAATGTTTTACCATACAAAAGTATCCATGTACATTGGTGGCCAAAAATGTGGATTTTTTTTTGAAAGTTTTATATTTGTCAACATTGTGTGCTTGAAGAATATATTAATTTTCACTTTGGGCAATTTTTATTACTAAATTCTGCATTAAATTGCCTTCAATTTAATGTATAAACGTTTGCATTTAGTAAAGATTAATATATTTTACAAGCACACAAAAGTACATGAAACTTTAAAAAAAAGTGTCCACATTTTGGCCCCTACTGTAAGTCAAACTCCGTTTCTTTACAGGAAGACCTTAAAAACTAAATTTTCTACCGTTACTCCATTATAAATAATACTCCATCATAAATAACATCCTACAATCTCAAACTTATTCCTTCACAGGATGTCTTTCGAGGATTTCCTCCGCAACTTCACATTCCTGGACCTTCTTCATGTGGGTCCCGATGACTGGATGCTGGAGCCAGCCCTCCACTCGAAGCGGCCCTGGAGAGCGGTGCTGGCGAGAAGACGATGGCGGGTGGGCTTCAACGCGGGAGGAGGTCCACAGTGCAAAGGTATGATACGCCAGCTTTTGCACAGGTTATGTTGTGATCTGACGTAGTAAATCCGGGGTACACGGTCTGAAAAAAAATCAGTAAACCTTCCCTTAATCAGAAAAAATGTTGGTATTAAGACATATCCCCTTCAACTTCTGTTCTAACCTCCTGATTTTGCAAATTCTTGTTCTGCTTTTGAATTATGGCATTATTAAACTAATATCCATTCTCTTTGTTTCTCTGTTTGAGAGTCTGTATCATAAGAATTTTCGTGAGCATTAATTTAAAGTGTAAAGAAAGTAGGCTTTTAACTCCTTTCAGAACTTCTTATTATTAAAGCTAAGTCCTCCTGACTAGCAACTAAATAAAATTCAAAAAATAATTTTGCAAAACTAATTTTCGTTTCGATTAAGAACATTATATATTTCAAAAATTGATTAATTTTTTGTGTTTTTGAAACTACCGTGCATTCACTAGTGCATTCGTTAGACTTTTAAATAGGTTTGAATCAAAAGACCAAACATTATTTAGAGTGTGATGAATTTTTAAAAAAATAACTCAAGAAAAATTCAACTCTAATGGAACCATTTCCAATAATTATGTGTTAATCGTATCTATATACAGTTGATATATTTGTACCGTGTATTATTTGAATTATAAATGCATGTTAAATAGCAACGTTTAATTTCTTCTTAAGGTTTTCGTAAAAGTAAACAACTGAATATCGTGTCAATTCACGAAAATCGATCACGACAGCAAAGTTGGTAGTGAAATTTCTGTTAATTGAAGGACGAATTTTTGAGATGGTCTCTAGATTTCGTCTTTACTTAAATGGCCCCAGTCGTGACAACCCGGGTTTATCAAGGTTATTTAATATTCGTGTGAAGTCATGGCAATAGCTGCGAGCTTAGAGGACATTGGACTGGACTCTAAATCACTTCGCAAGGAAGCTTTCACCAACTAGCATTTCAACTATTTCATTTAGTAATTTTAACATTTCCGTACCAGTTATCTTTCCTCTTCATTTTAAAATTTTCTTTTCCGAAGATCAGTGACCTGTTCCGTACCCAAATAACTTTCAATAACTAGAAAAAAACATCCGCATGCCTTGTTTTTTGCAATGTTAGTGCCTTTGCTTTTTGAAAGTGAATGAGGAAGACATGTCTACAAAGAAATTTTCGTAATTTTCTGACTTTGATTGAAGAATTGCGAATCAGCGGCACGCAAACAAGATTTTAACATCCTTTACCAAGACCGCAATCGCTCTTCCAGTTTCCCGTGGCCAGAAGGACTTTATTAAGTTCAGAATCCAAGCTTGACAACATTATAAATGAATTGGTGTTTGTTTTAAACGCAAAAAGTAGCGATTTTGATTTGTGTCTGGCGTCAGGGCCTTGCATTCGGGCACCACTGCCTTTAAATATTAAAACTCATAAAAAAAATTTAACTACTGCCTAGACTTTGGAAAAAATTTCATAAAATATATTTAACAACATGGTAAATAGAATTCGTTTCGCTTAATATTTCCGTTTTAAAGAAATTTTAAAACGGAAACCATGGTATAGTATCTACATTTTAAACTGTTGTTCTTTAAGCAGTTAGAAATCAAATTAAGACAAATTCCCATAATATAAAGTTGTTAGGCACATTTGCAAGATTTTAGGGGAAAAGGGCATGGGTTCTAATAAAATTGTCACCTATACAAAAAAAATTGCCTAAAAAGGTATCTGAAAGCGTTTATTCAAAAAAAAAACCTATGCAACTTCTAAGTCTAATTGATGAAAATTTGAAACTCATTTTTGACGAAATGTATGATACAGCTCTCTTAAACCGAAATTAAGAAGTACGTGCGAAAGTTGTATTTGGGCCCATCAAATGTATTGTTACCAAGAATTTGCTTTGTTCAAAAAGCGTAAAAAATATTCTGTAAATTGTCTTTTTATATGCATTGATCATTCTGTAAACAATTAACAAACACGCTTTCATAAGTGTTTTTCTTCAGAAACTTAAATGAATGACTTTAATAAATAACTTCGAGAAGAAAAAACTTTTTGGAATTCCCATTCTTGATGGATGATTTCTAGGAAATGTAATCATATATTCAACTTCCTGTTTATTGTGTTTACTTTATTATCTATTAATTGTATTTATTAAACCGTGAGTGCGTATATAAGTGAATTTTCTATTATACTTCCGAAAAGTTATTTTGATATTCAAGGATTATGGACAAATATTTATTTTAAAAAAAACTTTTGTTGAATTATGTTCTATGCATTGATAATTTTATTTTTCAGTAACATTGTGATTTATTACGAAATGTTAGGTCTTTAATAAAAGAAATGAAAGAAAGATTTAATAGCTGGGAATTAGGTTATGTTCTGATAAAGATTCTTTCACATTTATATAAATTATAATAAAATTTACTATACACACATGTATTTTAGATACAACAGCCATGAACCCCCAGTTTCGTGTGCACATCGCCAAAAACGGTGCCAAAAAGTGCCACGTCGTTGTGTCCATCCTACAATTTTACACTCTGGGGTCTCAAAACGCAGAACAAGCCAAGAAGTTCCCACTACTGCCATTAGGTTTCACAGTTTATGAAGTAAGTTCCACATCACCATCTTGGACGAATTTTTCTTTAGGATTTATTTTTGTGAATTTATTATGTTTCAATTTCACAAACTACTCAAACTTTAGAGTCGCCCACAGCTCATGGAGGGAAAAGTATGAGTGGGGCCTACCAGCTATGGGTGTTCAAATTCGTCATGGCTAACATCTATTTTTAAATTGTATCAGTCATTTAATTTGCAATTGTACACTCTCAGAAATAACACTTTCATTTTTGACGATTCATGAATCCGCAAGCCTCAATTCGTTAATTTTGTGGGTTGTTTCGTCAAACTATCACGTGACTTTTGAGTAAACGCGAATCCTCACTTTTACGATTGTGATTTGACAATTCTGTATCTTGATTTTGAGGAAACTGAATCTCATTGTTGTACTCACATGCTCAAAAATGACGAAATATTTCTTTAGATTAGACGACATTCAAATCCTCATAAAAATGACGATTCAGATTTCCTCACTTTGAGGAAACGTAAACTTGGAGCATTTACCAGTAACGGAATCGTCAAAATTAAAGAAAATGTCGCCGTTTTTGAGCATTCATTTTTGCATTTTTGAGAGTGCAGCTCCTACTTTTCTTTTTTTTTAATTCGAAGAATTAAAAAAAAATGAAAAAGTAGGTATTGACATGCGGTCGATGTCCGTCCGTCCGTCCGTACCCCCCTTCCAAAATCAGTTCTAGCAATCCGATCTTAAAAATTCTTTTTTTATTAGAAAGGTATAACCTCAGACACCCAACTTTCATACTTTTTGTCCGTCTGTCTGTACGATCGGACGGACATAAATCTACTATTTGTCGACGAATTTCCCATTGAATTAGCATTGAAATTCAATTTCGAGTCATTTAAATCGCTGAATTTAACTACAAATGCTACGCACAAGTGATATACGCCAAAAAATTCAGCGTATCCAAATGAAAATATATCGAAAATTTCAGAAAAGAATTCGAATTCTAAGTACTTCAATTATTTAAAAAACTTCAACATTTAATGCTCATTTAAAAAGCATAGGAAGCCATTCTATTAGAAATAAATTACCTTTGCCATGGCAACAATCGCTTGAGAAACTTTAATTCTTTTAGACAATGAATTAAAATAAATTTATTTTTGCGACATCGATCAGTTTGAAATGACGTCAAATATATATTTCACTTCGAGATTCCGTATGTTGGTACGAAATGTTTTCATTCTATTTAAAAGCAAGAACTGTTACATATTTATTCTTTGAAATATAAATTTTTGCAAACGATTTAAGTAATAATTATTTAATTTTCGAAATAAAATAAATGAAATTAGCCGAATTTATAGCAGGTAAATGTTTAATATAGAATTAATGCTGGTTTTGGCGCCTTTTTACCTGTGGAAGCGGGTTAAGTGACAGATTATGTTACAAACCTACTTGTTAATTTCCATTTCCTATTTTAAGTAAATTTTGAAGTAGTTTTTTGGTTTTTGTTTTGCGAAAAATTTAATATTTATTTATAACTGCAAATAATCATGCGGACGATAAGTAATATTTATTTTATTGGCGATAAAAAGTTAATGAAAATAATTGATTGAGAAGTTGAAATGATAGCTGGATGCTGTGTTTAGTGAAATTTATTCTAATGTATATAAATTTAATGTAGAAACGGTTGTGGATTTCACTTACTGTAACGAACCTTGTTTTTTCAAGATAAGAATTTTAATAAGTATTTAAGTAACAGGAAAGTAGGCTATTTTAGTTCTTTTAGAACTTCTTGTTTAGAGTGTACTTGTACAGTATTCAATCCTTTTGGCCCTATATAGTTTAATCTATCATGGACACGATAACAACTTGTACAGTAAATATACCAACAATGATATTTCTGATGAACAAATATCTTATGGAAGAAAACTCTATTGATAAATACTTAAGTATTATTATTTTTTTTAAAAAAAAACTTAATTTTATCATGTACTTTTAATAAACCACTTGAGAATTATTGACAAAAAAAATTGCTGCGACATTTATGATGGTCTCGCATGGCTAAGATATCAGGGGTCTAGGCTAGATTTTTTGGTTAATTGTTAGGACAGCCACACGAAATTCCCAGTGTTTAGTTCCCAAGCTAACTAGGTCTCGAATTGTGTCTTCCAACAGGTTGCCCCAGGCGTGAACCGAATCACTACCCCCTTTATCCACAGCCACCAGGCCTTGGACGCCGTTCTGCATGCGCCTATCCGGGAAGCCGTCATTTTCTTCACACTCCCACCTGGAGATTTCGTCATCATACCCTTCACGGCACAGGCCAACTGCGAGACCAAGTTCCTACTCAGGATATTCACGGACGAGGTCACCAACATATGGTATGGACTATACCTTGTCTACTTACTCTAAGGCGAGCTTCGAAAACACTTTCTTTCCCCCATCCCTTCGCTTGGTTTTCTAGGAAACGGGAGGAGCGCGTTTCTCTACGCGTTTGAGGTTCTGTTGTGAGGTTGACAGTTTAAACCCAAGTAGGGTGGGGAGAAAATACGCTCACACCGTTTCGAAGAAAACCACATGCGGGGTGGGGGGAGGAAAATGCTTTCGAAGCTCGCATTCAGGCTAGACAGGGTATAGGATATTTATATGTTATTATTTAGCCTTCTGTCGAATGGGATACCTTTGGCCCAATATGCCTAGTACTGACTTTCTTCTTGAAATTTTTCTGTTCCGTAGGCTAAAACAGTTACCATTATAAGAAAAAAAGGCGAACGCATTTTAAAAGACTGTATTTCATGAGAAGGTTATTGGCTAGTAAAATTTGGGCCAAATTTTTCCAATTTTACGGTAATTTCATTTTATTTTTCATTTTAAAAGAATTTTTTTTTAAAAAAGGGACATTAGGTATTGACATCACGGAGGTGTCCATCCATATGTCTGTGTTCTCCCCTCTGAATTCCGTTCAAACAGTTCGATTGTAAAAATGTAAAAATTACCCTTTCTGCAAAAAAAAAAAGGAAGATATGGTATTATATCATTTCTAGCCAGAATAGAAGCTTCGAAAAGACTCTCTTCCCCCATCCCTTCACTGGGTTTTCTGCGAAAAGGGGGGAACATAGCTTATCTAATCCTAGCGCGCTTGAGGTTTACAATCAAAACAGTTAGTATTTCCCCATGTAGGGTGGGGAAAAAACCGAGGCAGCTATAAATCACCCCGCTTCCAAGAAAAACACACTCGTGGATGGGGGAGGAAGTGCTTTCCAAGCTTCGATTCTAAATAGACCTACTTGTGCAGCCCTTTTCTGAACTTTTTGTTATTTTTGAGGTTTTTCAAAACGAAACAAAAAGTCTTAAAAAAAGGATAATAATAGAATTGGTCATCATCGAACAGCGTTGAAAATCTACTTACATTAATATACTTTAGTGGCGAAACTGAAATACTATTCCTTTAAAAAAAAAAAACTTAAAAATGCAAATTCTTAATATCTATTCATCAAAGGTTTTAGTAATAAAAAACACATTCTACAAAGTATAGCTAAGATATAGGGTCTAGTTTGTTCATTGGCAACTTGGTCCTATTCGAATGTGAGTTTTGAAAATAGACCCTTCAATTATTGCAAGTCTAAAGGTACACAGTGTCTGTACAATAAGAAGACCCATTTTTCCCCGCCGAGGAAAAGCAATGAATCGCAAACCCTTTTGGATAATTATACTTTTAAAAAATCCTATTCGCTGTTTTCTATACCTTGTCTATCCAGAATGCGAGCCTCGAAGCATTTTTCTCCCCCATCACCGCATGTGGTTTTCTTCGAAACGGCGTAAGCGGTTTTTTCCCCCACTCTACTTGAGTTTCATCTGCTTGGATTGTTAACCTCACAACAGAAACTCAAACGCGAAAGGTAGGGAAAAACGATGCCTCCCCCCGTTTCCTAGAAAACCAAGCGAAGGGATAGGGGAAGAAAGTCTTTTCGAGGCTCGCATAGAAAATAGACAAGGTACACTCTTAAAACAAAAGAGTGAAATCCACTCGAGTAGGAGAAGTGCATATTCGACACTGGAAAGGAGCGAAAATTAACTCAGGCAGAGTAAAAATCACTCGTTTGGTGTCATCCAGTCGGAGTTTTAACTAAACAAATGAGTGAAATCCACTCCAATAGGATAAGTGCATTTTCGACACTGAAAAGAGTGAACATTAACTCGGACTGAGTTAAATTCACTCGTTTGTTTTAAAAGTGTATAGCATACAATGCGATAGTATAAAGTAGTTCCTTTTAAGATATACCACAATGTTATCGATGTTTTATTCCCTGCGTCTTTTTAATCGAGCAATTCGTCAGTACACTATTTACTAACAAATTAAGAGTGATAGGCGCCGATTAGTCAGGGCACGGCTAGCTACGGACCTGTAAGTTATTTAACCTATCTGTACTTTAAAGTTCACTTATCAGTTACAGTCTATTTAGGACTTTTTACAAATATGTTTGACCGATTTCCGACTCTTGAACGTTCCATTTAAAATTCAATTAACCGGTAATCTACTGTAAATAGAAATAAATTGGCTAATAGTTAAGCCTAATTGCGCAAGATTTAAATACAAACTACCTAAAATATTCCTCATTTTTTTTTATCTTTACTCAAGTTATCAGAAAAACGTGTTGAGCTTGGTAGTTCTTGAAAAATAAAGCGTACATAAGGCAATGCTTCCAAGTGTAAATGCAACGGTGAATGCTCCTTCACATCTTCGCAAAACCGTGACGTCAGAAAAGCATAAGCGAATGGCAAAAATTGTAGCGCCATCTAGGTTTTTAAAGGACAAACAAAATCCAGTTAACCCAAGTTAAACCCAAACTAATGAATATGTTTCCTCAGACAGGGGTGGTGGCAGCAGGGGGGGTTATGAAGGCTCAGCTCTTCGGTCAGGCAAGGCAAGGCTAGCCAACGAAATTATGATGCAGATGCAGGAAAACATAATTCTTTTAAGTTATCCACCTACATTCGAGATTAATTTTTTGAAAACCATTTTTATTAAGCATATAAATATAATTTTAACACGTACATGGATAAAATACAGAAAAAAAAATCGAGAATACAAACTCCTCTTTAATTCATTTTTAGCTGTTAAGTTGTTAAATTAGGGAGTAAAACTCTGTTAAGCAAAATCTTAATTCATAAAAACTACTTACGACAACCAAATTTCCTTTTATAAACTTTACAGTGCTAATGCTGTTAAAGGCAATGAATTAAAATATAAGGGATATATTGAGAAGGGGAAAATTATTATTCATCGAGACACAATACTAGGGGTTTTTGTTAAAATAATGCATTTTCAGAAAAAAATTGTTGCTTTGAAAAACCAGCTATAAAAAATGAAAATACTTATAAAACCCTATAATTCTAATTCAGTGCCTATAAAAGAGTTCTAATAATATGCTGGAAACAAAATTTGTGAGGTTATCTATAAAACTTGTGAAATCATGTTTTATGTGAAAGTTTTTTAAAGAAAAATTTGAATTTCTCATTAACTCGTTTAAACTAAAGATTACGCTTATTATAAAGAACTATACAAAAACTATTATTAGCAAAATGTTCACTTCGTTTCAATCTTAGTTCGTACAATCATCCATTTGACTTTGAGCGCATAGGCTTACCATTACCACTAAGCGATTAAAAGAAATACTTACCTCGTTTATTGATAATTTTTAGTGTTAAGATTAAACTAGTAGGTTTGTAACAGAATCTATCCCTTAAACCGCTTCCACACAACATTCGTGCAGCTTCTAATTTAAAGTTTTTAATGCCAAAAATAACTATTTTCCTTAACCGTGTTTCGCAGATTTAATTGTTTCAAATTGTCACAATTTCAGAAGTTTAATTGTTTCAATTTGTGAATGCCCTCTTATAAACCGAGTAGAAAATATGAAATATCTTGAACTACATGTCGATCAAATATTTAAATGGAAATTACATGTAAAAAAGCTAAATTATAAGCTACATTTGGGTTTATGCATTTTATTATTTAAAAAATAGTCTCAGTAAAATATCTTAAAAACGAATTATACTTTGCGTTTATTCAATCAATAATACAATACGGCATAACCTCATGGAGTGGTGACTACATAAATAATATCAGACCTTTAATAAATACTCAATCCAGATTGATTCGAATGTTAAATTGCGATCCAGAAAATTTTGATAACCCTATTTTAACTATAAGACAACTATACGTATACAATAGTCTTCTATATTTATATAAAAACAGATCTTTCTGCACAATTAAAGACCCTTTAAACTACAATTTAAGAAATACAACTATTTACAATATACCTAAAGCAAATAAAGAAATCTTCCACATAATTTTTACATAAATAGTAACATTTTATATTTTTTTTCACCAACTTCAAGCTTGATATATATCCAGTTTAAAAAAAAAAACTTAAATTTTAGCCTCATTGAAATTTTTTAGATTATTAAGTTTCATTTTAATTGTTACAAGGCCATCAATTTAAAGTTATTCCTTCCTTTTTTAAAGAAATTTTCTTTGTATCTTCATATTGTGCATATAATTATTTTATATTATTATTGTACTAACGAATCTACTGAAATATATGTATTTTTCATGATCAGTTAATATTTTTTCATTAAGATCATAAAAATATTTTCGTTGTAAAAAAATATAAAATTTGTTTTAAATTAAAGTTTTGTGTACCTTTATTGCTTGAAAATTATCTGGCTTTTCAATCATTTAATAATTTATTTAGTTGTAGGAAATAAAATGTATTACACTATGCGGGCACAATAATGCTACTCAAATTTAATGAATCTCTTATAACTTCATTTTTTTAGTACAATTTCCATTTTCTTATTTTTAAAAAAGAAATTAAATAACTAAAATAAATTTTTTTTGTATATGCAAACTGTTTTACTCATTTTTTTAAAAAAATAAATGGAAGAATTAAACAAAATATCGATTTCAAAGAGAAATTTGTAAAATGCTTCAAATTACTTTTAATGTACTTTTAAGTAAAATCCTTCATTACATTATATTTTGATATATATAGATATTTTCTAAATATGTAATACAATAATTATTGATTGAAAGCAAATTCCAGTATTTTATAATACATAGTTTAGAAATATTTTACTTAAAAAATATTTGCACAGTTAAATTTTTCTTAAATTAACCAATACTGGAGACTGGGTGGAGAGTAGAAAATTAAATAAAGGGATTTATATTTCATTTAAATCGAACATTTTCAAATCGGTCTCTGCTTAAGTATCGATGAGATAGATAGCGCCACGATTTTTGCAATTCGCTTATGCATATCTGACGTCATGGTTTTGCGAAGATGTGAAAGAGCATTCACCAAATGCAACTACGTAAATAAACACCGAACCCTCCTCTCAATTTAGTGTTGCCATCTGTCGTTAATATTTAAAACTAGGATTTTCTTTAAAATAGAAGGTTCTAATTTATAAGTTTATCACTAAAATATCTAAAAACAACAGGAGTAAAAACAATCATTAAAATAATATAAGGTTTATTATTTTTAAGTATTAAAAAAAATTTTTGCAGAACATTTCCTTGGTGCAACAAACCTTTAATTAAATCAAGCACTTTTTTTTAGGTATTTATTTTCAAAATTATAAATATTTTATTTTCAAACAGTAAATAAAACATAGCGTGTCAATTTACGAAATATTTATTTGTAAATTTATTAAAACACTTTTATGTCATTTACCTGACACAACTTGATAATTTGCTTTATTTACAGGGAAGTTAATGATGAAAATATACTTTGTCGGGAACTTACCTTTCTTTGTGATGCAAATGCGATGACCCTTCAAGTAAATATAAATTAATTTCTCTTATAAATAAGGTGTGGATTTGTATGCGTAATAATAAAATTTAAAAAACTTAAAAATTGCAATCTTCTTTTTTATTTATTTCAGAATGACTTTCCAGTACTTAATAAGGTGTTGCACAAAGTAAGAGAGAATTTTTTTTTTCAAAAATCAAAAGTTTAAACAGATGTCGTTCCAATATGATTGCTTTAAAAATTATAATTCTCTTTGCCCATTTAATTTTGTTTCAAATAACGTGATATTCTTTAAAAAATATAATTCCAAGTTAAAATTGCATTGTTTTCTTTTTCTTTGTAGATTCCTTTGGAAATCGATGCAATCACTCTCCAAAAGATACTTCGATCGTGTTGGCGATGTAAGTAAATGTAACAGAGATACACTTACTTGTTTGTAAAGAGAGTTTCTACGAACCGGCAAAGGAATAGCGTTATTCTAAAGATGATTATTTATTTAAAAAAAGCGCGATTATTTTGTATGGGATTATAAAATAGCGCAAAGACAAGTACGTAAAGTTATAACTTTAAAACAAGAGTAATAATTTCTCCCACTCTTAAATTGTTTAGTTTACTCACTAGATTTGGATACTTAATTTATTAAATTATGTGCAAAAAATATTTTTACCATTGCATACAAGATTTTCCCGCTAATTAATATTTCTCAAAGTTAAAAAATGCTATTTTTATCGGAATTGATATGAAATGTTTTATTATCAAGTGAAAACAAATGTGGGTGGAGCGTAGGATGAAACAATGGGAAATGTTACTTATTTGTACTTGCACTTAAAAGTAACTTTTGAACACTGGTTTCTTAAAAGCGTGACTTTAAGCACTATTATTCATTTAAATAATAATAAGAATAATAAAAAATTTTAATTGCAATATTGGCTTCAAATGTTCTTATGTGACGAAATTAACAATGTACATTAGAAGCACATTCTAAATTAAAAGTACAAAGGCCACCTAAAAAAGTGAAACATTTTGAACCGGATAATAATAAAAACTTTTTAAAAAATATTGTTGGGTTACTTAAATATCGTTGAATGAACCCGTACTTTTGCATAATTTTATCAATGCAGACTTTAATCTCTTACACTCCACCTTGAATTTGCTTTACTCACAATCGAATAATGATATGAAATCAAAATATGAAGTTTGTAATTTTTGATTTCATGAATACAAAAAGGAACCAAAATGGTACATGATCTAGAAGCATGTTAATTTAATTAACTCTAATATTGTAATTTTAGATTTATAATTTAATTACTTTACAAATTATGCTGTCGGTTCAATTTCTTTTAAATAACGAAAAAAAAAATTATAAGGAAATAGTTTCTTATAGAAATTAACGTTGATAGAATCAGTCAATTACATTTTATTTGTTAAGGTTTTAATATATATTGAAATCAGATATTTATTCATGACTATTCATTAATCAAGATTTTTCCTATGCTATTTACTTCGTAGTTTATTATGATTTATTTAGTTTTGTAAACAGTAACCTTTAAATTAAGGAATAAAAACGATATCAGAGAATTATTATATTACTCTGCACAGTACTAAAAAAGACGATCAAATTAAAAATACAAAAACTCTAAGCAAATGTTAGATTGGATGAAATGTTAAAAAATGTTTTTAATTTTTTTCAATATTTACATTTCAGCTCTCAATATTTTATGTGAGAAACCTAGCCTTGAACTGTGTAGAAATCTTATCATGCTTCGTGATGTATCCTTTACCTATGTCAAGTTCCCAACATTTATATTTTTAAACCATGATTTTTCTTAATATGATATTTTAAAAAGTGTTTTAGCAATAGTCACTTGTCTGTCGCATTTTTAATTATGAATCTATTACTTTTATTTATTATTTCTTCTTATTTTTTTATTTAGTATTATTTATCACTCTTTTTATTGCTATTATTCATTTTCTTATAAGAAGGATAACCAAATATAATTCTAGGTCTTTTTTTGCCTATATTACACATCACATGTTTTACCTATTTTTGTTAAAGATTTGTAATATGTGTGTTTGATTTATTAAGCATCTTTAACCTCACTGTAGCCTCTTATTACTGGTAAACTAACTAAAAATGAGCTTCCGGGATTGCTTTACACACTTCAATACTGGAAAGTATGTAATTTGTCCTTAATTTTCTTTATTTAAAAAGTAAAAAAACAAAATGTATCTAAAATAAGTAATTCCATTTGAAAAATTTATATAGTTCAATTCAAAAATAGAAATGTATTGATTTTACATAGGCTTTAAGAAACTCACTGACCGACTCCTGAATTTAAATTTTACTAGCATTTTTTTTTTCTCGAAAGTTTCTGTATTACTAATATAATTTTGAACGATTGCAATTTTTTTCAATAAGAATAAAAATGAATATTTCAAAAATTTTACATTATCTAATTTACTAATTTTAAAATTTTCTTTTTAGACAGCGTTCTCAAAACACGATCCTAATTGTAGAAGTAAAACCAGTAGTTTTAATTTTAGAAGCTTATTATGGGATGCTGGTATGTAAATCTTTGCTATTTTAAGTAAAATTTTTAGATA
Source organism: Hylyphantes graminicola (assembly GCA_023701765.1). NCBI lineage: Eukaryota > Metazoa > Arthropoda > Arachnida > Araneae > Linyphiidae > Hylyphantes > Hylyphantes graminicola. Next base: position 43,028,841 of record CM043113.1, on the reverse strand, counting down.
TCATTTTTACATTTTTTTTAAAATTCCATTGTTCTTAACTACTTCAGAAAAAGCTATCTAAAAATTTATATCATTTGGTATGGCTAATGTGCATTTTATCTGCAACTACAAAGCAATTTTTAAAAGTACACGCGAAACTGATTTTTGGAAGTTAATTTTATTGCATCTTTAAGAAAAAATAAGGAATAAGAATATTTTTTTTTAATGTAAAGCATCAATGTAATATATTTATCTAAATTTTTAAAGAAATAGATGGCAAAGTACCACAGTATTTTTTTATCAGTAAGGCTTTTTAATAATTTTACAATATTATATTTTGGGTCAATTCTAAAGTTTCATAAAAAGAACAAACTAAGTTTTAAAAATAATGTATAACTCACGTTTTAGAAGAATTCAAAATTATTTTAACAAATTAATCTTACTAAACAAATCCTTACTTTATTGTGATTTTTAAAATATATATAAAATCCTTGTTTTCAATATGTTCACATTTGATGAGTTAATTTCCTAAAAATAAACACGATAATACTGCCGAGGGCAGGTAAACTGCAGAAACTACAACATTACACTGTGCCATTTTCGTTCTGAAATAGTCAGTCTTTATCAGTATGTTTTCTTATGGGTTAGAGTTACTGAGTGTTTGCAACAATGGTATAAGTCATTAGTCTAGATACTGCCGTTTACCTGTCCACGGTGGAATAGCAAACCAACTGTGGTTTTATCGCTTTATCCGAATTGCTAATCCTACTTCTAATTACTTTTCTTAGGCGTCATGGTGAGCAACAAAGTTCTGGAATGCTCTGTGCTACGATTTACAAAGAACAGTACCTTAACTTCGGAAGCCTATTTACTAGCTCTAGTCAAACTTTATTTGGCTCATGGTGAGTTACCATTAAAAGGTTATTCCCTTTGCATTTAAAACTTTGTTAAGCAGAAGATTATTTTTTATGCAATAAAGTTATAATTAATCTTAGACATAAAGTGTTTTTTACTTAGTCGATAAATTATGTATCTTAATAATAAAACAAAATAGAAATATGCATGGGTTCATTTATTTACCAATAAAAGTTAACTTCTTATTTTTCGAATAAGGTAAAGCAATACATTTTATGTTGCTATTGTTTTAAGGGGATGGGGATGTGTTTAAACTTATAATATTTTTCTTAATATGTTTTATTTTATAAGTTAACATTATACTACTTTCTTTAAAAAAAAGTTATACACTGAGTAAAAACCAAGCTAAAATTATCTTACTTATGGATTACTTAAAAATTAAACTTACAAGAGAGAGTGAGAGAGAAAGAGAGATTATTTTATAGTGTATCCTTCAAGAATCTTAATAATCAGTATCAGAATGTTAATGGAGGTCTATCATTAGTAAAAAAATCAATTGATCATAATTAGTTAGGTATTAGCTATTTCTACCAAACTGCGTAATTTTGTTTTTAAAAAATGATAAATTCACTTCAGATTATGTTTTGTGATTTTTCATTAAAAAAATGTTTGAAAAAGCTTAGTATTTTGCTACTTTTTTTTAAAAATCATCAAATATTTTCTACTTTTATTAATTATTTGAATTAAATTTCTCTTCATTAGAGAGGTTTACTACTGTTGAGAAGAAAATGAAAGAAAATGGAATGACTTTAGAAGAGGTAATCAGCTTATTAATTTTTCTATTTTTTAAAAATAATTTTATACCTTACAGTACTCTGGAATATTTAATATCCTTGCATAGAGTTAAAGTGGTTGAATATTCCCTTTTATAAAAAAAGTCGAAATAAAAGACGATTATATTTGTCATACATGGTTCAGAAAATACTAATAAATATCAAAAACTGAAAAAAAACTTTAAAAAACGAATTATTTTGAATGAATAAAATACAGTACAACAAAATTAATTCCAAGTTATAGCACACATTTAACTTGTGTAAATACATTTTCTCTATAATTCTTAATAAGTTTGTACCTTATTTAAGGTTTATTAACTTTCATAATGTTTCACAAATTTCGTTAATTATGATATAATCTTCTTACTTGCCCTGAAAATTAATGAATGTAACACTAAGTATTCTGTTCACACTTTATAGTTTATTCATACATGTATATATATTTTATAGATGATTCTTCTAACCGTATATTCTTAGAAATGTGGAGAACAAAAGCATTTGTTTACTGCTGCCTTATGAAAATGGTATTTTCTACTCTTTTCGATTTAAAGAGACTTAGAAATTGTCATATTCATGAAATGGGAATTTTGTCACAGTGTTTAAAGATAATAGTAAAAATCCAGCCTTATATTACCTATTGCTTCAGCTCATTTTTCTAAATTAAAATGAAACATTTAAAAAAATTAAAAATTTAAATTGCAAAAATACTATTTGATTGTGTGAATTTTTTTATTATAAATATGACTTGAAATTATTTATTAAAGTAAAATACCTAAAATGTTGCTAATGTATTATTATCACTTTAATATTGAAAAAAGAAATATTTTTCTAGTTTATTTAAGAATTTTTTATTAAATGTAATTTTATTCCTATAAATATGTGATATCTTAATTCTTTTTTGATGATGCGAAGAATTTGTATTCGGAATTATTTTCTATATGTCTAGTCATGCATTGTGGGATATTTGATTGATTGCAAATGTCTTATTTAAAGTTGCTTTATAAAATATTATTGCAAATTATATTTCCTTTCATTATGAATTCTAGTTTCAATTATTATATTCCTACTCAAATGTTTCTTAGTTGTTGTATCGTAGTAAAATTGTAAAGTTAATAATCTCTTCAATGGAGTAAAAGTATATAGTATGCTTACCTGCCGTGGGCAGGTAAACTGCAGTAACTTCCAAAATGACTTGGACCATTGTTGCAGGCACTCAATTAGTCCAACAATTAAGAAAAACACTGGAATTTTTCTTTATTTCAGATCAAAAGTGGTACAATTCATTGTTGCGATTACTGCAGTTTACCTGCCTACGGTAGTTATGACAATAATACTTTTAGTGAAATAGTTACAAATTTATGGTTAGAACGAAAGCTTATAAGCGGTTCTCTGAACAAGCACACAAGCTGGAATATATATGTATCATACCATACCATACCTTATGGTTAGAGTTTAATTTATTATAATACTATAATTTGTTTCGTGTTTTTACAATTTCATACTCAGAGAAATTGAATCGGTGAGTGAAGAAACCATTTCAATAAAAAAAATCTGAAAACTCGTTTTCAATAAAAAAAATAAGCGTAGAAAGGTAAGATACGTGTTGGGAGCAAAAACTACGTTAGTCTGTTGAGCAGTTCCGTAAATACAGGACTTTTGTTTCGAGTGTTGGATGCAGAAATAAAGGAGGAGTTATTACGTTTTTTCTCCCTCCTGAAAAATTTGAAATTTGTGACTGGCGTTGTTTCTGCACTCACCGATTCAATAGTATAACTGAAACTTGCTATAAATTACATCGATTTCTGAAGGTATGATGTAAAAAGTCGACTTTTCGTTCTTCCAGGAATAGATAGAAGTAATGATGGTTTAAAATTAAAAAGAGTCGTTTCTTGGCTTGTATTTAATTAATAAGTTTTGGTACAAATTTATGAGTGGGAACATAATTTTATACGTATTCTCAAATCGATAACTCAATATTTGGAAATGCATAATAATGTACAAACAACTAATTTATTTGTATATATAACTAAATACTATATTTGTAAATAAGAATATTCAAGAAATAAAGTTATTATAATATTTTTTTCTTGTTTTTATTGAAAATGTTTACTCCAAACTCATTTTAATATTCAAGAAACTATGACTTATGACTTTCTTGGTGAGGGGCAAGTTCGCTGGACACTGTGACCTTAGGTATATTGTATTCAACCCCAGAAATGACACAATCACAGGAGACACACAAATTAAAGAGACTACACAAACACTTAGACAAATAACAATATTTATTGATGGACACAAACATCCATGCCATGACCGGTACTCGAACCCGATCCCACCAGTTCAAGAAACTATCTCACGTACTCAAGAAACTATTTGAAAATTTTAAAGGTTGGAGACAATTCTTTACATAAATACTACATTTAACATTATTCATGACACATTTAATTATTATATATTTACTTTCTATGTCCATATTATACTGAAATAACTTAGACATTTTTCTGAAATTACATTCTTATTTTTACACATGTAAATAAGATGCCAAATTATTTTGAAAGAACACAAAATTCGGATAAACAATAAACCATTTGCATATCCATCTATATTTATTAATTCTTCTGCAACAGTGACCCAATTTTTTGCATTTCTCACATAACTCTTGAAGATGTGTTTTCTTGTATGCGTCTAAACCCACAAATCTTTTCAGAAGTCTCTAAAATAAAAAGAATTATAAAATAAATGCAAAAAATTAATAGAAAACTATGTATATTTCGAAAAATTTAGTATTTTTGGATAATAAAAATTAATTTAAAGAAAAATGTCAAAATTTGTCATTTTTCCGGTATACTACGGATAAAAATTTCGATAATTAAAATGACAGGTCCAACATTAAATTTCTGTTTCACCTCCGAGAATTTTGTTAAGATTTTCTCAAACAAATGAGGAAATAGTCGAAAACTTTAAATGGCGAAATGAAAAAGTACTTATTTTTGCATTATTTTTTTTATTCTGAAGCGTAAAAACAACCTGAAACAAAATTATTTTATTGTAAAAAAAATTAAACAAACATTATATAAATATTTGATAGATGTGCAGGTTTCTATAGTATTAATATAGCTAAAAATAATTCTGCATGCATTTTTCTTTGCATTAGTTGTTTGCATATTATACGATTTAGTGGAACTACGTCCCTATTTGGAAACACTACTTCCTTTATTGAAAGAAAAGTGAATGATTGTTCAGGATCAGAAATTTGCTGTGACAGAAATGCACTTCAATGTCCTAATTTCTCAAGTGCACGTTTTGCAGATAGTTGACTTATGACTTATGACTTTCTTGGTGGGGGGCAAGATCGCATAGCACTGCGACTTTAAGTCTATTGTACTAAGCCCCAGAAATGACACAAGCACAAGAGACACACAAAGAAAGAGACGACACAAACACATAGACAAATAACAACATTTATTGACAGTCGCAAACATCCATGCCTGACCGGGATTCGAACCCGGCCCCAGCAGCTCCAAAGGCTAGAATCCTAACGAGTGTGCCACCGGGGCGGCTTTGCAGATAGTTACTCTGCCTCCTCCTCCTCCCCTCCGCAATGCTTTAAAATAATTTTTTTAACCTTTTCTATTACTTAGAACTTAGAGAAAGTGGCTCTTCCTTGCAGTAGTAATTTCATAAGGAGAGACTTAAGGTAGGCGAATACCCAAAATTCTAAAATTGTTACTATTACTTTAATCTTTTCCAAATTTGACATAGTGATTTCAATTATAATGAACAATGCTTTTTAGGCAATTTTTTTTATTTAATTGTAATTGATTTATTTTAAACTTTGTTTTTGAACTAAAAAAAGGGAGTTACGCCAACACTTCTAGTATAAAAAGTTTTACATTAATTTACCTGAATTTTTTACAGATGCTATTTCAATATATATCTGTGCCATAAGCCTCTAACATCTGGTGTAAATATGGTATTTTTATTTAAATGTCCAAGTGTAAGTTAATCGAAAAAAATTCTTTTTTTAGTTAGTATTAATTTTTTTAATACCACGTACGGAAACAAAAAGTGTTTGACCTACTCATGTGGATAAACGGTGGTGAGACACTTGCTGCATTGCTGCCCCATATTAGTCCAACTTTTTCCAGTCTTCCATCTCCAATGGCATTTGGGGCATTGGTATTTACCAAACTTACGCTAAAGAATACAGAAATTTTCAAAACTACATACACTCTCAAAAATTAATGCTCAAAACGACGAAATTTTCCTTAATTTTGACGATTCCGTTACTGGCAAATGCTCCGAGTTTCCGTTTCCTCAAAGTGAGGACATTTGAATCGTCATTTTTTATGAGGATTTGAATGTCGTCTAATCTAAAGAAATATTTCGTCATTTTTGAGCATGTGAGTACAACAATGAGATTCTGTTTCCTCAAAATCAAGATACATAATCGTCAAATCACGATCGTAAAAGTGAGGATTCGCATTTACTCAAAAGTCACGCAATAGTTTGACGAAACAATCCTCAAAATTAACGAAATGAGGCTTGAGGATTCATGAATCGTCAAAAATGAAAGTGTTGTTTCTGAGAGTGTATTCAAACCATTAATTTAATTTGCCAAATTACTGTCATTTTGAAGATACATGAAGGAAACAAAAAGGATTTATGGTGTAAATAGTTTTAATGTGTACAAATTAACATGTTTTGAAGGACGAAGGTCTCGCTTCGCCTCATTAGAATAGTACTTACATCTGAGTAGAAACAAAACAATGGAGCAATGGAAGGCGAAAAATAATATGTATAAAAGAGTGTTTAGGTTGGATAAAGAGACTACGTGGGTGGGAAGGGGATGGGGATAGGAAACTTAGATACATATATTTTCTCAGATTAATATTTAAATGAGTCATTGATTCATTAAATACTTGATTCATTCATTCAATGAGAATTATTTGTATATACAGTCAGATTCTATAATGGGTTGACAATGACTTTTCCTCTTCAAATATTATCCTTTAAAAAAATACTGTTTTTATTATTATTCGGAAAAAAAAATTGTACAGCCATTTTCACCATTTAACCACCAACGGGAACACTTTTTTTCACATTCGCTCTTTTTATTCTTTTATTTTTACGTTTTAGGGTAGAGAAGAGGAATGGCGCCACCTTAAGGGAAATTAAAATTTCATGCAGAATTGTGTTGCAATCAATGTGAATTGTAATGATCATATGCTACAGTTCATAACCTATCTTGAGGTGATTTTTTAAAATTTAAGTCTTTAATAGAAACTGAATAAAATTGTTTTTTTCTAAAAGCTGCACAGTGGCAGGATTACCCTGGTACCTGGGGTAATGCCGCCACACTACTGGGGTTATGCCGCCACATCTATAAACAAAGCAAATAATCAATAAATAATGGAAAATTACATAATAAAGCAATACATATAGAATCTAAATAGATTTAATTAACTTTGGAATGGTAAGCTGTACAGGGTACAGCTCTTTTATTAACTTTCTATTTGCAACTAACTATGCAGTTTTTTTTTAAAAGTTTCGTTGGCCTATTTGGCCAGTTCAGTTATTCGTTTTCAGATACGTGGCATCTGGAACGAAAACTAATAGGTTGCAGGGCCAATATATGAAATTTCTATTTTACGGATTATGCCGTCATCCTTTTGCCATGTGGCGGCATAAACATGAGTGATATGGCGGCATTATCCCCAGTAAGACAAAATTGCAGAAGGCTTGTTTAAAGAAAGGTAGGTAGCCTAGCGTCCAAACTAACAAGTGATAAAATAGCCAAATAATTACTCTTTTCAATGATATATAACTGATTTATCTAACTTAGTGACTTAGTAACAGTCACTTATCTCTTAATTTCGGAAGGCCCAAAATTAGATGAAAATCACTAAAAACCGTATTTTTAAAATAACTTTACATCAACTCACCGCATTGCCACATTAGCATCTATACTACAAATTACATTACTTTGTTTCCTGCTACAGGTCAGCGCTCACAGACCCCCTCCCACTCACCGCTGTTGGCGAAATACAAGGGGTGGCGGCATTGCCCAAGGTGGCGGGAGATTACCCTGCGCTCCCCTATTATTTGCCATGTCACTGTTATTGCAAATATATATATATATATATATATATATATATATCACGCAATGTAGGGTTTATATGCGACGGAACTGAAAACCGTATTTACGGTTTTACACGTGGTTTTTAAACATTGGCCACTTCAAGTCATCTATCACTCCATATACAATGAACAATAACGGATATTTTAGCATATAAAGCGAGCCTAAGGATCAATAGTCAGTCTCTTAAATTACCTGCTCGTATGGATACACGTAAGTATGGCATTCATTGCACTCTTGCCCTAAGTTGGCCCAACTGTTGGCGCTTTTCCACATACGATTGCATTCGGGGCACTTATAATCCGCAAAGCAACATTCATTTTTCTCGTACCCTTTCGGTTTATCCTGTTTTAGAACAAAATACAATTCTGTAAGAAAGAATAAGAAGTAAAACTATTTAAATGACTTATTAACAATGATAACTTTAGCTAAGCGTTTTACTATTTCAATGCCCTTATTAATAAAATCGTAAAAATTTATAAACTATTTTTGTCACATTAATCATTTATTTGATGATAGTTAAGATTTTAAAAAAATGGATAATTAGTTTAAAATTAAATTTGACAAATGTGCTTAATTATTAATCATTCACCAGTAACCGCTCAGAATGAATCCAGATTACCTTAACAAATAAGAGAATTACTACAACAATGAATATTTAACACGCTAAAAATTGATGAAACATTGTATTATTAACTACCTAGCACTTGTTTTTCTGATATCAATTGTTATTTATAAATACATTTTTAACAAGCTAGAAAATAATAAAACATTAGATTATAATTTCATTCAAGGATCCTATACAGTCTGTATATTATTATTTTGTACAGTTGCAGAAAAAATAACGATTTGCCTCTTGTTTCTCTATATAATATAACCCTGTAATTGTCGGGCGCTTGAAAGCCACGTGACTTCACGTGGCTTCAGCCAATCAGAAACGTCAGAAACGCTGAAAATAAACTTAAGAGTTTGACGTCATCGCATCGACCAATGAAATCGCTTTTCACTGATGATGAATAATTTCTGTTTACTGGTACGGCGACAGGGCACTTGGACTTTTTTAAAGTTTTGAGTTTTGAGACGTAATTCCATTTATTACATTCTAAGAGCGATATAACGAAGGATTTACTGTAGTAAAAAAATTGGTATTTTGGGTAAATGATGGTACAGCTATTATGTAATGGAATGCTTAGTGATTTCAACTTTTAGTGAAATTGAAAATGTAATGAAGGTTTGCTATACTTATCTAGTTGTATGAAACTTGAAGTAGAATGTTTAGCATATTTATGTATTTTCGTAATTGACAACGAAATTTAAAACTCCAGATAGAGCCCGGCCATAGAAATTCCTACCTAAGAAAGAATAAAGTAAATTTAAATTTACTAAATTGCCAAATGCTTGCCAATTAATAATTCAAAATTTCAAAAATAATTAATACGTTTTAAGTGACTTAATCCAACCAGTCTCCTTTCTAGGATTTATTGCGTTTATTTAATTTGAATTATGAATTTTTTAATGCATTTTTAAGAAAATACTGAACTATGTTTCTCTTGAGAGCCATCACAATGGAGCTGCATATTAGTTTTCTTACGTCTTCCTTTTTACGCCAAATACTTTGTCAAACTCGCCAAGTTATAACAAAAAACGTGCCAAATGAGCAAATTTTTTTAATTAGCTGGTTGTGCGAAGTCATCGCACGAGAGCTGAATGGGTGTGTTGATAGCTATATCTTTTCCTCGCCAAAGTCGCAAAAAAGAGCCAAATGAGCTAAAAAAAAATAGGATTTTTATGTATTTAAAATTTTTATTAAATTACGACGACTTTATCGGTGAATTTTATAGAGTTTTTAAATTTTTGAATTTTTAAGGTAATATAAGAAGCAGGATTCTGTACTTCATAACGAACGGAAACAGCAACATAAGCTTATTATTCTATAACGGATTAAGGGATATATGAATTGAACTGATCTATATAAAAATGCAAATCGTTTGATGTTTGCTGGAGTAGCTTATTTTTAATTCTTACTGATTATTTTTTTACTTAAATATGTATTGTTTTTAATTTGAGCTTCTTATCAAAGGTATTTTTTTAGAGAAACTAATGTTAATCATTACTATATCCAAGATGGGTAATTAAATGGAAAAAATTACTGGATAATCTTCATATTTTATGCAACTCAAATGAAAGAAAAAAATATTTTAATTGACTATTAAATTATTTTTTCACCTCTACCCGTGCAACGTCGGGTATAACAGCTGGTACCCACATATATAAAGTGTATGAATTAATCTTGAATGTATAATGTATGAATTGTCTTGAAATGTATGAATTAATCTTGAATGTAATGTATGAATTGTCTTGAAATGTATGAATTAATCTTGACATTAAATTAAACATTGTTATACATTTTTTTTAATTAAATAGAATCTTAAAAAGTAAAGATTTACCCGTTCCATTGGTAAAACTTTCAAAGAAAATTAACTATTTTTTAAACTTAAGTATTTACATGCATATAACTTGCAGAAAATATTGTAGTTCTTTGGCTAAATCCCGGTTTTAAAAACATATGAGAAATTATCAAAATTTTTATCATGCATATATTTTATCTACTTTAAATAATGATTAAAACTCTTAATCTATGGTGTAAAATATTGCGTAAGTAAAGTATTTGGAAGAGAAGATCCGTTAGACACAAACTTTTATGCGATTTTTTATAGCAACAATGCCATCTTTACCATAAGGGCCCACGGGGCCCGTGCCCAGGGCCCCCATTCTCAGGGGGGCCCCGAAGGACCGACAATTTCTCTCGCACATTTATTCTCAAAACATATTTGTCGGGCACATTAAACTTTTTTCACAAATCTGTAATCTTATCAGAAGGTATTTACAAGGGCGTATACTACGCCATTATATCGATGACTGTGCCTATTCCTTAATTAATTAATAATATTTCCAAACGCGCATCCTACCTAATTTACTAAGTACGCCATCCAGCGATCACTCACGCAATCACTCCGATTCCAAAGTCAAGCTGCACTGTCTAAACAAGAATCAACATAAATGTCAACATTGTTTATGGTTGAATTGTACAATTTTTTCTCAGCTTCGACAAAACGATGGAAAGTTATGACAGACCATTTAGGTGCAAATAGAGTCCTGAAGTCTCCTTCAGAAATTAGCTTTTCTGGAAGCGCCAATGCTATTAATGCTTTTCATAATGGTAATAATTGATTACCTAAAATAAATGGTCATACTCAGTAAAAAAATGTTATTGTAATTCACTTTTTTTACTTTCCAAAAGGGCCTCAAATTATTGTGTGCCCAGGGGCCCCAGCCCAGTTAAAGACGGGCCTGTATAGCAACTGTTAGCAACAACATATCAACCGTTAACATAACATAACAACAAAAAGAGTTGCCAGAGTAGGAAATAAAAGTATACACGTGCAAGGCTTAACTGTATTAGCCCCGTGCAGTGGCCGTGGGGAAGAAGGCTTAGACGATCGTTCTTTTCACTGGTTTCACCTTTCTCCCAAATATCCTAGTAAGGCAGCGCCATCTTAATGGAACTATGAAATCAAAATAAAACATCGGGGCATGGCTTTTGCTTGGCTTTTTTTCTATTTTCAACCGAACAAGCAGAAGATTTATTTAAGATATAATAATTATTTTTTAACAATTTATTTTGTTAATTTATAAAAGCATAATAAATTTTTATTTTTTGACAACTTCAAAAATATAAACTATTTTGTGATATTTTTTTATTAATTTGAAAGGTAAACACAGAATAAAATGTCTAATTTTACATACTTATTTTAACACAATAGACTTTTATTAGTATAAAAAAAAGATTGCAATTGTTGGAAAGTTTAAAAAAAGAACCAGATGGGTTTTATTTTGGCTTTTTAAGGTTTAATCTAAAATAACACAACCCAGTTTAATTTAAAAATCTTTCTTAACAAAAATCTTTCAAATTCAAAATAATAAAAATATTTGATTACATCTTTGATGCGTTTATGTTACTATCTTACTGTATTAGTAAAAAGTAACTAGGTAAAGAGCTTTCCTAAAAAATGATGTTAGTACACAAATCAAATTGAACACCTGATCACCTTCGCTCAGTTCATACAGGGAGTTTGTTCACTTAAGTTAAATTTGTAAATATAAAAATAAAACAGCTAAATAATAAAGAATGTACTTAGAATTGAAATGGCAAAAAAGCTGGTTCAATCTCATTGCAAATCTAGGTAAAACTATGTAGTCAATCAAGTAATTTAATGTTCTTTTTATTAAAACTTTTAATTCTTACATTTAAATTGACCACTATTTTTATCTTCCAAAATTTTTAAGGTTCATATAATTCATTAAAGGTATCACTTTCTTCAAACATTTTAATTGCTTTATTTTTTTAAAATCATTGAAAATAAATAAATATCTTAACTTGTTTGAGCTTAGTTACTTTAAAATTAAATAATAATAATATCTTGAGTGTTGAGTTTGGTAAAGAAAAACACTTTCATTGCTTAAAACATCACATCTTTATTATAAAAATAAGGTTAAAAAAAAAAACATTTTTTTACATAATTCTTATTCATTTACAATTGTCTACACCACTATAAACAACAAAAATATGTGAAATTTTTTTCATCGACACAGGGTTTATACTTTATAATAAATGGCTAAATTCTGGACTTTTGATAAGTAATTATCGGAGTACGTAATCGAAAAAAATGAATTTCAAACATAAATGTGCTTATTGGATACCCCTACAATAAATATTTAGTTTTGCTAAAGTAAATACCTTTAATAAAACAATTGATTTTTAAATGTAATATTGCGTTGTGATTGAACAATCAGTCATTTTATTGATTTATATAATTTGAGAAATTAGTAATTTTTTCAAACAGTAGTAAACTGCTTACCATTTCAGAACTTTAACCATTTTAAAATCTAGACCAGGGGTTCCCAACCTTTTTGCACTTGCGTACCACTTGACTTTTTGAGAAATTTTGGCGTACCACCAGATCTAAATATGTATTTTAATAAACGTATAATATTTACTCTTTTAAAAGTGTTCAAATGTTTTTTTAGTACAATTCCTGAAAAAACTTCGAATTTAATGGTTAGATATTTGTTTATTTATGACATGCTTATAATAAAGGAGAAATAAAAAGATTAAAATAGTATTAATTTATAAGTTTTGTTTATTACCTGTAGGGATAAAAACATGCAAATTCTTTGCAAATACAAAATAGTGCTAACTCGGCAAAATCCGATCCAGCAGTTAATTGAAGATTTTTTTCTTTAATATTATGTTAATGTTTCAAATAATGAGTAATATATTTACGTGTTCACTGCGTACAGAAGCTACTTATAGCATATCATGTTGCTCACATCACTCACGCGTACCACCTGAAATGTTCCCGAGTACCACCAGTGGTACGCGTACCACCGGTTGGGAACCCCTGATCTAGACCATTGACCACCAATTTAAATAAGAGGTGGAAGAATAAATCAATGAAAGTAAAAAAAAATTATGACATCCAGCAAATCTCAAAAATGTGGAAATATCAATAAATTGCGACTATATGTATGTCATTGAAATTTAAGGTAACCACAAATAGCCGAGATTAACACATTGAGGTTACGGTATCGTTTAAGATAAGAAAACCTTAATATCAGATACTTTGACGCCAACAGAAACAATTAAAAAATTATGAAATTTTTCAGACCAGCAAAGCTTAAAAATTATAGAACTGACAATTTGCTAAACCCAATTTATTGCAAAATCTCAAGTTTTTTAAAAATTTGGATCCCACAATTTAACAAAAAACTGTTTTCTATTATAAGCAGGTTTTGCAGGCGACAAAACTTTAAATTAGGATTGTTAATATAAATTTAAGGAGTTATAAGAGCCCTTATTAGACAAAAAAAAATTAACTTCAATAGATTTTCCGGAGTATGAACCCTGTTAAATAAAACTATCATTTATATAGATACATTTTACAAGTATGCAAAGATACAATTGATAAAATAATAACAACAGAGTCAAGAAGTGAAATGAATCTTTCAATATAACATTGACTTTGATATGGATATAGATTAATTTTTCTAATATTAGTAACTATATAAGAATTGTACCTACCCTTGAGCTCTTGGTGATTCGAAAATTCGTTCTAGGAATAGCCAAGAGCCATTTTATCCTAGATTGGAATATTTTGGCAATTTAAAAAGAGACACTTCAGCACTTTATTATGTTGTTGTTGTTGTTGCTTATCTCCTTGGTTTAGCAGAGCTAAACTAGGTCTATAATGTTTGTCACTCGTAAAAAGTCTACGACCATGACTGGATTTCCATACAAATCGTGTCTGGAAAGTCCCAGACAGTCCAGGATGTGGTCGGGTGCCGCCTGTTTGTTGGAACACTTCAGGCAGATAGGAAAGGTCTTCTTCCCATTCGTGTAACACAGATATCTAATGTGTCCACTTTTAAGTCTCGTAATGGCCGTCTGGTCGCTTCTGCAGCACTTTAGCGATAAAGCCTCTCCGGGTCGCTTACCTTGGTACCAGTGGTGCACTGGATGAATTTTCCAAGAGGCATTATGAAGACTCATAGCCCTCGAAAAGAACTCGGAGTGGGTCAACAAATCAGAGGTGTAAAGCGATTCATTGCAACCCTTGCATTGCACTTTATTATAACTGCCTTTACAGGCAACTACTGTGTCTAATTCAATGTGCCTGCTTGCATATCCCTCATCATTCAGCACTCGCATTTATTCAACATTTTGTGTTATAACATCCTTTTCAAAATATTCAGTTTTCTTTGCGTTTTGTTCCAACTTTCTTTGTAGAGATTTTAATTTTTTTTACTTCCTTTTGTCAATAATCTTCGTAAACGCCGAATTTCCGCCAACTGCTTCAGATAAATACTACCCTGAATTTTAGTTTGGGTTCCCACAGTTTTGTGTATTTCATCTTCAGGCTTCAGCAAGTACTAATAAATTGGAACCGTTGGAACAGCATCTTTCTTAAGGCATTTTCTTTTCCAATTTTCGATAAAGTCGGTGCTCTTAAAATGAAACTCACACATCTTTGAAGAACAAGATTTGCCATTAGAAGAAAAAATCCTTACGTGAAATGGCTTTCAGCCATGCATTTTTAAGCTCTTCATTCACCTTAAATACGTGAAAAGAAACGCTTTTTTTCTGACTATCAGATTTGAAATATGGTACACAGCAATATATTGGCATCTTCTTTAAAAAAATTACTTTAATTTACATTAAAATTAACGATCTTTTTACCTAAAACAGCGAAAACGCTCCTTGAAGCCAATGTAAACACATTTGAAAATATTCCTATTTGCACAGAGCCATCTAACGGACAAAATGCTCACTACATAGTGTTCTGTGAATCCTTTGATCTTTGCCGCTTTGTCAAAGCCGCGTAGTTAGCAATACAGTTAAGCCGTGACACGTGACATCTAAATTATCTAAATAATGAGACAGATAAAGGTGCGCGCGATGACGTCGACTTTCGGACTTGGGGCGGGTGACATCTGTTAATAGTGATAAATCAGTTGAATATTTTATAAAGATTCTGATCACGAGTTCTTTGCTACATAGTTGCAAAATGAATAAATTGTTATCACAAGCAAAGCAGTTTAAGAAACACAAATTTCTAAATACGGCGACACGTTCTAAATATCACTTTTAAATTTTTTTGACAAACTTAAAACAGATTATCAATTAAAGCGAAAACGAAAACAAATATTTTATTCATTGAAATATATTTTTGAAACAAAAATTAACAACAGGAAATTGTTTGTTTTCTATCCGGTATGACAAGTAAACTTTCATGAAAAAATAAATGAGGATTGAAAGTTAAATTTGTATCTATCTCTTAAAGTGGTGTCGCCATCTCTTGATTATTTTTGTAAGAAATTATTTGGTCTAAGCTAAGTCATAAAAAGAAGGTTCCCTTTTCACATTCCTGAATAATAAAATCAAAAGCAAATGGAACAAGTTCAAAAGTATTACGAGTTTAAGATGAACGTTATAAAAGTTTCAGTTCGTTCGGGTTGTCGTTTTCTCGATACATCCATCTTTAAATAATAAAATTCGATTTTAAATTTCTTTCAAAAATTAAAACTAAAATCCAACTATTTATTTACAGTGACCCAGTTTATTTACAAATCTATAAAAACATTTGTGAAATAACCATTTTAAACATTCAATATTTCGGATTGTATTATTTAGCACTATATATAAATATCTCATCCGTAAATTAGTAAAGAAATATAATTTATCATTAAGTAACATCGTCTTCAGAAACCAATATTGTGTAAACACTGTAAACTAAAGCCAATTTATCACAACAATTTTTTGTTTAAATTTTTAAGTAATTATAGGCAATAATCGACTACTTTTGGCTCAGTATTATAAGAAATTATGTGTACCGTCAGTAACTTTGGCCAAAATCAGTTTTTTTTTTTTTTTCAAAAGAAGAAAATTTTACCTTCTAACTACAAAAACGATTTAAACACTTCAAATTCATTATGCATTCTAAGTATTGTATTTTTAGGAATAATTTTCAAGCAATTTTAGAAATTAATAAAAGAATTGAAGAAATAAATTTACAAATTGCAATTGCTACTCTGCAAAGCAAAAGTGGGATCTTTTTAACCAAATTACAAGTGGTAAGAAAATTAATTGCACACTTCCAGAAAGCTTTAATTATACTGATTCAGAAAACCAATTGAATCTCTTTTTTAGTAATTTAGAACAAATTGTAATTGTTTATTATAGTAACAATCCAGGTTAAATTAACATTACAGTATACAGAAAAACTGGGACCCGGTTTTAAAAAAACGTGTAATGAGTGGAAAACGTAGATTCGGCGGACGTAAAATCAGGGTTTTACTATATTTATCTCACTAATTCTCACTGGGTACCAAGCATGCTTGGGAACTAAGCACTGGGGGTTCCGCGTGAGGCTGACCACCTTACCGGGACAAATGCCTTGCACCCCAGAGCCCTAGGTCTCGAAAGCTAAAATGGGCATGGAATGCCTTGGCTGTTGCGCCTTGGCTGTTGCGCCGGGGAGTTTAGTCTTTTTTTTATTAATCTCACTAATTTATCAAGAGAAGACAATGTACAAAAAAATCATAAGAAAAACCTCAAAAAAGCCGATCGGTTGTTACCATAAAATTAATTATAAATAGTTATGATATAATTTATTTGCATTGCGTAGGAATATTTGAAATTTTATTATTTTAACACATACCTCATCCTCATCGTCAGACATGGGTGCAAGTTTCTTAACAAATATTATTTATTTAGTTTTTTAAAAAAGATTAAAAAGTAAGTTAAAATATGAGATAACTATCTTACGTTCTTAACCAACCTCCTTTCTCTACCGACTACAAATACGTTTATGAATTATTGATTACGATAAAACTTCATAGCATGTAGTTAGTTCAAACAATGTAATCTATTAGTTCAAACCATAAAGATAGTAAAACCGTGCGCTCCTTACACTCTTAAAACGAACGAGCAATTTTAACTCAGTCTGATTAATTTTCACTCTTCCAGTCTGGAAAATGCACTTCTCCTTTTGGAGTGGATCCTTTGTGTGTTAAACCTCCGACAGGATCACTCCAAACGAGTGATTTTAACTCAGTCTGAGTTAATATTCACTCCTTTCCAGTGTCGAAAATTCACTTCTCCAACTGGAGTGGATTTCACTCTTTTGTTTTAAGAGTGTACACTTTCTAGAGGAGACACAAGAACGCAGAGAGGATTTCAGGCCCACGAGGCAGTCATGTTGAGGTTTGCTCGAGACGTTTTGTAACATAAAACAGTAGGGGAGAGGTCAAATGAGACAAATTTTCATTTACCTCTTAATTTCAGCAAAATTTCAAGAGTTCTTTTTTTTACAAGCTCATAAACTGGACATTCATTTATTTAAAAAGTCATCACACAGATGTTACTGCATTATCATATTGTAGTTGATGAGCATTTTAAACAAACATGTAAATGTTCCATTAGCCATTATATATGGGATCTAATGGGAAGGGTGCAGGTCAAATAAAACATGGTAAATGATGTCTTGGTTAAAATGTAAAAAAAAAGGGAAATTTATGAAGAGAATACCTAAAAATTAAATATGAAAGCAAACAATATTTAAATATATATGCACACAGAGTGAAATTTTATTTATTAAAAACAATTATTTTATATTAAAAAATCACATATCAAAGTTTAAATATAAATTCAAATACGCATACGCATATGTTTTTTGATCAATCACTGGAGAGAATGGTTTAGTGACTAAGTATTCTAAATTTTTCCAAAGGTTGTCCTCTATTTCATATTACGAAAATAATCTCGTGAATAACTATTCTGACAGTAGTCAGACAAGCTCCAAAAGGTTGCTGACATTTAAAATGCCAATCATAGTCAAGAGATCGGATGTTATGTCCTTCTTATCGAGTCCAAAAAAACTACAGGATGCGCTCATGGGGCGCCTGAGTGGCAGTGCATCTTTTACAGATTCGGAAGGTCTTTGATTCATTTACAAAGGAAAGGCTTGCATGTCTGGCCAAAGCTGTCTATGAGCTTCTGTCACATTTGACGTTTATTATACCGCGGTTACACTACCTTGGAAGCTCACCAAGTCAGCGACTTAGTCAGTGACCAAGGCAATGTAACAACAGCGTAATTCCGAGCTGCCGACCAAGCTGGCGCTCAAGGCCACAAACCCATCTAGCTTGGATTTTTTTAAATTGGCAAAACCCAAGGTCACACTCAAATCGCCGCCCAAGTTAGCGCTTAAGGGGTCATAGGACTCTTAAAAATGTGCAAAGAAGGAACTACAAAGTTTAGTTTAATCTTTCATGTAATTTTTTAACTACTCTATTTTTCAATATAATTTTTTTATATTTAATTCTACAAGATTTATTTAATATAAAACAAATTTTAAAATTTATGAAACTTAAGCCAAAGCTAAAATAAATTATATTAAACATAATGCTATTTGAACACATTGTGATTAGGCTTGCGCGGCAAATTTTGAGGTCAAAATTGAAGACATGACCAGGAAAATGACTATATTGTACAAATATGTACAAACAAAGACTTATACCTAAATTCTCAGCTCCATTTTAATTAGAATTTATTTAAAAAAAAAATAATCAAAATTTTGAAATTTGTATTAATTTTTTTAGAAAAAAGTTCTAAAACTAATTTCTACTAAAAAATGAGCTGAGAATTTAGGTATAAGTCTTTGTTTGTACATATTTGTACAATAAAAAGTCATTTTCTTGGTCATGTCTTCAATTTTGACCTCCCAATTTGCCGCGCAAGCCTAATCACAATGTGTTCAAATAGCATTATGTTTAATATCATTTATTTTAGCTTTGGCTAAAGTTTCATAAATTTTAAAATTTGTTTTATATTAAATAAATCTTGTATAATTACATATAAAAAAATTATACTTATATATTGAGTAGTTAAAAAAATTACATGAAAGATCAAACTAAACTTTGTAGTTCCTTCTTTGCACATTTTTAAGAGTCCTATGACCCCTTAAGGTAGTGTAACCGCGGAATAAGAATGCCAGGACCATTTCTGGTATACCATTCATGTTTAGGTGGAATGCGCCATGAAGCATTGAGCTCGTGTTTTTCATTGATATCTAGTTCGTGAAAAGTTAATGAAGATTTGGTTATGGCGCTTTTTGAGCACTCTTTTGCCAGTCTGTCTGCGACTTTCTAACCATAGATACCAACAAATGATAAATCTCACTTAGCAATTTTTATTTAGCAATTGTAAATTGCTAAAATAAAGTTTTGGCATAATAATTTTTCTTTTTTGCAATTTTATAACCTACGTTCTGTAATCTTTTTGGATATTTTTAGTTAACAATAAAATGTACAGCAAAATACACCAAAGGTTTTGAATTGCGTTAACGCTTTTTAAGAATAGTTGGAAAATGCGATTCATTTATTTCTGGCAGTCTGGAAAAAAATTAAAGGAACCCATGGTATGGGGCACGTTTTCCAGGTCAACGTGCTTGCATTTAACTGCTTGCTGGAAAAATGTACAGTTACTTTTTCGAAAAGTAGCAATGTTAGTTTGTTAAAAAAAAACATTGGAGAAATGTTATAAAATCTTGTTTTCTTCCAAATAAATAAAAGAAAAATACATGATTAAAAAGAAAAACCATGGATAACTAGCCCCAGTCTCCCCAATCGTTTATTCTCTTAGCGAACCTCAAAATGACGTTAGAAAGGTGTCAACATTTTACCCCCTTTGTCTCCTCTAGAAAATGGGCGAGAGCGCAAGGATTTACTATCTTGGTGATTGTTAGTTGCCATACCAACAAAGTAAATCGTCAAAGTAATCTACTTAAGTAAAGCGAATAGCTAAGGACCTCCCATATTACCTTTAATGTAGTGTTCAACGTTTACTCAACCCATTCCCTATCTCTAGTTTAATACGATAATACAAAAAAAAAACGGGTCCCGGGAGAAGTGGTGGGTTTGATCGAAGATCGAAGTCCATTTCGCTAACAGTACTGGATGCAGGTTCGATTATCACCTTAGCCCTGGGTGTCACTTTTTCCCTCTATGTGTTTTTCCCTCATCTGTTGAAAAATATTGGAGAGCAAGAAGTCTAATGGTCTAATGGCCAGCAGCCATGATGGCATTTGTATATATAATAATATTCGCTCACACCATTAAACTGAAAACATATTAAATAATTTGATGTGGGGTGAATGTTTCTAAAATAATTAATAATATATAATAAATCTAATAAAATAAATTTCGTTATAATAAATAAATATGGTGGCTAAAATCTAGTTCGAAATTCGTGACTGTTAAAGACGAGGCAAAAATATTACTCTTGATAAGTATGCATAAGATAATTATCATAAATTTAATTATTTGTATTGCATCGCAAAATTTGGAATTTTGTTATTTTAACACATACCTTATCGTCATCCATGGCTATAAGTGTCTAAGCAAATGTTATTGATTTAATTTGTAAAATGTTAAAAAGCAATAACTATAAAGTAAGTTTAATATGATATTAAATATTATACGTGTTTCGACGCTCTACCTCAATCAACATCAAAATGTAATTCAATGAAGCATCGCAGTAAAGCTAGGCATACACAGAGGGACAGGACCAAGGACCGAATATGGGAACCTTCGCCAAACATCGCCACCCTTCGTCCAAGACATTATCGAATGCAATTTCACTTGTCAATTACTTGTTAAGTGTAAATAAGTGACATTTCAAACCAAACAAAAACGAGTTAAATGTGTTCGGAAATATCTTGGAAAAGGAAAAGTGTTTAAGATTTTCGAAGGTTCACATTCCTGTCCCTCCGTGTATGCCTAGCTTTAGGAAAAGGGATTTTCCCCTTCGCTCTTCCATCCATCGACGGAGGTTGTATGGATGGAGGAAAAAGAAAAACCTAACTGTGTTCAGAACAGAAAATGTATAAATGTTTTTTAAAAAATTCTATGTCAAGGACTATTTTTGTTTTGAAAAAATATTGTTTATCAAAGTAAAGTTAATCTCTCATACAATAAAAAAAATCATCAAATTTTTTTTTATATAAGCAGGTAATAAAATAATAAAACAAATTCAAAACTTGAGCAATTTTGCACTATAAAATACCTAAATAGTTGCGCTGAAATCCATGAGTTTCGTCAAGGATACTTCAAACATGATATCTGTCCTGACAAGCTAGTTTTTAAAAAAAGGCATTTATTATTAAAATTTTAAAAGGTTAAGATTTGTAAAATGAAATATTAATTGACATCTACATGTTTTTAAAGAAATAAAAGTCAATTAAAAATATTAATCGCTTGTCACTTTTCTTTATTCTCTTCTCTTTACATATGGCGAAACATCTTAGGGGTCAGTGGACTTCAAATCAAATCAATCTTTTTTTGTCACCATCAGGATTTCGATACCTTCTAAGCATTCTTACTCGTTTGTTTAACAAATAAAAAAAAAAACACGAAATTTTTTTTATTATTATTTTTTGCAGGACCTCCCTTTAGTGTAGTTAGAAAGGTTTTGTTTGAAAGATACCTGGCACTTCCTATAAAACAGGCCCGGACTGGCCCATCGGCCCTCGGACCGGTGCGCCTTTCTCAAAAAAAAAAAAAAAAAAAAATGACTAAAATTTTTTGAAGCCTAGATTCATCTTTTCGTAAGTATTCCGCACTTTAATGATGTGCACGGATACTTATTTTTTAAAGGGGATCTGCATATCTTTAGGGAAGACACGGGAGAACTAAACATTGCAGCAATGATAGCTAGAAAGGCGCCTTCACTCGGAGCCTCTGCTTCACTTCCATACAGGGCGCTGATGAGCCGGTTTAATAAATATTAAATTTTCATATGCATGGGATTACTTTAAGGTGGTATATGTTTGGTCTTACGTGATCCATTAATTAGATCGTTAGACGAAACAGAACTTTCAAAGGCAATCACCATGGCTTGACGCTTTAACACACTCGCAGGATCAATTGTAACTGTAAATTTTAAATGGGACATTTTGTTAAATATTAAAAAGCGATCTTATTAAGGCGCCTTCCTTTACATACAAGTGCCAAACGGCCTCCTATATATATATAACGCGTGCATTTCCCAATATATTATTAATCTTGGGTGCTGGATGTAAAAAAATCCAAACACCCAAGAAGTATTGGGATGCCTATGATATCACTCGCATATCATGGGCGGTTTTAAACTTCTTTTGATGCTCTGTGCGGAATCGTATTTATGATGTATCATTCATACACATGCTGTCATCGGATTTTTTGTAAAAAAAAATTTTGAATGAGGATTCTAAAAAAACATGCGTCAAGGAGTATTAGGGCGCCTTTAATTTCACACACCGTTTTTAAACTTTTTGCTAATATTTCTCAATTTTCTGAGTAAAATAGCGCCCTGTATATGAGACTTATGCCGCGGCCTTATGCACGCTAAAGATGGTGTGGTCTACAGCCCTGACGCCGTGGGCTCGAAGTTTGCGTTGGGTGCCAGGTTAGGTTTCGGCCACGCCACTTGCCCGCGTTCCTAAAATGTGAGGCTCATTGTCAATAACCCTAGAGTACTTCTAGTGCAACATTATCAATAAAACTAAATGTTAGTAAAAAAGGCATTTTTTAAAAACCTTTTAAATTTGGGTCTTGTTTATCAATCTTGAAAACCTGGTGCTGAATATTATTTGAATTGTTTCATTTTAACGCTACGATATCACATAAAGCGCCCTTGGACTTCGCTGTTTAAAATATCAATTATTGGTGCCGAATATTATTTAATTATTTAATAATCTTTATCGTGGTTAGCGTTCGTTTCTTTCTGTTGTTCTCTTTATTAGCTTCAACTCAGACCTAAGACTACATGTCAAATGTCAGAACTATTTTCACACTCCACAAAGAAAATTTAGACAAAATATATGCATCGTTTTGAAGAAATCTTTCTCACCATATTATGCGATTCAGCTGCTGTTTTGACTAAGTTTGTGCTGGTTGGACCTCGATTTGTTATGTGTTTTGAAGTTTCCCGGGTATCAAACGTCCAAATAAAAAGTGTAGGTTGCACATTTGACATCAGAAACCTTTTACTTTTTTTTGCTTAAATGTATCTTTCTGATTAGAGTTTTTTTTTTGTTTGAAAGGTATGATATCCGAGGCATCTTTGTACTTTTTGTCCATTTATGCGTTTAATAGTTGCAGAGGGTCGCGTCAATGTAGTTGAATTTGTTGGTTTGAGCTCTAAAAATACATTTTTTGCAATGAATGATCAAGTTCTGACAGTTTTTTGTGATTTAAAATCTAGATATCAGAGATATATCTTTGTGCTTTTTGTAGATCCGAATATTTTTGAGTAGGTATTAAAGTAACAATTGCCAAGGCCATAAGCTATTTTATAGTTAATTCATTACTTCTTGTTTTATTTTGTCGCATGAATTCTTCCTAAAATAGGTATAATTGTATTTACTTTTGAACGATGATAAACACTTTATATGTGAGCGAAGATTAATTGAAGAGCTTAGTGGAAGAACGTGCTAAGTGACAAAAAGGTGAAAACGAGATATTGAGCTTCAAAGTTTTTAGTTTGCAACTTTTCTGTCATTCACAAAATCATAGTTTTTTCGGCATGATATTTTAGTTTGGTTCTTCAAAATACTTGTTGTCTTTTGGCTTAGCCATACGTTACGTAATAACGCGTCATTTACGGAACGCGCGTGACGCCTCCTGCACTTGGCATGTTTTTCCTCCGAAATGCTTCAGATTTTTTCAGTCGTTTAGTGGAAGAAAGTGCTAAGTGTCATTTTTTAGGTAAATTTGATCCATACGAGTTTCATAATTTCTGTTCTAACATTTCGATTTTCAAAATTCTTTTTTTGTTTGGAAGACAGATCTTCCCAGATATCTTTTATACTTTTTAATCGTTTGCCTGTCCGTAAATCATTTTGTCCGTCCGTCTATATGCCTTTCAATCTCCGATACAAAGTGCCTGATTTTGAAAATTCCTTTTTTGGTTCGAACGTAAAAAATTAGATGAATACAATTATAGTGTTTGGCCACCTGCTCGTACGTCCGACTGTTATTTTGTTTCTGTCTGTACGTCCTACTACCCCCCCCCCCCCAACTTCTTTCGTACCCGTCCAATTTTTAAAGTTATTACTATCAATTACCTAATATAAAATAAAATATTAGGAAATAAAAGTATTGCAATGCGTTGAATACATTACAAAATGAAGATTTTGTGCTTTCTACACGTTTGTGCTCATTCTAAGAAATGTTTTTTTTTTACATTGATCCGTCTGTCTGTCTGAAATTACTTTACAGTTCAAAATAAAGGAGCTACGGACTTCAAATTTAGTACACGGGTTTCTAGTTCATGTTGGGCATCATAATAAGGTTTTCGAAAAAATTGCGCAT
The DNA here is from genome assembly GCA_023701765.1 of Hylyphantes graminicola. Taxonomy (NCBI): domain Eukaryota; kingdom Metazoa; phylum Arthropoda; class Arachnida; order Araneae; family Linyphiidae; genus Hylyphantes; species Hylyphantes graminicola. Next base: position 43,004,064 of record CM043113.1, on the reverse strand, counting down.
GCGCAAGAAGAGGCTGCTATAAACTTTTTTTGGTTTTAAAGGTATTTCTAAACAACGAAAATAGATACGGACTTCAAATTGGATACACGTGTTCCCTGTGCTAGTCGGACGTGAAAATAAAGTTTTCTGCAATATTATGCATGTGAAAGGAGTAGCTGCCATAGAACTTTTTAGGTTTGAAAGTTATTGAAAATACTTAAGGGATATAATGACTTTCAAATGAGCGTTTTGATTTATTAATCGGTAATTGAAAGTAATATAGTGTTACAAATTTCTAGTTTTTTTTTAAAAGATAATAGACACCTATTTTATACTTTTTGTTCGTCCGTCTGTCCCTACTGTTGCTATTTCTTTGATTATTTTAGCTAAAAGAAAGTAGGTTATATAGGTTATTTAAGAACTTCTTGCTTAATGTTAGATGAGTATGCCAAATGACAGCGATTGCACCCTCTAGATGGGAGAGTGTATGCTAGATGAGTAAGTTTAGAATTGAAAATATTTTTTAAAAAAATACATTGTCACTGAAATTATAAACTTAATACTTAATATAATAATAATACAAATCAACTTAATGAAAAGTATACAAAAAGATAGTAAAAGAAACATAAATGCATGTGAATAAAATAAATATTAAATTTAAAGATGTAAGTTTTATCAAAATAAATTTTTAAATAATTTTTAGATTAGAATAATCGAATTTAAAAACAAACTGTGATATAAAAAAAAAGTAAAAACTAGTTGTGTGTGGCAAGATATAGATCCTACGGATACTTACGTTTTTCTTTCTCCTTTTTAATGTGTTTAATAAATTTTAAGAAAGATACTTTAACAGCATTTCTACAGCAATACAACATGATCGTTTAAACAATTTATTTTTACAATCGTGATGCATAGTACTTTTTTAAAGTCATCTATATTTTAATAAATCTTAAGAACTTGTAACGTTTTATACATTGTTACTTTATTTTTACATCAATTATAATAAAAATATTGCAGTTTTACATAATGAAGCAATACCTGGATTAAATTTGCGCTTACCATATAAGCTGCTATTCGCATGCACGTTCAAGCAAAAAATCAGCTTTCCACTTGCTTCTTAATTCCAATTTAATAATTTTAGGAGTTTAGGACATTCCAGAAAATGCATTCGATAGCTTTAGAGATCAAACGTAAAATGGCTTTAAATGATTTTTGTATCCATAATTCATTGTTTTAAGAAGCCAGATGCTTTGAATGTTCATCGACGCAATGTTGTTTTAACGCGAACTGCGATCTCCACAGAGCAGGTGTAGCTTTATTTTAATTATACCATCTGTTCACTGCTAAATTATCTATTTTTATTACAATAAAAATCAGAAGACATTGAAATCAGACGATATTTTCTAAAATGTTAAACCTTTAACTCCGAATAACTGTAAAATAAAAATGCATTTTCTCCTGCTTTGCTAAATGCACTAAAAACCAGGTTTTAAGCAATATAAATTTTATTTCATTGGTTATATTTAATAATTAAAGTAAATTAGTAAATATTAATTACATTTTGTTAAATTCTTCTCGATTAAAACTACAAAAGAACCATTTGTTTTGCTATTAATGCAAGCGAAAGTCGAAATTTTCCGCAAACGATGTCACTTAGCACGTTCTTCCACTAAACGATCGTTCCGTAATCGGACGATTTCGGAGGAACAAAATGCTAAGGGCCCTTAGCATCTTCTTCCATTGAAAAAGTGGCGAAAACGCGAGCACCTACAAACTTCGTTTGCGAAAAATGTACGAAATCGAATGTTTTCGAAATTTTTGAAAGTTGTTATGTATAAAGGAGGTAATAACATGTACATTAGCACAAAAATCTCAATTTTTTCAAAAATGTCACTTAGCACGTTCTTCCACTCAGCTCTTCAATTTAAGTTTGGCTAAGAATATGCGGGAAGAGGGGGCGGGGCGCCCTTTGGAGAAGGGAAGGGCCGGTAAAACTGCGCCCTTGTTAGGGAGCCAGTCCGGCCCTGCTATAAAATATACAAAATTACAAAACAAAAATTATTTTTCAGTTTTATTGAACAATATAAATGGTATTAAATCCTGACGCATCAAAACGAAACTTCGTATAGAATACATGGTTGGTGTACATATATTTTCAGGCTTGTCTGCTTGGTCAGAGACCCGCTTACAAACCTTCGTCAAATAAGACAGCAAATAAAACTTATTTTAAAAAAAAAACTTTTAATACGCAATTTGTCAGTCAATACAAACTTTGATTATTATCAAATTGGTTCCTTTTATAAACCAGAATATAGGTAATTATATCACTTTCAAAAGATTTATACAAAATCTAATATTGAATTATTACTTGGAGACGGACGATCGAGAAAGAACTGAAGGACGTGGGGACAACATGGCGGGAGGCGAAACATCTGGCCACCAACAGAGTGAGATGGAGGAAATTGACGGAGGCCCTATGCTCCAGTGATGGAGTGACAGAGGGCTAAGTAAGTAAGTAATATTGAATAAATTAATTTTGAAGTAGCAAAAATTTCAATGAAACACAATAAGCAAAGAACAAGTTTGCAAAATATGCACAATTTTAAAACTTAAGATAATTATTTAATAAATTACAGATACGTGCCTCTAGTGGTGAAGGTACGATTTTTTGCTGAAAGGAATATGACATTCTTTTTCATTGCAGCATTTCTATTTCGGCGCTTGTGAATCTCTTCTGTTTAAACGCCATTGGAGTAAGTTGTAATACGATGGTGGGAATCATGCAAACCTCCGTTCGATGTAAAACAAACGTCAAAACACGCCTTTGTAAAAAGTAACAGCAGACGTACACTCTTAAAACAAAAGAGTGAAATACACTCATATGAGATAAGTGCATTTTCGACACTGGAAAGGAGTGAAAATTAACTCAGACTGAGTTAAAATCACTCGTTTGGAGTGATCCTGTCCGAGTTTTAACTAAACAAACCAGTGAAATCCACTCCAATAGGATAAGTGCATTTTCGACACTAAAAAGAGTGAAAATTAACTCAGACTGAGTTAAATTCACTCATTTGTTTTAAGAGTGTAAGTATACAGTTATTTTTTACAGTGTGCGGGAATGTCAAACTACACAAAAAGTAGCTAAATTATTTTTGTTTAAAAAAAACGAAATAGCAAATTTATTAAAAAAAATTCGAACAAGAATTAATAATTCAAAATAATAAGTTATTAATTTAAACTCTACTTCCCAAAGCACGAACTAGTATTGCCTTGGTATGCAACAACGGCCCAATTTCTGACACTTCTCACATAACTCTTGGAGATGAGGTTCTTTATCAAAATAAAAAGGCACATCATAAGGATCATATCTTTCCAAAGGTCTCTGCAAAAATATTAAAAAAGATTAGCTATATTTAACATAAACAAGGCACTTTCAAAAGGATTTTCAATTACCACTCGATAATAGATTTTGGATTCGAATTTTGTTAAAGATTTGCTCGTGAAAAAAACTACAAATTTTTTATGAAACCATTAGGCAAGTTGGTGAATGCTTCTTTTCAACACTCGAGGCATTTAGTGCCTTTAAAATCTTCTAAGCACAATAGCGATACTACAAAGGTGCCACCTAAACTCCCGCTATAGAGAGATAAGAAATAACTTTAGGAAATCGCCATTAAATTTTCATGAATCATATTTTATTTACGTTTTTTTAAACTATAGAATAGTTACGTAGATGATGTGCACAATTTTTAGAACTATACACTTGAATAACAAATTAACCCTCTAATGTATATTGTTGCCGTTTGGCAAGAAGTAATCCACTTTATTCTATTAAACTAGAGCTCCCTCTCGACAAATTTGTGTTTTTTCATCTATTACATTCCATTTTGAAGTTTTAGTTACTAATAATCCTCATAGATGACAGTAGTAAAAGTGTATTCAAAATTAAAGAGTGAGGTTATTAGCTTTTGTGAAATTACGTTTTTTCAGTATTTAAAGTATAATAATATTTTTACTAAATACTAATAAATTGCTTTGAAAAATTAATTATAGTTTAAAATGGTCATTTCGAAATATATTTAGTAGTTTTCTAGTAATTATTATCAGAATCGGAATTTTGTAGTTGGTTTTTGTCATATGGAAAAAATTTTAAAAATTCAAAATATTTAAATTCTAATGCAGTTAAATTTTTTTCAGTATTTTTCCCACAATATATGAGTATTAAAGACGGATATACATTTTTTGGGGATAAAAATAAAAATTCATGTATTAGAGGGTTAAACTGTATTGCGACTAGAATCTTACTAAAGCCCTTAGTACGGTTTTCATTTCGACCGCATGTTATAGATCCAATTGACATCTCACATTGCCTCTGCGATCATTCATCACCGAAGTACAGCGAACAATAAGAGAAATTTAACGTTTAAAACGAGCATAAGGATAAATAGTCAGTCTCTTACCTGCTCGTATGGATACACATAGATATGGCACTTAATGCACTTCTGCCCCATGTTAGCCCAGCTGTTGGCGCTGCTCCACATACGATTACATTTAGGACACTTATATTCCCCAAAGCAACGATTGTTATTCACGAACCCTTTTGGTTTATCCTGTTTCAAAACAAAATAGTATATTTCTGTAAGAAAGTATTGAGAAGCTAAACTATTTAATTTTCATATAATACTCGTATTTTCCATGTCTTCAAGTGATTAAATAACGACGACCGATTTTTAAGATTTTCTTTTTCGTTTTAGAAACTGGTTATTGGTTTTTTCCAGTTAGTTTTTTAAAAAAAATTCAAAATTTAATTCAACGTTAATTTTTTTTGCGGTAGTTGAAATGCAACTTCTTTGATGGATTGGTTTTTTTTTGAACATTTTTCGCGCGGCTATCTATTTCTAACATCCGGTTTAACGAACTATCAACGTTGATGGAGTATCACCAATAACTTGCCTGTCCCCTGACTGTGAAGTGAACGCTCCTAAGTATCCCTCCGCCAAACTGAACTGTGCTTCGTTCGAAGCGAACAGTCTTACTTATCTTTTTGAATCCTGCTCTCTAAGAAGAGCCACGCTAGTAACCTATCCCTAATGGCGGGACCGTTGGTCCAGTAAATCGCCCTAAACTTCATTATTAATTCCATAACTTAAATTGATTGTTCTAATGATGTTAAATAAAAGTCTTTCTCAATCTACACGTTGCTATCTGCTACAAAATCCCATCAAAGGTTATGGGCCCAGCAGGCCCAACCACTGCGCGGTGACGTACGAGGCCTAACACGAGGCTTAGAGACTTTGTATAACGAAAAGCCGGCTTCTCGAACTTTTCCCCCGTTTCCTGTCTTCAACGAATAGAAGATGTCATCGAATCAGTCAAACATCCAAAAACTTGGAAAGGACAATTACGATACTTGGAAACTACAAATCGAGGCCATCCTGGTTAAAAACGATCATTGGAACTTTGTTACTGGAGCGGAACCAAAACCGGAAACCGATGCCGAGAAGATCGCCAAATGGATTTCCGACGACCAAAAGGCCAGAGCCGACATTATCCTGTCCATGTGCCCGAGCGAATTGTGTCATATAAAGCAGTGCTCCACTTCTAAAGAAGTCTGGGATAAACTTAAAGATGTTTACTCATCGAAAGGTCCTGCGAAGAAAGCGACGCTCTTGAAACAACTTCTGTTTAAGAAGATGTCCTCGTCAGAAAATATGTCCGACCACATAAACAGCTTCTTCGTGACGGTCGATAAACTACAAGAAATGGATATATCAATCGTCGACGACCTACTTTCTATACTTTTACTGTACAGCATTCCAGACAGTTTCGAAAACTTCCGGTGCGCGATCGAGTCCAGAGACACTCTCCCAGCTCCCGACGCACTAAAAATCAAAATCTTAGAAGAATCGAAATCCCGACGTGGCGGGGAAAGTCAACAAGATATCCCGAACGCCTATTTATCTTCAAAAAGATTCAACTCGCATTCGAAATCCACTTGGAATCAAAAACAGAATGATAAAAAACAGCAAAATAAAAACATCGTGTGTTCTTATTGCTCGAAAAAGGGTCATAAATATGACGTCTGCTATAAACGCCAGCGAGAAATGAATAAAAAGAACTATCCCAATCAAAAGGAAAGCTCAACACCTGCCGTCGCCATGGCAACGAAGGAGCAAGAAAAAAAGAATTCCACGCCAGAAGAAGCAGTCGCCGCTGTATGCTCCAGGCGAAGTAACAAATTTATCCTAGACAGCGGGGCATCCAGTCACATGATTTTCGATAGCTCAATGTTTTTCGAATTTACATCACAAGTGGACTCTTATATAACGTTAGCAGACGACAAACCCGCTAAAATAACGGGTAAAGGATCCGTCAGAATAACTGTTCCAGATGAAGAATATGGTACAAGGACATTGAAGCTAGAAAATGTCCTATGCGTTCCTGAACTCAAAACAAACCTGCTGTCAACTTCCAAGTGTACCCGTGACAACCGAATAGTAGTATTCGACGGTCACGAAGCTAAAGTACTTTCAGAAGATGGTTCTACATTGCTCCGAGCTGAAAGAAAAGGAAATCTATATTTTGTCGAACCAATCGAAGAAAGGGCAGCTGTCGTCACCGAATTAGAAATCTGGCATCAAAAATTCGGTCACCTAAACATGAACGATCTGAAGAAGTTACGATCACAAAATATGATCAAAGGACTATCTTTCAAAAACAACAATGACTCTATTAAGGACTACAAAATCTGCATTCAAAGTAAGCAATGTGCCACCCCTTATCCGAAAAAGTCTAAATTTGTTGCAAAGGATATCCTCGAACTTGTACATTCGGACTTGTGTGGTCCTATGAAGATTCCCTCACTTGGCGGATCGCGATATTTTGTGACATTCATCGATGACAAATCAAGGTACACCGAAATATTCTTCCTAAAGAATAAAGATGAAGCAAAAGATGCATTTCTGAAGTATAAAGCCTGCAATGAAAATCGTACGGGTAAGAAGATCAAGGTTTTACGAACAGACAACGGCCTAGAATACGTGGGTAAAGAATTCGACCAATTCTTAAGCCAAGAAGGTATACGCCGAGAAAAATCTGCTCCCTACAGTCCACAACAAAACGGAGTAGCAGAGGTCAAGAACAAGATTTTTTGCTCCACAGCGAGATGTCTACTCTCCCAAGCAAACCTTGATTCAAGTTTTTGGGCCGAAGCAGTTCGAACCAGCGCACACATCAGAAATCGATGTCCAACCAAAGGCGTAGCAGAAAACAAGACCCCATACGAACTATTCTTCGACAGAAAGCCATCAGCATCTTACTTCAAAATTTTCGGACAAAAAGCATTTGTGTTAAACAAACCCAAAAAAATCCAAATTCGAACCAAGATCACATGAAGTAATCTTTATTGGATACTCCGACGAAGCGAAAGCCTATCGTTTTTTCGATCCCAAAACAAGAACTGTCATCGTAAGTCGAGATGCTAAGTTCATTGAAGAAATGAATCCAACTTTAGAAGAAGATGAGCAATGGTACGATTTCCCCAGCGAAGATCCAGATCCAGCAGCCGACACTCACGGAGAACCCAATCCTGAGACCATGTCCCCGCCGCCAGCCGACCATCAACCAATGAGAGCTGAGCAGTCCCTTGGCGACGACGACGTCACTTCAGGAGAAGAGGAGGAACCGGATGGCGCAGAAAAGCTCCGAAGGGTTGCCGGGCGCCCACGGAAAGAGAGGACGATGAACCCAGGGCGACCAAGGAAGCTGTATCAATACGCCAAGTTGGCGACCGCCAATAGCGCCATGTTTACATCGCCAGCGAGCGGGAGCGGAGAAGTCGTGTTGACATCCCCCAGCTTCGCCGAAGCCGTACAAAGTAAACAAAAGGATGACTGGATCGCAGCCATGGAGGAAGAATATCACTCACTTCAACAACAAGAAGCTTGGAAGCTCGTAGAAAGACCAAAGAATGAAAAAATAATCCCATCCAAATGGGTATTGAAGACAAAGTTTAAACAAGATGGCACGGTGGACAAGTTGAAGGCCCGCCTTGTCGCCAAGGGCTGTTATCAAAAGCCAGATGATTATGAAGACAGTTTTTCTCCGGTCTCTCGGCTATCTTCAATTCGCGCTGTCATCTCATATGCTGTCGAAAAAGATCTGAAAGCATATCAACTGGATTTTGTAACAGCATATATCAACGGCGACATTGATGAAACCGTTTACATGGAGCTACCTGAAGGTTTTGAAGAACCAAATAAAGTTTGCCTGTTGAATAGATCGCTTTATGGGCTAAAGCAATCAGGTCGACAGTGGTACAAGAAATTACATGAAAAGCTTAACTCGCTTGGTTTTGGTGCTCTTCAATCAGACCCTTGCATTTATAAATTAAATACTGCCACTCAAGAAATCATTGTGTGTGTTTTCGTAGATGATTTGTTGTGTTTCACAGATTCAGAAAACAGCTACTTTTCCATTCGCGACAAACTAGCATCATCATTTAAAATGAAAGATTTGGGACGTCTACATTATTGCCTAGGAATTGAATTTTCACAAGACCAAGGAAAATTAAAGATGACGCAGACAAAATACATTGATGACCTGCTTAGAAAGTTCGACATGGAAGATGCGAAGACAGTGTCAACACCATTGGACCCAAATCAAAGATTAACAGCTGACATGAGCCCAAAGACCGACGCTGAAAGATCTGAGATGAAAGACATCCCTTACCAGTCCCTGATCGGATCACTGATGTACAGCTGTGGAAATAAAAAAGTACCCACTTGAGGTTATTTCCTCCGTTAGTCACCCTATAGAATCGGACCTTTTTGAGATTGTGTACAATTAACATTCTGAGTTAATTGCATGTTACAAAATTTGCATAAGGGGCCGTCCTCATATTACAAATATTGCGATCTTTGAAATTTCCAATAGCAACACCCCTTTTTGAATCCAGATTTCAAATCTCTGACCTATGTTAATACGAAATGCCAAATTTTGTTAGTTTTTAAGCATTATTAGAGGAGTTAGAGACGTGCAAAGTTTAGGTCCCATAATGTTAAATGAGTTGCACATAAAAAACTATCCCGATCTATAAATAATTAAGATAATGAAACGAATTTTTTACTGAAAAGAAATTATAATAACCCAAACAAAATGCATTCAATATTGGGGTATTTAAAACAATTTTTATATTTTTAAATAATTATTATATTAATTTTTTTAAAAAATATGAATAGAAACCCCTTAATATTTTTAAAGAAATAAATTTAAGACAAGAAGATTAAGCGAAATCCCAATTTTAAATTTTTTTTTATTCATAATTTGCTGAGTAAATCACAAAATACCTTTTAATTACCCTTTAGGGGACTGTGTATAAGATTACGTGTGAAATTGATAAATAAAGACGGCTTTGCATGCATGCTTGCTTGTCATTTTAAAGATGGTCCCCAAAAGGTCCACAAATGATTCGATTGAATAACTCGTCAAATATTCATCCAATTGTAACAAAAACTAGGATTTAAGGGTTTTCAAGAGTGCTTAACATTTCTAAGTTATTAAAATTGGGTGTTGCCATTGGAAATTTCAAAGATCGTAATATTTTTAATATGAAGACGGCCCCTTATGCAAATTTTGTATCGTGCAATTAACTCAGAATGTTAATTGTACACAATATCAAAAAGGTCCGATTCTATAGGGTGACTTACGGAGGAAATAACCTCAAGTGGGTACTTTTTTATTTCCACAGCTGTACCTCTCAGTAGCTACCAGACCCGACATCACCCACAGTGTCAACTTCCTCAGCCAATTCAACAACAATCCTGGAAAGCTCCATTGGCAAGCAGCGAAGAGAATCCTCAGATACCTGAAACTCACCAGGGATCAAGGCATCGAATTCAAGAAGACGGGTGAACCCCTCACTGCATATGCTGATGCAAATTTTGCTTCTTGCACTTCCGATAGAAGAAGTTTCACCGGATTCATCTGCAAGTACGCTGGTGGTGCCATTACATGGGAAGCAAGAAAGCAGCGAACAGTGGCCTTGTCAACAACTGAAGCTGAATACATGGCACTGTCAGAAACATCGAAAGAAGTGGTCCATCTAAGAAGATTTTTTAGTGAATTATCCCCTTCATGTGTTTGTGATCCGACAATAGTGTTCAGTGATAATCAGTCTGCACAAAAGCTAGTGCGGAACCCAGTGTTTCATGCACGAACAAAGCATATTGACGTCCGTCATCACTTTGTGCGCGAAATTTACGAAAAGGGTGATATAAATGTTGTTTACTTAAGTACCAACGACATGCCAGCTGATGTTTTGACCAAATCATTGTGTGCACCCAAGCATAAGTATTGTTGTCAACTCATGGGACTTACATAAACAGACAGGCAACTCATCGTTGAGCGGGGGTTTGATGGAGTATCACCAATAACTTGCCTGTCCCCTGACTGTGAAGTGAACTCTCCTAAGTATCCCTCCGCCAAACTGAACTGTGCTTCGTTCGAAGCGAACAGTCTTACTTATCTTTTTGAATCCTGCTCTCTAAGAAGAGCCACGCTAGTAACCTATCCCTAATGGCGGGACCGTTGGTCCAGTAAATCGCCCTAAACTTCATTATTAATTCCATAACTTAAATTGATTGTTCTAATGATGTTAAATAAAAGTCTTTCTCAATCTACACGTTGCTATCTGCTACAAAATCCCATCAAACGTAAATCCATGCGTTATTTCCAAATGACAAAATTTATTATAATTAGGGTGATGCTAATTCTCACGTATTACTAGCATATAGAAGGCTTTTCAAGAATAAGAATTATTATAAACACTTTGATCACTTAAATTTAAGTACTTTTCTGCATGGCATTATCCATTAGTACAAAATTATTACTCTTACACTATGGGGCAAGGCCCCTGCTCGCTAAAGCTCGCCAACCCCCGAGAATTGCTACGCGATTCCTCTTTGTTTGCTCCGTAAACAAAGAAACAAGACTAAGATATTTTAGTTAAAAGGTCCCGAAAAGCGGGGAGAGTGCGTAAGACAAAAAAGGGAAGATGCATCGGCTTCGGCTGTTTTTACGATGCGTGACCGGAAACTCAAGACCGATGCCAAGAGTTGAAAAATAAGCTAGTTTCCGTGGGACTGCTCCAGGGCATCACGTAGCTCTAGCGCTAAGCAACGATATAAAGACACGGGACGCAACCTGAAGCAGCCCCGGCACAAAACAAGCTCACCAGCCACACTTACTTTCAGCGTTTCTGACCTTTTCTGATGGGCTAAAGCCGCGTAAGTTACGTGGCTTTCAAATGTCCGACAATTACAATTTTATATTAAATAGAGATAGAGATACTGGTAAACAATACTGAGAATCAATTTTAGTCATTATGTAATTATTACAATAAATATATATTTACCAAAACTGCTTTTAAAAATTTCAAGGCAAAAAAAACATTAGTTTTGAATTGCTTGGATGTTTTTGTTTAATTAACGTCGCACTAGTTGTTGTAAATGAACAATAGCGCATATACAGGGTGTTATAAAAAATCCAAATGCAAAAAACTTTGAGACACTTACTAATCAAGAAGGGGGGAAAAGAATGGAATCATAAAAAACAAACTCGTCTCTTGACCAGGGTTCTAAATTACGAGGCGTAATTGGATGTGTTGGCCATTATTAGCCATAATGGGCTACTCATCGTAATTGTAACCTTGGTCAAGAGACGAGTTTCTGTATTATAATTCGATTCTTTTTCGTAATAAAGAAACTCGTCTCTTGACCAGAGCTCTAAATTACGAGGCGTAATTAGCTGTGTTGGCAGTAATTGGACATAATTGACGACGCCTCGTAATTTAGATTCCGGTCAAAAGACGAGTTTGTTTTTTATGATTATTCTTTAGGATTCTGTCTTTTTTATGATTCCGTTCTTTTTTCCCCTTCTTGAATAGCAAGTGTCTCAATTTTTTGATGCATTTGGATTATTCATTCAAGCTACAGACCACTCCGAATAGGGAGCGTTATTTTATAACCACCCTATACTACCAGGATTTTTGAGGAACATTGAATGGATGTCCTAAATCGAACTAAAGCTTTACATAATGCTAATTTTCTCATTTATTAGGGACTGTTCGGAGGAGGATTGTAAATCTAGTCATGATTTAGGTTGTTGTATTGAAACTGCTTGCCGTTAAAAAAATATTGTTTTACGGGACTGCAAAACACTGTAGTGCAAGTGAATAGATAACCTTAACCACCCAATGTATCCCCTATCTTTTATTTATCTAAAAAAGTTACTTAGGGCCTTTTCACACGGAGCACCTTGATCACGGAACTTCCATAGGAATAACATGGAGAACCGCTGTAGAGAAAATTTCATTGAACTTTTTCGTGGAGACACGAAAATCGGTAAACCGGTTTTGCGGAGAGATATAGGTAGCCAATCAGCATCAAGTATAGCTCTGACGTCTTGTTGGCAAAATCGAGTTTGCCAAATTGAGAAAAATCTACTTTAATGCTCGCCAATGTTGATTTTGGTAGTTACTACTCCTTGTTAAATCGGCTTGTGGGGAGCCTTGTGGTTAAGATCTCGATCTCGTTATCGTAAGGTCTCGCGATCGAGTCTCGGTACCACTGAAGACCCACCGAATATGCGGAGTACGTGCTCGTTAAATCTGTTGGGACCGAAAGTCCTGTGAGTGGTCATTGCACATTTTCCCACAGTTACAGGTCCCTGGAGACTATTTCCCTCTGTCTAAATTGTGGAAATGGCGCGCGATAGATGGCAGCATCTGTCACGCATGTGTGCGATGTGTGTTGTGTCTGTCTTGCATGATGAAGGATTATAAGCGGGTCTATGACCAAGCACACAAGCCTGAAATTATATAGACACCAAGTAACCAATTCCTACACGTGATAGAAATTTGTAAAAATATTGAAAAATTGAAAAAAAATTTGCTAAGACTAGCGATAAGTATCATTCACAACAACCACTCCAATAACGTGTGACGTTAGAATCTTTGCAGGTGGACAACCCTGTCCGAGCAGTTCCGTGCACAAGGAATACCGTGTGAAAAGGCCTTTAAAGGTTCGATTGAATTATTTGTATACTGAAGGTTTTTTTTTATATATATTTATACTAAAATAATATCTAACAAAGAAAAAAACCTTAGTTATTAAGAAGTATATGTCAGGAAAATCAGCTAAAACTAATTTTAAAACCAGTGTTAGAATTTAAAAAATCATCCCTGTGAAAAAAATATATTTAAAAGGTACAGCTGCGGAAATAAAAAAAGTACCACTAGTGATTATTTCAGCCATTAGTCACCCTATAGAATCAAACCTTTTTGAGATTGTGAACAATTAACGATCTGTGTTAATTGCATGACACAAAATTTGCATAAGGGACCGTCTTCATATTAAAAATGTTACGAACTTTGAAATTTCCAATGGCAACACCCAATTTTAATAACTTAGAAATGTTAAGCACTCTCGAAAACCCTTAAATCTAAGTTTTTGTTACATTTGAATGAATATTAGATGAGTTATTCAATCGAATCACTTGTGGGTCTTTTGGGGACCATCTCTAAATGACAAGCAAGCATGCATGCAAGGCCGTCTTTATTTATCAATTACACATGTAATCTTATACACAGTCCCCTAAAGGGTAATTAAAAAATATTTTGGGATTTACTCGGCAAATTATGACTAAATTTTCTTAAAAATTGGGATTTCGCTTAAACTTCCTGTCCTGAATTTATTTCTGTAAAAATATTAAGGGGTTTCTATTCATATTTGTTTTAAAAAATTAATATAATAATTATTAAAAAATATAAAAATTGTTTTAAAGACCATAATATTGAATGCATTTTGTTTGGGTTATTATAATTTCTTTTCAGTAAAAAATTCGATTCATTATCTTAATTATTTATAGATTGGGATAGTTTTTTATGTGCAACTCATTTAACATTATGGGACCTAAACTTTGCACGTCTCTAACTCCCCTAATAATGCTTGAAAACTAACAAAATTTGGCATTTCGTATTAACATAGGTCAAAGATTTGAAATATGGACTCAAAAAGGGGTGTTACTATTGGAAATATTAAAGTTAGTAACATTTTTAATATGAAGATGACCCCTTATGCAAAATTTGTGTCATGCAATTAAATCAGAATGTTAATTGTTTACAATTTCAAAAAGGTCCGATTCTACAGGGTGACTAACGGCAGAAATAATCACTAGTGGTACTTTTTTTTTATTTCCGCAGCTGTACTAGAATAGAGTAGAAGAAGTACGATAATTTGATCAATGATCATTAGTTAGTTATTTAAAAAAAATTCTAAAGATATACGCACATAAAATTTATAAATTTTTCTGGTCATGAAATTATACATTGTTATACTACATGTATTTAAAAAAAAATTAGGATCTTAAAAAGTGAAAATTTACCGGTTCCATTGGTAAAACTTGCCGATTAAAAATTTACTATTTTATAAATTTAAGTATTTACGTGCATGTATTTGCAGAAAATATTTGAGTTCTTATGCTAAATTCCGGTTTAAAAAGGGATGTGAAATTATCATAATTTTTATCATTCAGATTTTTTTTATCTGCTTTAAATAATGATTACTATTCTTAATCTTCTTAATCTATATGGTATGGTTCATAGTGATAAGTCAGTTTAATATTTTAAAAAGAATATGATCACGAGTTCTTTCCGGTATAGTAAAGTTGCGCATTGCATAAATTTTATCACAAGCAAAGCAGTTTAAAAAATACATTTTATCAATAAATAACTTTCTATGTACGGCGTCACATTCTGAATATAACTTTTACATTTTTTTTGACAAACTTACAAATGATTATCAATTAAAACGAAAAAGAAACGAATATTTTACTCAGTGAAATATATTTTTAGACAAAAAATATCCAGCAAACCGTTGTTTTGTCCAGTATGACGTAAGAGCTAATGCTATTTGATGGAGAAATAAACTTCTTTGAAATAATTAGTGAGAATTGAAAGTTAAGCTTATATAACGCTTATACGAAACTTTTTTTAACATTGAATAACTATATCTACAAAGAAACAAATTTAATAAATAAAAAAATGTTTAGACTGTCCATCTCTCTTAATGGTGTCGCCATCTTTTAACTATTTTTGTACAAAATTCTTTGGTCTAAACTTAGTTGCAAATTTAAAGTTTACTTTTCTCATTCTTTTTTTTTTAAAGGAATTGCTAATGGAATAAGTTCAAAGGAATTATGAGTTTAAGTAAATTCCATTTATTTCGGGTTGTCATTTTCTTGATGCATCCATAAATAAATTTCAAAATTCGATTTTAAATTTAATTCTAAAACTAAAATCCAACTACTTGTTTATAGTACCACATTTTACTTACAAATATAAACAGCTGTAAAATAACCAGTTTAAGCCTTAAATTTGTCTGTCTTAAAGAAATTATTCAATTATAATAATGTAAAATATGAGTCATAATATAATTTAAAGTAATCGTATACATATAATTATTTAGTATTGTATAAATTTCTCATACGTAATATTTTTTGTGGTTAAATTAGTGAAGAAATATAATTTATCATAATGTAACATTGTTATCAGAAATCAATGTTATGTAAACTAAAGGCAATTTATTATAAAAAAAATTATTTAGTAATTATAATTCGTTACTATGAACTCAATATTATATGAAATTATGTGTAACTAAAATTTGATGATAAATACGTTCGTTATTTTTTTTATTTATTTATTTTACTGCATTCAAAAACATTTTGCATTAAAAAGTTAATCAAACCTTTCATATAATAAATTTAACTACTTTAATAATTTAATGTACACTTATTTTTTTAATATTTTTTTTTTGTAATACATTTTTTAGACAATGTAGACGCACTAGTATAGCATTGATATTGAAATTTACTTTCTTAGGATTAAAACAAAAAAAATTTAAAAACTTTGGTTAATCTAAATCTAATAAACTTTTCAAAGGGCATAAGTCACATCCATACCTTGATTTATCTTTTGTATTTTTGCATGGTATTTTGTTTAGTAGAAGTTACATACGTTATCTTCAATTAATGTTTTTCAAATTAATCTCTCAACATCGCTAGGTGTATTGAACAATGTTATCATGAAATCTGTTGGCGAGGTCTTTATTTATCATTTTAATCTTAGAAAAAGGTATTCTATAATAGGAAAAGTTAATTTAGTTCATTACTAGTCTTTACACATTTTGGTTTATAAATTTTAACTTAATGTGAATAACAATAATACTTTACCTTCAATTAATGTTTTTCAAATTAATCTCACAACGTTGCTCAGTGCATTGAACAATGTTAATCTGAAATATGTTGATGATGAGGCCTTTATTTGTCATTTTAATAGAAAAAAAGGGATCGCCTGTTGCAAAAAGTTAATTTAGTTTCAAGTATTTGCCCATTTTAATTTAGAAAATTAAAATTAACTTTAATTTTCTAAATTAAAATGGGCAAATACTTGAAACTAAATTAACTTCTTGCAATTGGCGATCCCTTTTTTGATGAAGGATGGTGAGAAGCTGTCAAACCGTCTGCGTAAGTAACAAGTAAAGTAAGGAAAAAAAATAGTGGGAAAATAGGTTTAGACATAGGCCAACACAGACCACAGTTTGGAGTTATATGTTTAAATTTTTTAAAGGTGAACAGTTAAATTTCAAAGATGACAGAAAAAATCATTAAAACCTTCAATCGAAATGTTAAACGCTTGCTTTTAGGAAAACCAAAGTAGTAGGAAACCATCTGTATCTTAACTTTTGGTGTGTTTTTATCTCAGTTGCTAATCCGACTTTTAATTACTTTTTCTCAGGCATCAGTAAGAGAAACTAAGTTCTGGAATGTTTTGTGCTAAGATTCCACAAAGAACAGTACTTTAACTTAGGAAGCCTATCTAGTGGTTGAACTTTATTTAGCTTAAGAGGAGTTACCATAAAAAATTTACCCATTCAATGCGTAACTTTATTAAAATGTATTTGTTTAGTATCTTGCGTATAAATAATAAGTTTCCTCCAAAAAGTACTTCCAATTATTCATTTCCTATTGCAGTTTATAATAGTTTTTGGTTTATTTCATTTCTTTCTAAAAAAACATTTCTTCAATACAAATTCGTGTAGCTCTAGTGCGACGATAATTCAAACCTATCTACCTCAATAAAAATGGGGCCCGGAAGGCCCAGTGGTTTGGACCCGTTATCAGTCTGATCGCTGTGCCGGGTGCCGGCTTGATTCCCGCTTACGCTCTGGGTGTATTTCTTGCTCTGTGACAGTAAAAAATTCTTTTTGTGTCTGTCTTACTTGGGGGGGGGGAGCTTTATAAGCGGATCTGATCAAGTACATATCCCGAAATATCTATGTACCTACCCCTCAATAAAAATTGAGAATGTTGAATAATTTATTTTGTACTAAATTATAGTATTATTTATACGAAAAATTATTTCTGCAATACCATGATATGATATCTTTCTAAATTTTTAAAACAGTTTTTTATTAAAAAAAGTTATTTTTCTATATTACTAAATTAAAAGTTTCCAATTTATTTTTTATCATATCAAATTGACGATAATTATTAAAACGGTAAGTAATTTTTTTACCGTTTATGACGGTTTTTAACTCTTATTTATTTAACAAGTAATAACTGTTTAGTTTTCATCTATTTCTTTGTAGACGATACGCATTTTTACTGCAATATATGGTTCGTGAAGAAATTCTAAGAATGGTTATAAGTGGTGGTGAAGCTCTGATAATAATGATCAATTATAAATATTCTTAATTATTGCTAACTTCTATTTTAGGTCTATATATGAAAAATATGTTCTTTGTACTGACTAATTTTAATGTTATTTTTTTATTGTAAACAACCCCAAGTTTTCGCATTATTAAGTTATTGAATTACAATAATAATATGTGAATTGGTGAATTGGTGAATTGGGTAGTTATTGTGATATTTGCTCGCCAGACAAGGCTGCTTAATCACATTGCTCCTGTATTTAGGATACTGAGTTCGAGACTAGAGTTGAAGGAACACTGTCAACATCGGGGAGAGTCAACTGGATTGGAAAATCTGATTGATAAACATGATTATAATCTTGGTCTTGATTGCTGCGTTTTCGGTCATGTCGAAAAGCCAAGGAAAATATAAGGGCATAATACCGAGTTGGTTTCTTAATTTGGTTCTAGCTGCGTTGAATTTTTTACATTCCAAAATCATATGGTCGATGGTTTCTTCCGTTTTGCAAGTAGCACAAAGGGGCGAAGAGGCAAGCCCCATTTTATGGAGTTTAGAATTACTCGGAAAAGTCTTAGTTCTGATCCTCGAGAGCAAGACATCAAATCTTCTATTTGGAGGGAGAAGTCTGTGCTTAGGATCAATTGTTGTTAAAAAATAGAAATCCTTGGCGTATTTACTGTCAGCCCATTTCTGGGTATTTTCGTTGAAGTACTGAGAATGAAGAAGATTGTACACATCTTCGATTGGAGTCCATTTAATAATTTTATTGTCTGGAGCATTTTTAGCGGCTTGATCAGCTTTCTCATTTTCTTCGATACCCTTATGACCCGGGGTCCAGATCAACGTAATAGATTTGCAGAGTTGCACAACCTTCCTGATCTCCTCGTTGATGAAAGTTATTGCACTGTGAGACTTATGGTTGAGCTGGTTGAGAGCACAAAGGACAGAGTAACTGTCAGACAGGATAATGTAGTGGTGATTGGCGTTGATAAAGGTTTTAATTGCGAGGTAAATTGCAAAGGCCTCTCCAGAGAACACAGAGCACAGAGGAGCAATAGAACCAGCAATAGGAGTTTGGTTTGTAATGTCAATGGCCGCAATTTTAGTTGAAGAAGGACATTTAGAAGCATCGGTAGATAAAATAATAGAGTCAGGATCGAGGCTACTTTTGTATTCTAAAAAGAGGATTTGGATAATGGAATCAGGCAGAGCCTTGTTTTGAAAGGGCAGATCTTTTAAATGAATGTGAATCTTATTAAGTTTTTTGCTAAAGACATTGATAGGAATAATATCAGCCACTGCTACTCCAGAGTCTTGAGGACAGTTCCTAAGGATTCTCCCCAGAGACTGCGTTCTTTTGAGTCTTTGAGAGAGGCTCGCCCTCTGAAAGAGGTCAACCAGGGAATGGTTTTGAGTTATAGCGAATTGTTTAAAATAAAATTTTTTAGCAAGCAGTTGATGTCTTGAAAAAACAGAAGATTCATTAGCTTCTGCCAGGAGGAGGGGAATGGGAGTCCAGCGCGGGAGACCAGTAGCTATTCTCAACGCACTATTATAGATAACTTCTAATTTATTGTAGTATGTTTTGCTAGTACCGAAAAAAACCTGGCAGCCATAGTCCAGGGAACTACGGATGCATGAGTTGGCAATTTGAATCAGGTGTTTAGAGCGGGCACCCCACGAGTTGGAAGCAATGCATTTCAGAGCATTGATTTTACGCATGGTTTTCTTTTTAATATATTCAAAATGATTTTTAAAGGAAAGGTTGCTGGCAAAATGAACACCGAGGATTTTAATATTTTGTGTAGATGGGATATAAGTTCCGTTAATATGAAAGGGATGTGGAGGATTGCCTCTTTTATTGGAAAAGTTAATAGATTCACATTTTTCAGGTTTGATGTTAAGTTTCCAGGTGGAACACCAGACTGCAATTTTGTGTAGAGTCAATTGAAGTTTCTCTGTAACTCTAGTTAAGTCTTTTCCTTGATTAAAAATAAAAATGTCATCAGCGTAAATGACGCATTCAACATTATTTGGGATAACTTCAAAGATGTCCATCATATATATGGTAAATAAAAATGGGCTTAAAACACTACCTTGAGGTACCCCCCTCATGGATTCTTTCACGCCTGAGATAATGTTACGCCAAGCAACAAACAGTTTCCTGTTGTTCAGGAATCTGAAAATCCAGTACGCCACTTTTCCTTTAATGCCCAGTCTCAGCATTTTGAAGACTAAACCGTCACTCCACACAGAGTCATAGGCTGCTGTAATATCGAGTTTAATCAGGAAGAAATAATTTTTATCGTTCTTAGCTTGCACAATTTTGTGATGAAGGATAGATAGTGCAAAGGAACAATCTTTGTGAGGTAAAAACCCACAATGGTAGGGATGGAATTTTGGACTATTGGAGAAATGAATTATGCGCTTGAGGATCATTTTTTCAAAGAGTTTGCAGAGAACTGATGTGAGGGCAATCGGCCTATAAGAGGAAACTTCTTGCGCAGCTTTACCTGGTTTCTTAATCGGGAGGATTTTTGCAGAGGACCAGTCTTCGGGAAATTCATTAGTATTAAAAATATCATTGAAAATGTTGAGAAGGTTAAGGATAATGTTTGGTCTAAGGCTTTTTAAGAGTTTGGCACTAATACCATCATGACCTGGGGTTGAGACCTTCATGAGCTTGATTGCACGAGTGATTTCAGGAAGGGAGAAGTTTTTGTTATAAGGAAGATTGTCGTCCCCCTTCAAACTAAAGGGAATAAATTCTGGGATTGCTTCAGATGAGAAGAGGTTCGCAAACATGTTTGCTTGGTAGTAAGGATCAGAAATAGGATAGTTGCCATCCATAATAAAGTTGTTACTTGTCATAACCTCGTTACTTCTATTGTAGATGCTTTTAATAATTTTAAAGATTTTACCCGAACGAACCCCTTCTTCGCACGTTCTATTCCAATATTCTCGTTTGCTTCGTGTAACTGCCTTTCTTAACTTCGAGGAAAATTTCTTATATTGAATCCAATGTTCAATTTTAGTTGACTCACGGCTTAAACGCAAGAATTTCCTTTTCTGACCCTGAAGGAAGCTGCAGGAACTATTCCACCATGGACTAAATTTTTTATTTTTAATTATGACTTCTTTAGTATTACTTTTAATAGTGCTGGTACAGAAAGTGGAGAAATCTTTGTAACTTTTAAAATTATTATTGACATATGGGAGCTCCGAGAAGGCCTGGAGAACCCTGACCCAGTGGACTTTTTTCCTATTGACAACCTCGAAGACAAATTTATTATTGATTGTAATTTTTATTGGAATATGATCACTATTAAAGGGATCCGGGGTGAGTTCGAAGGTAATAAAGGGGAAAAGATCAGGCGAGCTAATGCTGAGATCAAGAAGAGAGGATCCAGTTGAGGAGATTCTCGTGGGAGCTTTTGTATTCAGAATATTTAAATCATTTTCGAAAAACCAATCCACTATTTTGTCGCTATCCCCGGATTTCAACCTTGAGCCTAAAACAGGATGTTTAATATTAAAATCGCCAAGGATGAGGAATGGTTGGATCAATTCGTCATAAAGAGCAGCAAGCCAACCATCTTGAAATCTACCTTTAGGGGAATAAATGTTGATTATTGTTAAAGAGCTGTTGTTGAGATTGATTTTAACTCCAAGAATTTCATTGTCGGAAATCGGGAGGTTGGTGAAGGTAATTAATTGACTGGAAAGTTTAGAGTCAATAGCAAGGAGGATACCACCCCCTTTGTTTTGAGTATTACAAAGTCTATCTTTACGATAGATTATTTTCCCAGGAAATTGAATACTGTCACTATGTTTTAAAAAGGTTTCTTGTAATGCAATAACATTAGCTTCTGAAAACATATTATTTTTACACCAGACTAATTTGTTTTTAATAGATCTGCAGTTCCATTGAATGATTTTTAAACTATTGAATTTCATAATGAGTTTTTGTTTACGTTTGCGTAGGGTTTGAAATTGAGGGAGCGAAATTAGTCGGAGAAATGATTGGAGAAAATTGAGGGGTAGAAGAGACATTTGCACTTTGGGGATTGGAGGAGGTGTCCATTTTGATTGGCACTTCATGAAGTTTGCCATTACTGCCAGACGGATCTTGATTAGGAGAACCAGTTCCATCGATGACTTTCTGTTTTTTTGCTAAGGTGATTAATAGATCTGAACTATCTTTTGAAGGAGACTTTTCGGTTATTTTTGGTTTTAAGAGCTCAGGGGCAACTTTTTCTAAGACTTTAGTGATAAGATCTACTTTATTTGCTAACTTATCTAGAGTTTCGGCTGTTTTGGTCTGATTTTTCTGGAGATCTTTAATCATTCCAGCCAAGGAAGTGTTAGTTGCAAGCATAGCATCTTCTTTTTTTTTGTTGGCACTTTGGATTGAATTAGCTGTTTCGTTTGCTAACTTATCTAGAGTTACGGTAGTCTTGGCCTGATTTTCCTGGAGATTTTTAATCAATCCAGCCAGGGAAGTTATAGTTGCATGCATGGCATCATCTTTTTTTTTGTTGGCAATTTGGGTTGAATTAGCCGTTCCGGTCGAGATAGTGTTAGTAATATTTGCATATGAACTAGATTCAGTTCTAAAGTTGCGCCTGGCTTCAGCAAAAGTGTAATTAAGTCTATCTTTGAATTTCAGAAATTTGACTTCTTCTAATCTTTTAGGACAGAGTTGGTCGGAGGCGACGTGTTTGTCATGGCAATTGATACACTTGGTTAAGTTTGAGCAGTTTGGGTGATTTCCGGAACCTCCGCAGTTGACACAAATCTGGTCATACTTACAGTTTTTGGCAGTGTGATCAAACTTGAAACAATTTTGGCATTGCCTGGGCCTGTCAACAAAGGAAGAAATTTTATGACTAGTATACCATGTTTTGATTCTTTCGGGAAGGATCGTTCCGAAAATTGTAATCAGGACGGATTCTGTAGGGATAAATTGATTGTCGGATCTTTTTGTAAAACGACGAACTTCGGAAACAACGATATCATTGGAGGACTCAATCTCGTCAGCAACCTCGGACGCCGATATATCTGAGGGAATCTCTCTTAAAAGGAATTTTTTGGTAACGTTGTCCTTATGAACAGTAACCACAATGGGGATGTTCAGAATGCTGGTGAGTTGACTAATTTGCAAAGCGCAGTCAAAATTTAGAGTCGTAAAAATAATTTTGTTTGAGCGAGTAACTTTCAGATCTTCAATTGATTTATGAAGGGGGATTTTGAAGTTAAGCTCGTCGCTAAGTTTCTTAGGTTTGTTTCTGGGGATTGGGGATCCTTGCGGGTTTTCAGCGCACAGAACGAAACGTTGACATCCATTATGTGAAGCTTTAATGATGGTTTCCGTAGTAGTCAGAGATTTCTGATAAAGAATTTGACTTTCCATAGTCCTAGGTTTATCTTCGTGTTGGGGGACAAAAAAGGATGCAGGTCGGACTACATTGTTGGTCGGGTTCATGCGCTTAGCCTCAGCGCAAAACAAAAAGAAGGTGACTTACCTAATATCCGCACAAATTAAATTGAAAAGAAACACGTAAAATGAAACTTGGTACACTCACGGAGCTCAAACGAGCCACAACCAGCATAAAAAGTTCAAAGCCAATTCAATTTAGTTTGTTTATTGACTTTTTGACACGTTAAACACATTGGAGGCGCAACGCCCACCTTCACGAATCTTCACACTCCAACACACACGAAAAAAATTAAAGTGAAAAACTTATCACATAATATTGCTCAACTTGAACAAGAAAGCCTTATTGCGTCAAATTAAACTTTAAAAAACTTTAAATTAAATTGTTTTAATTTCTATGTTTGTTTACATTTAGACTTCGACGAAATTCAAGAGCGCATACAATTTATAATTAAATAACCATAATATGTAATATATCATTATAAATATCAAAATAAATAAGTAACATTATACTTAAACAATAATAAATTGTTCAAAATCAAAACAAAAAAAACTGCGCTTGTTGAAAAGTAGAAAATCTTTGTCGAAATAAGATTTTATTATAAAAAAAAGAGTATTTTCTCATTGGCTACCTAAATCTCTGTAATTATTGAAATAATAAATGAAAAACTTACAGATGACTCAGAATATTTAAATTAAACATATTCAATTAGTCTAATTAATTTGATGGAGATTTGAAGACATTAAGTGAAAAATAAGTTAAATCACTTTTTGGAAAAAAATTGAGATGGTTAACTTTTCATACAGATTATATACGTATTGATGATTATGAGTGATTATAATCGTATGATATATATATACTTATACATACTATTTAACTTTTTTTGTGCAAATCAAAATGTTGGTGGATCAATTCCTACAATACCTGTATGAAGAGCTAACCAACTCAATTTTTCCCAAAAAGTACGATTTAACTTGTTTTGCACTCTTGAGCTCTTCATTTGGGTTATCAATTTCTACTACATTAAGATCCATTGTACCAAAAAAAAACGAAATTTATATGGACTTGAAGTATTTATATGCTTACTTTAAATTAACAATCTCATCTTAATGCTTGTCTTTTTAAATGAATCATTTGTATTTTCGTAACCATCAATCATTTCTAACACTTAAACAATGGTAGTCGCAATTTTCACACAAAAGATCCCCCCCCCCCCCTCTATATCTCTTACAATGTTTCTATTCTATAAATAGAGCAAACATACGCCGTCGGCGTATAGCCATTCTGTACCCCTCGGTGCGACTTCAAAGGAAAAACTCGAGCCAATCGCAACGCATTCTCGACCCCATGTGATCAAAAGAGATAGTTTGCCTGCTTTGTTTACGTTTTAGCTGGCGGTGATCGGAGCCGATGAAGTTTTAACATGTCTATTGAGGTAAGTAAGTGATTTTGGAAGTCGTTTTTGAACTTTCTTGAAAAGCGGTTGCAGGTTTAAGAAACGTTGTGCTGCTATCTACGAAATAAAGTCTGAACATTATTTGGACAAGTTTCTGTTTTCGGATTAATTAATATTTAGATTTATACTTTAATAACTTCTAAAATGTGTAGTTTTTCGTGATTTTGTGAACACGTGTACCTGCTTTAGCGTGTGCCACGTACCACCTACGTCTGCAACCTTTTTTTTTCTTACATATATTTTACTTGCCTAAGTCAGGCAGTCTTCTCTTCACTATAGCTGTCGATAAGCCGGCTGCAGACATTGTAAGTTTTTTTTTCCTTTTCTATCTCTCCCTGGTAACCGCTGACTACATCTACGCTGGCCCAAGAACTTCTTCGTCCATCCTCCCTTAACAATATTCGCAAGGATGACAACGTCATAATGGCTCAACTAACTTTCAGCAAGGAACTATCCGTGCAAGAAATTGTAACCAATGCGTCCCAGAATGGGTCCAACAATTTCGTTATATTTATTGAAAACAAATCTGGAGGTATCCCCAAAAACAAACCCATACATTTAAAAAGGGAACTCGAATCAAAAGTTCCGGCCCACAAAAAAATCGTAAACTTGAAATATACCCGCGCTAATAAAATCGTTGTCGAAACCGCTGACTACGAGTGTGCCGCTCAAATATGCAAGCTAACAAACATTCTCAATGTCCCCGTGGTGTGCACTCTGCAACGCGAGTGTGTTTCAAAACGATTTCTTCTGAGGAACATCCCCACCGATATCCCTCTTTCTGAAGTCGTAGAAGAACTTGAATCTTCAAACCCCGTAACCATCATCGAGGCCCGACGCTTTACCAAAAAAATCGGTGAAATCGTCCAACCCACCGAGCTCGTTCTCGTCACCATAGCAGGATCCCAAATCCCAAAAGTAATCAAGGCGTGGTACGAAAGCCACAAAATCTCCCTGTTCGTCGATAGACCTCGGCAATGTGGTCGTTGCTTTAGCTTCAACCACTCAACTGCCACTTGTACCAAAGACATTTGCATAAACTGCGGCAACGAAGGCTCCCACCCCGAATGCCAGAACCCTGCCTTGTGCGTTAACTGCAAAAAAAACCATCCGGCCAACTTCGCTGGGTGTGAAGCCAGGACTAACGAAGCTAAGTTTCTAAAATTTAAAGAAGAGAATAACCTTTCTTTCTCAGATGCTAGAATCCGTTATAATAAAATTGTTCGTGATACGTCATCCTACGCCAAAGTAGCGAGTCTTGACAGGCACGAAAAAACTGACCTGCAAAGTGAAATCCACAAAGTGGTCGATAAAGCAATAGCCCCCATTCTTCAAAGGCTTGATCAAGCCTTAGATAAGTTTGCTGCCGCACAACAACAAACCCTATCGAGCGTAGCTGATATCGCTCAACGAGTGGATACTCTTGCCACTCAACAACCAATTGCAACCAGCCCTCAACAACCAATTGCTGCAATATTAGAAAGGCTCGTGCAAAAGATCGACTGTCTCAACAAACAATCCGCCCTTCAACAAACAGCCATTAATAATCTCAAATCACAAAACAAAGTGGTCACAACCACATCCACTTCAGTCAACATCCCTCCTCACAACTCAAAAAACGTTCCAGCCCATAGGAAAGACCGCGAAGAAACAACCCTCCCTACTGACAACAAAAAAGCAAAACTTAACAACAGCCAACACAGTTCTGCTAAAAACATTTCACATGATGACGTTATGGAATTCTCACCAACCCCCTCGGACTCGAATCTTGCCCTGCCAAAACTCCCGTCATAATGCGCCCCGTCTCCTGTGGCAAACTCCTGATATTAAGTCCCAAGTCGGGACCCATGCCTCAAAACTCAGTTTATTTTATCTCGTCTTATTATTAATTTTTTTGACAACTGCGTTCAATCATTTAAAAATAGTGTCGTGGAATTGCCGCAGCATCGTTAATAAGAGACATTGGGTCAGCCATCCTTCATTTCCATCCTCTGATATCCTCATCCTACAAGAAACCTACCTTAAAAACACCCGAACTGTATCAATCCCAGACAAAATTATCCTTCGCGAAGACAGACCGGGCACTCAAACTGGTGGCGGTCTTCTAATTGCTATCAGTAAAAGATTTCAAGCAACTGTTATAAATTTTTCAAACCTTCATGACCCCCTTAACGAAATCATGGGTATCAAAATTCATTATAAAAATAAAGAACTGTCCATCGTCAATATTTATGCCCCTAGAGGGAAATTTAATCGCAAATGGCTCCAAGATATCATCAACATCACATCCCCCCCACTTCTTATATGCGGCGATTTTAATTCAAAACACACGTTATGGGCCGGTGAAAAAAACTCCCCTGGTGCAGACATCCTAGTTGACTGGGTGGAGTCTAATGACCTTGTACTCCTTAATGATAAAGAGCCAACACACATCTCACCTAACGGGACATTTTCGTTAATAGACCTGGCCATCTGCTCATCAAGCCTTTTTCATGATATATCCGCAGTGGTCCATAGCGACAGCTTTGAAAGCGATCATTTCCCTGTTTCGTTAACGTTCGGCAGCCATAGAGATCCCGATCCTTGTCAGTACCGTCACAACTGGCAAAACATAGACAGTGACCTCAACCTAGTAAACATCGACAGTAATGTCAACAGTGATCGTTTTATAGACTTGTGCAAATCCACCATGTCAAAAAACGTCTACAAATTTAGGGCACCGCCAAATCACCAGTGCCCGTGGTGGACCCCCAAGTGCTCCATGCTCCTTCATAAAAAGCGCAGGTTTCAAAAAATCGCGAGAAAAAATTTCTCGAAAAATGCGCACATTCAGTGTAAAAGAGCTAGCGCCCAACTCAATAGGCTCATGAAATTTCTTAAAAGACGTTACTGGGACAAAGTTTGCGACGAGAGTGGCAACTCTGCCTCGATCTTTCGCATCCTCAAAAGCATCAGCAATAGATCCCCTGTCAGCCCTTTGTCTCTCAATACACTCAAAGTTGGCGGCATTCTGATTTCTTCCCCACTTGCCCAATCAAATTGCCTTGTTACTACTCTTATAAAGAGCAAAATCGCGGAACTTATCCCCCTTGATCTAAGCGGCGAATGCAGGGATTCACTCAACCACCCTTTCTCAATTGACGACCTGCACCGAGCAATCCAATCCACCCGTAATTCGACGCCGGGACCTGACGGAATCCCCGCAAGGCTCTTTAAAGCCCTTCCTCTTAATATGAGAGAACGTCTCCTCGCCATATACAATCAGAGTTGGTGCTCAGGTGTTGTCCCTCTAGAATGGAAGGAGACAATCATCGTTCCCATTCACAAGAAGGGCAAGCCTCACGATTCTCCGAGTTCATACCGACCAATCGCCCTAACTCCAGTCGTTGCCAAAATCATGGAAAGGATGATTCTTCACCGGCTTGTCCCAATTATGCTGTCCTCTCAAAAAATTTCACCACGTCACATGGGGGCCTTACCCTTTCGTGGGTGCGAAATGAACCACACAATCCTCTTTCACGATATCAAAAAGGCACTACAAAACAAAGAATTCATCGCTGTTATCTCTCTTGACCTTAAAGGAGCTTACGACCACGTGTGGATCGATGGTCTTTCACTTAAGCTCCTGCAACTTGGAATTTGTGACAACCCAGCTTTGTGGATAAGAAACTTCCTACTTGAACGAACGATTAAGGTCAGATGGCGTGGCACTCTCTCGTCCCCTATCGTCAACAACAGGGGCGTTCCTCAAGGTAGCGTCCTTGCACCCAATTTATTCTTCGCTTACCTCCACGATATCTACAAGATTCTTCCCTTCGGCGTTAAATGCCTGATTTTTGCCGATGATATCCTTATTTACTACCAGGGCCCAAACTGGGACATTGTTGAAAGGAAGTTACAATCAGCTCTTCACCACATTCACCGCTGGTGTATAGAGTGGAAAATGTGCATTTCTGCCGAAAAATGCGAGGCTATCAACTTTTCCAGAAGGCGCACTCAGCCCAATTTCCAACTCTCAATTGATTGCTGCACAATTCCCTGGGTCAATTCCCTCAAAGTCCTTGGCATAAATTTTTCCAAAAACCTCTCTTTCAAAGCCCACTTCCAAATCCAAAAGAAGAAAGCCTTTCAGAGGACAAACATGCTCAAAGTGATTTCTGGGAAAAACTGGGGGACTAGGTCTCACCACCTAATCAAAATAGCAAATTGCACAATTAGGAGCATCCTGGAATATGGCTGTAAGACTTGGATTCATACAAGCCCTACGGACAGGAAATCGTTGGAAGCATCGTATCATGCTGCCCTTCGGGTTGCCACGGGGCTTCCTCGGTGGACACCGATACCTATCCTTCTCGCCCTCGCAGGAACAACATCTCTCCTGGACCGCCACAACCTACTGACGGATATGTTTTGCATCCGCAACTTTGCTCTTGGTACCCTCTCCCCTCTGCACATCATCTTTAAGAACGTTGCTGATTCCCCGTCTCTGGGCCAAAGCGGACCTATCATTGGTCGCCTTCGCTCGATCCTCACAGATCTTAATATTGACGCCAGGAACATCATCACCGCTAACCTTCTGAACACCGATCCCTCGAAATTCTTACCGAATGTTTCATTTTTTACAGATGAACTAGATTTTCAGAAGCCTGGCTTGCCCCCGTGTGCTATTCGTCGCCTTTTTGCGGCTCACAAATCCATCAACTGGGAAGACGCCCTAATTATTTCCACAGATGCATCCAAAACCGATACAAATACTACCATCGCTGCTGTCTCCTTACAAGACAACTTAGCCATCTCGGGACGTGTACCACACATAAATTCCATCTTTACAAGCGAAGGCCTTGCTATTCTCATAGCCTTAAAATATTTCATTTGTCCCAACGGAAAATCTATCATTCTCTCTGACAGCAAATCTAACATCCTCGCTCTTAAAAACCTCAACAGGAAATCCCCTAAGATTTCTTTGCTTATTCGAAACAAACTCGATGAATACGCTGCTAACACAGCATCTTGCGAAGTCATATGGGTGCCCGCTCATGTTGGAATACCTGAAAATGAGATAGCAGATTTTACGGCAAAAAAAGCTAGCAACAAGCCCCTTATTGAAAACCTTGTCTCTCCTGAAGACATTTGTACTTCTCTTAAACGAAAATATTCCAACGCGTCCCTCGAATCCTGGTCCCAAACTAAGTACGCCAAGACACATCCCTGGATCAATCCTCTACACAATCCCATAGCCCAATTCTCTCCAACCCGAGAAATGGATGTCCAACTTGCTCGGCTCACGGCCAAAGCAACCACCCTCAATGCCACTTTACGCAGATTCAATCTCATCCCTTCCCCCTTGTGTAGCTGCGGCAACTCTACTGAAACACCTGAGCACCTCCTCCTGGAATGCGTCAACTACGAAGCCCAGCGTGATGCTATGAGAAACGCCCTAGGACAAATCCCCCTACACTATAACTGGCTTGTACATTGGTCCAATGACGCAAAACTCAAGATCAGAGTTTTATGCAATTTCCTACGGACTTCTAAACGCCTATAGTGAAACCTAGAATATTTTCCTTTCTTGAACTCTTATCACTACTATTTGGATGATGTCTGGAAAATGCACACCTCGAGTGGAGCTATAATCCAGCTAGCAAAACCAACCAACCAACCAACCAAGTGATTTTGTCTTAAAAATAATAAATTTAAATGTGATGTGCTAGTTAATAATTTTGTTTTAGCACGAACGTATATCGCATATTTTGAATGTTATTATATCTTGTTTCTAGCACATATTCATACTTACAAAAAAATCATTCGTCTTACGATTGTTTTTGTTTACTTCATCGTGCGGCGTAATTAAAAGTCTTAGCTGTACTTTTTCAATTTAAATATCGAGGATTATTAGTATTTAAGAATTTAAGATAGAACTTCAAGTATTTCTATCTTTTAAAATTAAATCAGCGATATCCACAGTTAAATGGGATTTATTTGCATTTTTTTTTTCTTGCTACGGATAGGTTGAAATCGCTTTTTTTTATAAGCCAAAAGTTGCCAATGAATAGACTGACCATTATATCATAGCTGTACCCTTTATGGCATTGGTAAAGTGCGAATACAGATACACTAGAAGTAGATTTTAAGTTTGTTGTTTAATTGATTAAAAATCCATTATATGTAATTTGATCATTTTATATTTGCATTATGCATGTTGGTATCCAATGCTCTCCTTATTTATTTTGAAAATACTTTTTACTATAAGAGCTTGTTTTAAGTTTGTATATGTAGGTATTTTATGAAGCAATAAGGATAATTCTACTCATCTCGGTATTGTCTTTTTTACAATATTGAAATTTCAAGCTTGTAATTAAATTTAGTCTTGTAATAATATTGCGATAGGGAGGGTATTAGTTAAAAAAAATTATTGTTTATAAATCAAAATAAAACATTTATGCTTGTGTCCCAATTATTCATTAGAACATCTGCTTGATAATTTCAACATTGGCAAGCTTAAGCAAGATCAATATTTGAATGGAAACTTTGTTAATTCATTTATCTAAGGCTAAGGTTTAAACTTGGTTTATAAGTTCTATTACTTCTTGGTGTGATACTGTTTATTTCTCTGTTTATCTTTCAAATAGGCTACTAATTTAACAGTGGTAATAAATATACCTTTTCCGACAAAAATAAGTTATAATTATCTCCACGACAATTGCAAATCACTGAATACTAAAGTAATTCTTATGTAGCTGGTACATTTTCGAACAGCACTTAACACTTTCAAAATATTGTAAGATTATTCAAACCAATATTGCATCATTTTTAAAAATTTTAATGCTTTTATCATATATTGCACACATTCTAGGAAGACCTACTGCACTTTGTAAGGATGCGTCAGATTTGGGCAAAGTATGCAGGTTCATGAACGAAAAAGGTACTAAACCATCGCAAGAAATTTATCAAATTGGGAAAACTACAAGTAAGTAAACATAATAATTTTATTAACGGAGTTAATATTTCAATTGCAAAAATGCAATCATGGTTGTCGTTTTTTTACTTTTCCTGTAGTACTGTCTCCAATTTAAAATGTATTGCTTCTTAGCACTTATCCATATAAATTAAATTTTGCAACAATGTATATTGTATATATTAAGTTACGGGTAGTCAACATTTTGTGAACCAGAATTGGACTTCAACGTGGGGGGGAGAGAGAGAGAGAGAAATGGTTATTTTACAGAAAATCTCAACCTTATGTTGTCTTGCCAAGGACATATCATGACAAACTTGAAATCAAAATTGCCGACAACAGACTATCCTTTTACAACAATTAAAAAGAAAATAACTACTTGGTAATAATATTTTGCCTCAAGTAAAATATTCCTTATTTGCTTTCTTCATTGATGGTTCTGTTAATTGCAAATATGCATATTTAAGCTATTTCCATGAATTATAACTCATGGTTGTTCAAGGTCATCATACTAGAGCTACATATTATGGTTTTGTTTTCATTTTTTTTGTATACGCACCAAATGATCATTTTTTAAAAAATTATAAGCTTGTTTGTTGTTCGAAGACCACTGTGCTATAGCTGTATAATAAGAGTGTTTGTAGTTATCTATCTTTTCTCGCCAAATTCTTACCAAAAACGCACCAAATGAGTTAAAAGATTTTATATGTTCTTTAGCGAAATTACAATGACTTTTATGTGTGCATTTTATAGCGTATGTTTTTTATTTTGGATTTTTAAGGGAATATAAGTAACAGTATTTTATACTTTGTAACGAGTGGGAATATTAACATAATTTTATTGTCCTATAATAGATTAAATTGTACAGATACTTGGATCAATTAGGGTAAGGTGGGATAAGTGAGCCCCCTTTTTGGCATAGTTCGACTTTAAACCCTCATACCACTGGATGTAATCGGCCTAACAACTAATTTTTTTTTGTGTGGTCCATTCTCTCATATGGCCCATGTTACCCATGGCAACCTTAACACAAATTGGCAAATAATAAATTTTAAAAATATGTTTTTCTTTTTGGTCATCCGAGTGGCCCACTTGCCCCGCAAGGTGGGGTAAGTGGGCCACCCCGTAATATATTTTTACGCATAACTGGTAGAGATATGGTGGGGCAAGTGGAATAATCTACATGATTTTTTGAGTGTTTGAAAAAAAAAGTAACGATGTATCTTTAATAGTTCCCCCATAGCAACTTTTTCTAGCATGCAAGCTTACTAAAAGAAAAAATACGTTAATTTTCATCTTGTCATTTTTGCATGTAGTGTAAAAAAATGTTAGGGCTACAGATTTTAAACTGGCCTATGTCAATGAATAGGACTATGAATAGTGAATATGACTAACCCTATGAATCAGTGAATATGACTTTTTTTTAAGTATATTAAAGAGTTGGGGCAAGTGGGCCACCCCTAGCCCACTTGCCCCGCCATTGTGGTGGCCCACTTACCCCAAACGCAGGGCAAATAGGCCCCCCAATTTTCTTTTAACTTTATCAACATCACAAGTACATGACATTACAAAAAGATATTATGTTTTATACACTTTCAAAATATATAACATTTTGTTTTGTGTCATGAACCGTTTGGAAATAAATATAAAAAAATAGTATGATGGTGTGAATTGTGAAAAGATGCAATTTAAAAAATTTTCACAAAAAGCATTGTACCTTGTTACATACTTAAATGAAAATGATGCCATAATGTTTCCTGCATCTATTGGGGTAAATACGTAAAAATATTGTAACAGATTTTTTTACGTCCATAATTCGGGAAATGCCAGGGGGTGGCCCACTTGCCCCAATGGCCCACTTACCCCACCTTACCCTACACCTTTTTTTTAAATCCATTTGTAGAATGGGTATTTAGTTGCTAGTTAGGAATAAATTATGATCAAGGGAAAAAAATAGTTATCTGAATTTAAATTTTTAAGTATTGGTAGTTAAAATTATCTTGGCTTATGATTCTTGCATTTTAAAAATTTCTTTTAATATTATCACAATAACAATGTTTCCTTTTTCTATACAGATGTTCAGAATTTGCTGGAAAGACGCTTCCCCTTGTCATTCGTCCTGTTCTCTGGGCAGTGAATATTGGTTACACCTTAATGGCCGCACCAGCTCTCCGCTGCAAGGAAACGTCTTCTATTTGGTTGAGCATCGTGTTGTATTGTCGTTCTGTTTTAATTTTATTGAAATAATTCAGGATTTTCTTCCAATCTCTCTGAGGTGTTGGACTCCTCTATCTGCCCTCTGGTGATGTGGATGCCAACAAGCGTGACTCCAGCAGAACAGTGTCATCAGAAAAGTGATGGCATGGTTCTCTGCATTGCAGCTGGTTGTGTGTCAACAAAGATAAGCTTTCCAGCAAAATGAAGCCCATGTTCTCGTAGTATTAGAGTATCGAGTACTTATATTAAGAGAATACTGTGAACATCGATGTAGTACTCTATTAAAGAATTAATAATGGTAATAATTTCATTCATCTCAGTATTGTTTTTTACAATTTTGTAATTTCACGCTTGTAATCAACTTTCTTTGTCTTGCTTAGTTGTTTAAAAACTAATTTTCTCCTACCTATTTAAGCATTTTAATGAATAATGGCAAATCATTAAATTGCGATTGTTGTGGAAACAAAATAAATTATGCGAGTGTATTCAAATTGATGGAGTGAAGATTCTATTCTCTAAAGAAAAAAACTAAACTCCCCGGCACAACAGCCCATTACTGGGCCAAGGCCTGC
Source organism: Hylyphantes graminicola (assembly GCA_023701765.1). NCBI lineage: Eukaryota > Metazoa > Arthropoda > Arachnida > Araneae > Linyphiidae > Hylyphantes > Hylyphantes graminicola. The sequence goes on along the minus strand of CM043113.1, from coordinate 42,969,678 downwards.
CGTGCCCATTTCAGCTTTCATGACCTAGGCCTCTGGGGTGCTAGCATATGTCCCGGTAAGGTGGTCAGTCTCACACAGAACCCCCAGTGTTTAGCTTCCAAGTATGCTTGGTACCCATTTTATCGACCTACTCAAGGGGTGAAATAATGGGTCAACGTCGCCGAATCCGGGATTGATTCTATTCTCAATTCAAGTTATTTGTCTAACATATTCTAATAACTCTAGTGCCTTTTTTGATTTAGAAGTGAATATTAGCATGTAATTGAAAATATGTTACTATTATTTTCCAATTGTAATTCCTGCATTGTCAACTACAGTATTGCAAAGTTAGAGAGTTAAATAACATTACCCATGTTACCACACTTAAATTATTTCCAGAAAATGAATTATGTTAGTGCCAAACATCGTAATTTTGTTTAAAAGTCTATTTACATTTCAAAATATATATTATATAAGTAAGATTGATTTAATTTTTGAATTGTAATTTAAGTGGATTTGTTTCGCTATTTAAAGGAATTCAGTGATGAAAATTTTTCTTTTGAAACACAAAATAATCGTAAAATTTAAATTTACAAACAAAGTGCAATTTTATCAAAATCTGAAATTGCCTTCATGCCATCAACTAAAGAACCGGTAAACAAAGTTGCTGGCTGTATCTTTTATAACGGAAAAGTTTCCAAAGATGAATGAAATTAAAGATTAAAGTCAATTTTTTCATTACAAAAAAATACTCTTTTGTTTCACAATTGGCACTTCATTGTCATTTGTTATAGTATGTACTGGAAATGATTGTGTGGATATTTTCTTAAAATCAAGAGTTATTCTTAAAAATATAAATAGTATTCCATATAACCCTTCTCTCCTCTATGTTGTATATGTTTTCTACATGTCATGTATATGCCAAAATCATATAAAATATTGTGTACTAGTAAAATTTTAAATAAAATCGTAACTTTGAAAAAACTATTCCATTTGTATTTATTTATATTTATTTTTATTATATTTAAATCTCACTTTATCACAGCACTATCTGACTATCACAATTAATAAACTGAAGAAAAATATTTTAAATATTAATTTTTTTATAATATTCTAAACTAAGTATCTAAAAAAAAAGACTACAGGAGACTTTAAAAAAAATGCTAATTATAATACATTTACTTTTGAAGTTTTCAATTTGTGAACATAACTAAATGTTTATTTTTTATTAAATATTTCTTGTTTTTAATAACTTTCTAAAATATGGAACATCAACTTATTTATTTTAAAGTATTTATATAGTATATTTATTATATTTAAGTCTCACTTTATCACAGCACTATCTGACTATAACAATTAATAAATAAAAGAAAAATTATATTTAAAATGCTAATTTTTATTATATTCTAAACTAAGTATCTAAAAAAAGACTATATGAGACTTTAAAAAAAAAAGGGTAATTACAATATATTTGTACATTTACTTTTGAAGTTTTCAATTTGTGAAAATAGCTAAATTATTAAATATTTATTTTTTAATTTGTTGTATTATTTTTTAATTTTAAGTATTTTTTGTTTTTAATGACTTTCCTAAATATAGAACATCAACTTATTTTTTTTTAGATGTCCTACTTGTACTTAAAAAAGAAACTTTAAAAAAATACAAACTTTTACAAAACTGCCACTTTTCATAGTCTCAATAGTATCCAATTTAATTTTAATGTGCATTGACGCTGGGCAACAAGAATTTTTTGAATTGCTTTTTTATTATCTTGGGCCACTTTTTTTATATCTTCCGAATCTTTTAAATTTACCCGAAGAAAAAAAATATCATATTTTCCCCCTTCAACTACATGTTTGCTAAAAGATTTCGGTAGCCCCATTGCGATAAACGCAATGCTTTTTTTTTATCACTAAGAATTTCGTTTGTTTTGTAATCCGAAACCGAAGAAGGCGAAAACATCGGGGGAAAACGCTCATCGCAGACGCGTCTCGTGGCACCAGCGACGTCTGACTGTGATTGGCTTGAGTTTCTCCTTTGAAGTCGTACCGAGGGGTACAGAATGGCTATACGCGCACCGTCGCTGTTCTTAACGTGTATCTAAAAGAAAAGAAAAACGAATTTTAGCATTTCTTTCTTTTCGACATCGCAGGGTTTTTCCACTTGGAAACCTTTCAGTCGAAATTCTTCTAAACCAGCACTGGAAAGAAGGACCCTCGCGCACATTAAGAAAGAAACACTCTTTCTAAAATTAGTTGAGCCATATTTGGCAACAGCGTCTCACAGGCCGACGACATCGCCCCCTGACGAGGGTAGATTTTATAATTGAATCTCACTTGGCAACGACCTAGGAAAAGAACAAAAGAGAAAGAATGTCTTTCATTGGGGGTAATGTCTGATTATCCGTTTAGTAAGAATATCTGTATGGTGTTTTTCTTGTTTGAAAAAAGGAGTTGTTGAATTTGGTAGAGTATGTTATTATTAAAATGGCTGGAAATAAAACATTCTCAATTTAATTACGTTGTCTTCTTAACAAAAATATTTGTATCGAAAAATGTGGATTTACCTACGTTATTTTTTTATTTATGTAAATTAAGTTATAATTGAAAAATATATAAGAATATATTTTTTTTATAAGAATATATTATATAAATAAGAGTGTTTTTATTTGGTAATTAAAAAGGGAAACTTCCTTTATACTGTAATTTTTTTTAATTACAAGGGTACTTTTTTAATCTTTGCATTATATAAAGAAGTTATTTATTGTCTTTTAAGCAATGAAAACCCATACAAAGCAAAAAATAATAATAAATATTTGCAAAGACTAATTATAAATATTTTTTAGGATAAAAAATTGTTTATTGAAGGTAAAAGGTTTGTTAAATAGTTTGTTAAAGGATATATTTTATTGTTTAAATCATGCAGAATGAAATATACGAGTTTAGAAAAGCTCTATTTTTAAAAGCAGCTCAAAACTCTTTAAAGATAACAAAAATAACAACTAGGAAAAACTTAAATAAACAATGCCTCCTTAGGTGTTGAATATTTTTATTTCTTATGATTTTCAAAAAGTACTTCAGTTTAAAATGTCAAAGTACATAATATTGAAAACTTTGAATAGATTACAACATTTTGTTCGAAAAGCAATCCACAATAAGCGTGGCATATATGAATAAGAAATTTCTTTGTATATACTTCCATAATATACAGAAATTATCCTTAGCATTTGTAAATAGATCCTTAATATACAAATGTAAAATCCTTACATACCAATATTTTATTGAGGTATTTTGAACATGAAAAAAATCATCATCTATAACACTTAAAAAAATGTAGTACCTATAAACAAAATATTACACAAAACATATCCATACTAATAATTCAACAATGTCGAAGAAAAATCCTATGTGTTTTATATATTTCAAAATTTGCACAAGACTACTAATATATGGAAGAATCCATCGCGATTTTGTAGATCTTTCAAGCTTGAAAATACATTCGAATAAATATTGCAGATAAAAAAATATTTCACAGCATTCTTGAATATAAAGTCACTTTAAAAAAAAAACTTTTATTTAAAAAAATCACACAAATCAACTATTCTACCTCTTAACTGATCTCAATAAAGCAAACATGTCCTGCAGTATATCATATTAAATTAATAACAGGTACAAGATAAAAATGTTAATAACCACAAACAAAGAAAATAGTATGTTTAAAGTCAAAGTAAAAATACACGAAGAGATTAGTAAGATGAATTGAAAGTAAAACATGCAATAAATAAATAAATTTACAGTTTGATTTGAACAAAATTATATTTTTTACCATGACTCAAATTATGAAAGATATACTTCATAAATTTTCAAAGCGTTTATAACATCAAAATCTAATAATAGCACTAGAATTAATGTAAAAATAGCTTAGTTTTGAACAAGCAAAATATTACAAAAACCTAGGAAGAAGTTTTTCAGTCTAACTAAAAATCTGTTTAAGTTACATTTTAGCTTTTATAGTAAATTGCTACTGCCCTGTTAATATCAAACTTAATATCACTCACTGTTCAAAACTAAACTTATCTAATTGACATTATTTTGCATTTGCACTAATCACTTTTTTCTACATGTTTCCTTATTTACTTATATTCGAATATTTAGCTCTTTATTTTAAATTATAAAAAATCCCAATATAATTTTTTAAAAAATTACTTCAAATGATATTTCCTCGAAACTAAGTGTTAAATTTAGTTCGAAATATTTGCATACATAAAAATATATTCCAACTGATAATAAGACTAGGCTAAACGATAATAGGACTAGAATCATCAAATTATTTTCTGGATATACATAATACAATTTTTTACACATTGGCCTTTACTATAATACATAAATCATCTCTGTTTCGGCTTGAATTGGATTCCTTTTGTCAAACATATAACTGACGCAAAAAAGTTTTCCATTTAAGAATTATTCTTCTTAAAGAATTCTTTAAAGGAGACTCTTTTATTCGTTCGTTATATGAGCAATCACGTAAAGTTTTCTTGATATGATTGAAAAAAAATTAATAAATATGGTTTTAAATAAAAGAATACAAACTAAAAAACCAAGCTTGAAAATTAAACAATTCAGGTGCTACTATTGTACTCTTCTGCAATAGTATCCCACGGTTTTACATTTTTCACATAAATGTTGAGGGTGCTCTTTGCTCTGATCGGACACATCTAAACCATCAGGCTTTTCTAATGGTCTCTGTAAAAATAACATATTTTAGTAAATCTTTAAAATAAATAATAAAAGTGTTATATATACGAAGTACATTGTGATATATATAATGCATTATTTCATCCTAACCTAATATTTCAAATATTAATTTAATCTTATGGAGAGTATAGCCTAAAGCTCTAGATTAGCGGTCGCCAGTCGCCAACTGGAGACTATTACATCGAAAGTGGCTACCTAAAAATCGAACCCCAGTAGCCAAATGTGGCGATCATAATTTTTCCTTTTTGTTCAACAAATAATTAATACTGAAGCTGCATTTCTAAAATAATAAAACGCTCCAATTCGATTCTGTCGGGAAGAGACTTGATGACAGTTGTTGCTCATCGGTGAAATTTTCCATCCTCCTCCGTGTGACGTAAATGGAGCTGGGCGATGAAAATCTTAAATGCAAATTTGATTTTTAAATTTTGCTCTACGATTTCGGCAATCTACAGGTGATTGATTTACATCTGATTAAGATCTCAACTATCCATTTAAACAATTTTGATATGTGAAAATTTCATGAACAATCGTGGGTCGTGGACGACGTCACGAAACTAATAGTATTGAACTGATTGTACATAAAATAATTTTCTCCTAACAATAATGGCCAATCACATAATACTACATATTTTGCATTGTACTTTTTTTTACTGTCAATCTTATCATATCAAAAATGTCATTAATAAAATTTTGTTTGGAAAATCTCACTTTCTTTTTGTCGTATATACTGAAATTTAAAACTGGCTACTAAAAATCGAAATGTGGCTACCATTTTTTTTACTCTGGTAGCCACTGGCTACTATTAAAAATTCTCAGTCTAGAGCATTAGTATAGCCGGTCCACTGGCACAATGGTTAGTGTACTAGTCTTTGGAGCTGATGGGTTCGAATCCCGGTAAAGGCATGGATGTTTGTGTTTGTCAATGAATGTTGTTATTTGTCTATGTCTTTGTGGCGTCTTTCTTTGTGTGTCTCTTGTGACTGTCTCTTCTGGCGAGTGGGGTAATGGACTATATAGTCTACGCCCTTCCCTCCTAGAGGGCGCAATCACTGTCATTTGTCATATGGAGAGCATAAATGAATGTTTCTAACGTACCATTAACAAATGCTAATTTAAATTGAAAATAATTTCTTTGAAATAAATTTGGAGCATCAAAACTAATAATTACTGAGTTATACAATTATATCATTGAGTCAGTTGTTTGAATTTCGTCAGTGTTTGAATTTTGTTTTAAACTATTGTGCGCGTGCGCAATTTGATTCCTAAGAAAATCTATAATGTTAAGAGAAATTTTAATATTAAATTGAAATGTGAGCAAATAGTTTTAGTGGATATGATGTATAAGAATATTAATTAAATATTTGAAAAAAAAATAAAGTATCTTTATGAGAAATTGCAAATTTTGAAGAAATTTTCCTTAAATAAAAGCTTTACGCAAATTGCATTAACTTTTAAAAAATAATTCAATAGCTCCATAAATTTTTAGAATATGCACTGAATAGACATTTTTATGTGTTTTGAATTAAGTTTAGGTATAAATAAAAATATTATTAAAGTTACATTGTTTCAAAGTTATGATTATTGAAATTTTCAAGAAATAAGGACATTTGTACATTAAATCAAGTCTATCAAATAAAATGTATCACATTTGTAATTTACTTAGATCGTAATTCAATACACACAATGAATTAAAATGAACACATTCTGAAAAGGTTGTTAATTACAATTAGATCAAGTGCTTTTTTAGATATTAGGTTTAAAAAATAATTTTTTCTTTAAATGCGTTCCTCAGAAAAGAGATATAAATTCAGTTATTGAATTGAAGGGGTGGAGTTAGGGCCTTTTCTTGACGTACAGAGCCACATGCACAACTTACAGCGATTAAACAGAGAAGATACAATCACTGCCAGTGAATGCAAAGTTTTTAATATATCTATAAATTTTACTTTACACTTAAATTCTAGGCACTTTTCATCATAAAGTGATGCTAAATTAGAGAAATATTTTTTATTGGTGCATAGCGTAATGGTTGTGATAGTTTTGTAGAAGTCAATCAATAATTAATCAAAATGACAAATGACAGTGATTGCGCCCTCTAGAAAAGAAGGGCGTAAGCTATATAGCCCATTACCCCGCTCGCCAGAAGAGACAGTCACAAGAGACACACAAAGAAGGACGCCACAAACACATAGACAAATAACAACATTTATTGACAAGCACAATCATCCATGCCTTTACCGGGATTGGTACCCGAGCCCAGCAGCTCCAAAGGCAAGTACACTAACCATTGCGCCAGTAGACCGGCCAATAAGTAATCAAGTTTTTAATGATTTTTAAAGACTGTGTCCAATAAAACGAGGCTGTTTTCTTTAAAAAAAATATTGACATACAGCGTCATAGTAGAGTTATTGTACTGATTTTAAAATGTATGTAAATAGGAAAAAAAACACTTTCTTATTATAATGCAGTTTATTTTATCCCTCTAGTTCACTGTACAAACAATCTATCTAATTTACTATCACAGTGTTATGGTGCAATTACTTATGAAGCTAAATTTCATAAGTGATACCGGCGACAACATTTGCTTCGCTGTCAGTCATTGGATGCACCCATATTTTATTGTTCAAGTGACTTTTTACATCAATCAAACATCAGTTAGTTGTAGAACGAGCCTTACAGCACTGTAATACACAATGTGCTGCAATTTTATTGAAATGTTTAACTGCGTGAATATATTTGATTTTGAAATGGAGTACCAATACATTAAACCCTTTATGTCTTGGGGCCCGGATGGCCGAGGGGTTAGCATCGCAGGCCAGCAGTCTGAATACTGCAACAGGTACGGGTTTGATTCCCGCCTTCGACCTTGGTGTATTCTTTTCTCTGTGACAGTCAAAACTCCTTCTGTGTCTGTCTTACTTGACGAAGGCTTATAAGCGGGTCTCTGATCAAGCACACAAGCCGAAATATATATGCACCTACCCCCTACCCCTTTATGTCTTATTTTTTTCTCTAATGGAGAAGCAACATTGGCCTTTGCAGACTCGGCACATTCCCCAGAACTGAGAGTCATTTTTCGTGGCACCATCTAGGCGACTCTCGCTGCCAATTTTGATGCACAGATTATATGAATCTGAGCTCTCTGTGGATGTTAAAGTAGGCCGCGAGAACCCAGGCCAAATGGGCCCTCCGGGGATCTTTTATATGCCACATAATCATATGACATGCGTGCCCAGAATTTCCCCATCCAGAAAATCCGACGACTCAGCCGGAGGTCGAACCCGCGATCTTGGGCTGAAGAGGCGGACACGTTTAACCTCTCAGCCACTGAGCCGCTAGTCCTTATGTCTTATTCTAATGGTAACGTAATCGATTTCGGCTGCCTATGTCTAGCCTCTTTTCGGAGCTTTAACGCAGCCAATAACGCCTCGTAATTTCGAACCGTGGTCAAGTGACGAGGTGGACACCTGAGCGGGCACCCAACGGAACTTCGGGCGACATCGTACGCTGACGCCGTCGGGACTTTGGACTCCACAGATTTAACGAGCACGTCTGTCCCAGTGTACTCGTGCCCATCCGTCACGAGTTGGATTTTCTACTCTTTCCCAGTACAGATATCCGATTTTTAGGATGACTGGCAGTAGGTGGGATTCGAACCCCCGCACTCCTGAGAGGGCTGAATCCTGAGGCGGATGCCTTTAACCACTCGGCCACGGACGGGCCTGTCTTATTGTTGGTGGATATGTTTGAGGGAATTAAGATCACCTGACCTGTTTGTGCGGATACACGTTGATGTGGCACTTGATGCACTCCTGCCCCATGTTGGCCCAGCTGTTGCCGCTCATCCACTTCCGCTTGCACTTGGGGCACTTGTACTCGCCGAAGCAGCGCTTTTTGCCCTGGTACGGGGTGAGCCCCTCCCCCTTGGGTCTGGCCTGCGCACACAACACACACTCCTGTAAGACCACCACACAGTTCTCACTGCTTGAAGGGTTATTACAAGAACGTGCCAACACACATTTCACACGCGCGCACTGTAAAAATTTGGTGTAACTTTACTCCATAAAAGTCGCCAGTTTGTGCCTTATGAAGTAACGTTGCGCAAGAAAATAGGAGTAAGCCTATACTTGTTGCTTGAAGCTTACTGATGTTTTATGGTGTAACATTGCTCCATAAAGCTGAAGGCATCAAAAACCTGAGCACTTCCCCCAGGCTAATGAATAAACAGTTCACCAAATTTTTACAGTGTGCTTCATGCAAAGAAAAGGCATAGAAAAGCTATCAATTTGTGGAGGTTAGAAAATGGGTTTCGAATTCAAAAAATAATGTGAGCTGAGACTGAATTTGGATTGGTAAGTTACTCTAACTTTGTACACTCTAAAATATGAATGCTCAAAAACGACGAAATTTTCCTTAATTTTGAAGATTCCATTACTGGCAAATGCTCCGAGTTTTCGTTTCGTCAAAGTGAGGAAATTTGAATCGTCATTTTTATGAGGAATGTCGTCTAATCTAAAGAAATATTTCCTTATTGTTTGAGCATATGAGTACAACAATGATATTCACTTTCCTCAAAATCAAGATATAGAATCGTTAGATCAAGATCGTAAAAGTGAGCATTCGCGTTTCCTCAAAAGTCACGTGATAGTTTGACGAAACAATCCTCAACATTAACGAAACGAGGCTTGAGGATTCATGAATCGTCAAAAATGAAAGTGTTATTTTTGAGAGGGTACAAGTTATTGTTCCCCTACATTTGCTTTACGAGGACTAAATTAAAGTTGTTTCAAAAAGCCATCATATTCAACAAAAATTTGAATCTGTACTAAATTAGAATGTGTACTTAGAAACGTTTAATTTTCAAATTCTTAGTTTAACGTCATCTTATAAAAGCACTTAATTTTAGTTCAACGCCTTAATATTATCTCTGAAAGTCGTTTGAATTGTAAACGTAAATAGTCTGTTCGTTGTAGACATACAGGAACAAAAACTAACTATGAATTGAACGACAAATTACCATATTAAAAAATTATAAAATGATAATTAATTAATATTTTTCTTAATCAATTGTATTTATTCTTAAAAAAATGTGCAGTCCCTCTCCGAATTGTTATCTATAATTCGTTTCGATAAATGTGATTAATAAGAAACCTATAAGTTTCTAAATAACTATAAGGGCAAACATTACAACCTTCAAACTTTTAGCTTAATTCATTAACTTAACTCATAAACAGTTTATCCAAATTAAAATTTGAGAATAGAACCTAACGTTTTTATTCCAAATTTATTGCTCAAAAGAATATAAAGTGATGATAGTAAACTAATTAAACAAATACGATGTACAAATCATTCTTCATTCAAAATTAAACAAAAACCTTCTTATCCGGAGACGAATCTTTCAAAGTCTCCTGACACTACGACGCCACACTCTGTTCATTGTATCTATTTGTAAGACTTTAATGTTATTTTAAACTAGAAAAATTCACTACATGAAAAACAAGCACATTTGTCGAATTGTCATGCAACACTTAAATACACTGAGTCCTTCAATTACCTTCCTTTAGTATTTTTAGACTACTATAAACTATTCATCATCATGGTGAGTTTCTTAAACACTTAAGTTTTTACATTTGAAAAATAAGTTATAATTGATAAAAAAAATATCTACCTCTTATACATGGAATTATTTTTTTGGGAATGAGAGCGGTAGACGGTTTCCTAACCGTAGTTTTTTGTCTGCGTTAATCCACTCGAAAAAATAATTTACTAAGCCAAATTACTCTGGCTGTATTTAATGTTTTTTCAAACAGTTTTTTTATATTATAAATGTAGTAGACTATAATTCCACTCTTGTTTTGAAATTTTTGGAATATTTTTTTGTAAAATAAATTGATATAAAAAAGTGGCACTATAGAGACGTTTATGTCGGATATACTTATCATATACAAAACAATCTGTAAAAATAATCAAAACGGCCGGCACATTGACTTGAAAAATTAGGTTTTTTTTATTTACAGAGAAAATACTAGGAATAATACACATAATTAATTACAGAATAAGAGCATTAATACAGAGAAAATACTTCAGTTTTGAGGATCAGGTACCGCTCTCATTTCCACTTAAGAGGAAATAGCCTGCTGGACAACGAGTCTCCAAAGCACAGTGCCTCAGTGTTAATCTTATTGAGAGATAAATATTTTCTAAGCCACATTTCTCATTCCTTATTGAATATTTTTGCGTACGGGTTTTTTTTTAATGGAACTGACTTGCAGGTCCTGACAATATCAAATTTTAAAATTGGTTCGAATATTTTTGATTTTCAATAACTAGTTTTACACAAAACATTCAAAGAAATGCCAAAAGGGGTATTATAGATACTTGTATGTTATCTACATTCATCATTTAAAAAAAAAGTTTGTAAAATATTCAATATGCAGCCGAAGAAATGTGGCTTAGAAAATAATTTTGGCCCATTGGATTAACACTAAGGCACTTTGATTTGATAACCCGCGGTCGATTGGGCTCATTTGCCCTTAAGCTGCAGACTACTTTCATTCTTTTCTACACTTTAATTAATCATTTTTCCTACAAATGCATACTTTCAAGCAAAGTGCAGCTTTTAATTCTGCATTTTAAAAAGCATATTTTTAATCAAATTTAAGAACCTTAAAATATTCTAAATTAGTTTTTCCCACTTGAATTAGCTGTGAATATTTCTTTTCGGATTATTCAAATATAGATTTTATATACAGGTTTATACAACTTATAAAGCATTAACAAAGTTTGCCAAAAAAAATTAAAATACTATTATGGTATGGTAAATGGTAACCGAATATGGTACCGAAGTGTTGTGACAAGAATGATGATATTAGACGTTTCTACTTAGTGTACCTTAACTAATGTATATAGTTAATTATTTTTATTAACTAATTTTAACTTTAGAAGTCATATTTTTCAGGTACACAACTGTTTTGCAAGCAATTTAATATTTATAGATTTTTTTAAAAAATTAAAAACTACGGATTATTCACACACTTAAATTTAATTATTTTCGCTCAATTTGGTTCAGATAAAAAATCTAAACTCTACAATAAAAAATATACTTCAATGATACAAATTCTAGATTCATTTAATTAAATTTGTAAAAAGTTCAACAAGAGAGCAAATAAAAAAAAGTTTTTTTATGTGCATCGCGTAAAATTTTTTATAGTGATCATTTCCAAATCCTAATATAAAAAAGCTCAAAATTACGCGTAGTAAAAAAAACAAGGGAAATTTGTATTGAATAAATTTCGGAATCAAAACTAAATAAAATATTGGAATGCCTTTAATGAAACAATGCTTGAGTAATTTAGCTATATAAAAAACATAAAAAAATACTTAATATTTTTTTACTCTTTTACAACGCACTCTTTTACTGCAAATTTCAAAGATCAAAGAACAATTCTAATCAAAGAATTGAAATATTAATTAAACATTATTTGATTTAAAATTAAGTGAAATTCCATTTTGCTTAAATGATTCAGTTGTATAATACCATCGCATCTTAACAAGGCAATAAAAGAAATTTCTGTGAATGAGACAAATTCCTTTCCGCGTATTTTAACAACATTTCATTTAATTAAATATTTTTAAATAACAAATCCGAAATTAAATTTTGGTTTTTAACAGCATAAAAATATTTGCTTTATTTTATATAATTTTTTTTATTTAATTACTTCAGAATCAATTTAACATTGGGAAGGGAAATATTTCAATGGACCTAAGACTGCTTTTAAAAAGGTGATTGACTCTATGTGTCTTTTTCTTTTATCCAATTTTTTTATATTCACCCTTTTCATTTCATTTTAAAAGTTTGATTTTTTTATTCGAATTAATACATTATGATATTATTCAAAGTTCGATTAAAAAATATTTTAAACTTAATTTCGTGCACGAGCAATATTTGTTTACAAGCTTTCATCAACAGTGCTTCAGTAACATAATGCAATTTAATGTATTCATAGTAAAAAGAATTAATGATTCATGTACAGAAAAAAACATATTTTCAAGGAAATTCTATAATTTTCTCTTCAAAAAATTCTCAAATTAGGTTTCAGTGTAAGTAGATTTTCTGTTTAAAAACGTGTAAAGAACTAGACTGCAACCGAACAAACAGTTTTACTGAGTGCTGAAGCTCTGTTTTCTGAAATAACTCAGTTGTCAGAGCGTTGGACTGAAGATCTAAAGGTCCGTGGTTCGAACCAAGGTTCCGCACTATATCAGTCCTCAGTTAGTTAGGTTTGAATTATCGTCGCACTAGAGCTACAGGAGGGCTATTGGCGACGGGCGTCGTATTTTAGAAACACAGTCAAGTGACGAGAAGACACATGAATAGGCACCCAACGCAACCGTTAAGGGCGACATCGTACGCAGCGTTAGGACTTTGAAGAATATTTAACGAGCACTATCCCTTACACGGGTTATTAATTCGTCGGACATTTTGGGCTGCACGGGCCGTTTATAGGTCGGCAGTTATTTTGGCGATGCCCGGACACGAACCTGGGACCTTCCGCATGCTAGGCGAGTGCCTAACCGACTGGACTCCCCAATTATTCCTCAGTAGTATTGAAGTCCGAATACCTTCCAGGGGTGACCGTGGGTTTGAGTTCAGTTTTTCGTTTCCAAGCTGACTTTTAAAAAACATCTTTTACGGTAAAAGTACTAATTGGGAGAAGAGATTGGGGAGAATGAAATCATAAAAAAAGATAAAATCCAAAAAAAAAAGAATCATCATAAAAAACAAACTTGTCCCTTGACCAGATTTCTAAATTACGAGGCGTCGTCAAATATGGCTAATTACACCTCGTAATTTAGAACCCTGGTCAAGAGCCGAGTTTCTTTTTTTTCGAAAAAGAATGGAAACATAAAAAAGAAACTCTTCTCTTGACCAAGGTTCTAACTTACGAGGCATAGCAAATTATGGCTAATTAAGGCCAACACATCCAATTACTCCTCGTTATCTAGAACCCTGGTCATGAGGAGTTTGTTTTTTATGATTCCATTCTCTTCCCCCCTTCTTGATTAGTAAGTGTCTCAAAGTTTTTTTGCATTTGGGTTATTCAGTAAAGCTACAGACCACTCCGAATAGCGAGCGTTATTTTATAACCACCCTGTACTTTAAGATAACAAAAACTGTTTCAAAATAACTGCGTATTTTTCTGTAAAATCGGCAAATATTTTCGCAGCGTAGAAACACCAAAAATAATACAAACCAATAGATTTACCTGCGGACAATCCTTGATGTAGTGTCCCTTCTTGAAGCACAGGTGACACAGGTAGCTGGGCGGCGGTCTCTTGGTGGGTTTGTTGCAGTCGAAGCTCAGGTCGCCGAAGAGATCGCTGAGCTCGTTGATCGTCCCCACGGGGCTGTTGTAGCCCCCGTTCGTGTAGCCCCCGTAGGTACTGGAATTGGGAAGGCCGTTGTATACCGGGGAAATGCCATATTTGTTCTGTGGGAAATATATATTTGTTTAAAATAGTTACGGTATAATTCAAATGTTATCTAAAGAGTCTGACGTGGGCAAGTATACTGCAGTAACCACACTCTCAGAAATAACACTTTCATGTTTGACGATTCACTAATCCTTAAGCCTCATTTCGTTAATTTTAAGGATTGTATCGTCAAACTATCACGTGACTTTTGAGTAAACGCGAATCCGCACTTTTACGATCTTGATTTGACGACTCTGTATCTTGATTTTGAGGAAACTGAATCTCACTGTTATACTCAAATGCTCAAAAATAACGAAATATTTATTTAGATTAGACGAGGTTCGATTCCTCAAAAAATGACGAATCAAATTTCCTCACTTTGAGGAAAGAAAAACTCGGAGCATTTGCCAGTAAACGGCATCGTCAAAATTAAAGAAAATTTCGTCGTTTTTGAGTATTCATTTCTGAGAGTGCATCACAATAAAGATTTGGGCCATTATGGCTCTAAAATAATCAGTCTTTTCGTGTGTTTTATTTTTGGTTACAGTTATTAGGTGTTTACAACATTGTCCCAAGTCATTAGTCTAAATACTGCAGTTTACCTATCCACCATGGCAGCTATGAAAACTGTTTATATTTCCCCTTTCATATATTTGCACACATCAATTTACTAAAACTAGATGTCGATCTTTAAAAAAAAACACTACAGGACCAATTAAAAAATAGCATTTAAGTTTAGCACGCCTGGATTAGTAAAAATAAATATAATTTTGGTACATATAATAATAAGAATAAATTCGGAGATTTTTAGGGTTTAATACCCTATAATGGCGACCGCAATGTTGGCTATTATGACTCATATTTTTAAAGTACATAGGGCACATAGGGTTTCATACAGGTATTATTTTTGAAACTACTATATGAAAAATTAATGATGTTATCTCCAAACTTACTATCTTAGTTCTTAGTAATTACATGCTATCTTAGAACCTCATTCTGATCAATATTCATCACCATTAACAAGTATTGTGATATCAAAAATAGCCTCATTATCCAAAAGAAACCCAACAAAGCTGCCAAAACAATAAATATCACTGCCAAGCCCCCCTCATCATTGTTTTTGCCCGACCTACTTCTGAATGTTCATTAAACGAAATTCCTCATCGCGGTGCCGTTGTCTTCTTGTGACGAAGGGTAAGAAGAATGTACCGAACAACAAAGAAAAGAAGGTTTTTGCTCTACACGTGGGGAAAACTCCAGGGGTTGAAAAAATCTGTTGTTAGGGCTAAGGAAGTTTATTAATAGAGTTGTGTGGTGTATGTGTGAGTGCAATTAGAAAAAAATTCGACGTTTTTTTATAGTCTTATTTGTTTTAAGAAGATTTTTTAACAGCAATGAAACATATTTTTTACTTACGTTCTATCTTGAGATTTTTGCCCTAACAATTTTTTAGTTTGTTTACTTTTGAGTAGTAATGGAGTATACAGCATCCATATATACTGTATTTGACACATCATATATTAGTTATTCATTGCACCTACTTCTGAATATTCATTAAACGATATTCCTCCCCGCTGTGTGAGTGTGCAATTAGAAAAAAAATCTATGTGTTTATAGAGTCTTATTTGTTTTAAGAAGATATTTTTAATAACAATGAAACATACTTTTTACTTAAGTTCCATCTTGAGATTTTTGCCCTAAAAAATTTTTAGTTTGTTTACTTTGAATAGTAATGGGGTATACAACGTCCATATATTGTTTTTGACACATCGTATATTAGTTATCCATTGCACCTACTTCTGAATGTTCATTAAACGATATTCCTCCCCGCTGTGCCATTGTCCTCTTGTGGCGAACATATTTTGCTTAAGTTGCACCCTGATATTTTTTTCCCAATAAATTATCAGTTTGTTTACTTTTCAGTAGTATGAAGTGTAACATCCGCATATCCCGTTTAACGCATTGCAGATTCGTTTTTCAGTATGTATTGACCAAACAAGTGTTATTTGACAAATATTTAGGAACATTATTAAACCTACTTCTGAATGTTAATTAAGCAAAATTCTTCAGTGCCGCTGTATTCTGTGATGAAGGGTAAGAAGAATGTACCGAACAACAAAGAAAAGAAGGTTTTTGCTAGACACGTGTGGGGCAAACTCTAGGGGTTGAAAAAAATCTGTTGTTAAGACTGGGGAAGGTTATTAATAGAGTTGTGTGGTGTATGTGTGTGTGCAATTAGAACAATTTTCAACGTGTTTCTTTAGTCTTCTTTGTTTTAAGAAGATTTTTTAAAGTAGTACAATGAAACATATACTTTTTATTTACGTTCTATCTTGAGATTTTTTCCCCTATACAATGTTTTTAGCTTGTTTACTTTTGATTAGTAAGAGTGCATACAACATCCACATTTTGTATTTGACACTTTGTATTTCAGTTTTTAATTTTTATATTAATTTTTCATTTCACCTACTTTTGAATGTTCATTAAACGAAATTTCTCACCACAATGCTGTTGCCTTCTGTGACGAAGGGTAAAAAGAATGTACCGGAACAACAAAAGAAAAGAAGGTACAACACGTAAGGGGCAAACTCTGGGGGTTGAAAAAAAGTCTGTTGTTAAGGCTAGGGAATTTTATTAATAGAGTTGTGTGGTGTATGTGTGTGTACAATTAGAAAAAAATCCAACGTGTTTTTAGCGTCCTTTCTTTGTTAAGAGGAATTTTTAAGTACTTCTAAACATGCTCTTTTACTCAAGTTCCATTTCAAGATTTTTTTTATCAGAAAATTTTTAATTTTTTTCTTTGTTTACATTTTAGTAGCAAAGGAATATACGAATTCCACGTATTGCATTTAACACATTTCGTATTAGTTTTTTTTGTATATTTTTAGTATGAATTAAACAAAATAAAAAAAAGTTTTACAATACCAAATTGTTTACAACCAAAGCCCTTTTCAATGTCGCAGAAACTAACACATCGTGCACTACAAGTAAAAAGCGTCATAGTAATGACGCAAATGATTCTACGTCATACACTCATTGAGTTTCGTACTTTTCAATACAATAATTTCACTCAAAGCAGGAGTAACATGAAACTCTTTCTTTTCATTATGAGAGTTCCTCATCTAAGGAATGAAGGTAACTCTTTATGCGAAGTGCGTTTTCTATTCAAAGAACACGCATGGTCAATTGCTAATTTTAAATGTTTTTTCTAGAAACCCTTGAAATGTATTTTTGGTAAAAAATAGTCTTTCTTTTGAATAATGAATGTCATTTAAATGAACGCAAGCTAAATAACTATATTTATAACAACCGTGAAAATCCAACTTTAAAGTATTCTATTGAATATTTATATTATTCTCTCTATGGCCAATGTTATTGACAATGTTTATTTTGTCTCTTAAGATCTTAAGCTCATATTAAAAAAAATCAATATTTGAACTCGAATAATAATATAAATAACACAAACTGGAAGTTTGAATATTTTATTACAAAAAGCTATTTTTTTTTTTTTTTTTTTTTTTTTTTTTTTGCTAATCGCCAGGATCCACCATAGAAAAAACATTTTATTAGACGCAAGAATTGAAAACATTCTGATCAGAAAAATCTGTAAAGTCATTGAGAACACTTCAATTTTTTAGTGGGACATAAGTTATACTAATTTAACTGAAGTCATAAGGTTTTTAATTTGCAATACATAGTTTTAGATCATGGTTTTCATAAAATAAGATATTCAAAAACTTTCGTATGACATTCGAAAATAACGTTCTTGATGAAATGATAACAGAATGCACAATTGGCAGATTTTAACTTCTATCCTGTACCCAAGCTTATTAAAAAGTCAAGTTATTCTATTTTTCTTTCTTTTTTTTTAGTGTTACTATATTCATTGGGAAACATTAATCCCCTTTATAAATTTGAAATAGAGTTGTCGTTCGTTAACTTTAGCATTTTATCATACATTGGAAGCTATAAAAATGTTTTAGAATGAAAGAGTTTTAGGAAAAAATGCTGTTATGTTTAATGCGAAAAGTATATAAATTGTTCACAACATTCGTTTCAGTTGTGAAAGAAAATATTGAATTGCTCAAAACAAACGTAATTCCAAGAGGACTAAATATTAAAACAATACCCCTGGCACTAATGGCGTGAAACATGTCTATTGTCGAGTTGAATCCTGAGATTAGGTTAGTTTGATTAATCGTCGTACTAGAGCTACACGAGGACTATATTGAACCCGGAGAGTTGGCAGATCTAACAAGCACAATTAAGAAGCATGTCTTGAGCCAGTCAACTGCAGTAACTAGCTTAATGAATTGGGCAATTGCTGCATGCACTTAATAACTCTAACATTACAGAAATTATGCTAAAAAATACTTAGAGGCAACAGAAGGTCCAAATCATTGTTGTAGTTACTGCAGTTTACCTGAAGAAGTGCCGGGCTGGTGAGCCCAGTCGGTTAGACACTCGCCTAGCATGCGAAAGGTCCCAGGTTCTGTTCCGGGCATCGCCAAACTAGCTGCCGACCTATAAACGGCCCGTGCAGCCCAAAAATGTCCGACGAATAATCTCCCGTCTAGGGGAGTGCACGTTAAATATGCTCCAAAGTCCTAACGCTGCGTACGATGTCGCCCTTAAGGGTTGCGTTTTGTGCCTATTCAGGTGTTGGCTCGTCACCTGACTGTGGTTCTAAAATACGACGCCCGTCGCCAATAGCCCTCGTGTAGCTCTAGTGCGACGATATTTCAAACCTAACCTAAAATCAACTGCAGTAACTAGCTTAATGAATTGGTAAATTGCTGCAAACACTTAATAACTCTAACATTAGAGAAATTATACTGAACAAATTACTTCGGGGCAACAAAAGGTCCAAATCATTGTTGTAGTTACTGCAGTCTACCTGAAGAAGTGCCCTCCTACCTGGTCCGTCGACTGCGGCTGGTCGGCGAGCGTCAGGTAGACCCAGTTGAGCAGCTGCGTCGGCTGGTAGACCGAGGCATCCAACGAAGCCAGCGAAGTCATGCCTGTGGTCTTCTGCACGACGCTCGCATGCCACACGTCAAGAGGAAAGAGAGACTGCTTCACCCATTGGCATCCCCTCGGCCCCGCGAAGAAGATATAAATACTTCACTCGTCAACAACTTCTTCTGGAGGAGTGTACGTAAGAGGCGAGACAGATGTTGGTTTAAAGGAGTAGTTGTTGTGAGTGCAAGTATTTTGGTTTTTAGCCATTCGTCAGTTTTGAGTGTAAGGATGTGCCTGGAGTTGCTTTTTCATTATCTGCCCAAAACGTTGTGTGGTGGCTCGTGTCATGCACTCGTTTAGATCATGGTTTATTAACTACGACTTCACTGCTCATAAATCGTCCCCTTGTGAAGTTTAAAACAACCTTCCGTTCTCCCATTTATTTATTTACCGATTTTGAGGTATTACGTACCCAGTTCATATGCCCAAGATCGTGGACCCCCGGCTGAGTCGGCAGATTTCCAGGAAGGGAAAACCGTCAGCACGCATGTCATATGGTTATGTAGCTTGTAAAAGATCCTTTGAGTACATGTAAAAATATCCCCTGAGTACCCATTTTGCTTGGATTCCCTCGGAAAAATAAAATATCGGCGTAAATTAACATCCACAGTGAGAGTCGTCCAAAGGGTGCCACAAGAAAAATTGCTCACAATTTTGAGGAATATAATGATTCAGCAAAATACCTGATCCTCCAAAAAGCAGCAACCATTAAAAAAATATTGATAAATTTTTAATTAAAAAAACTTTTGTCTGCAAGTTTTTGCTGTAATCCAGGAACAATGTTTATTTAAAAATTAAGGATACAGTGAACTCTTGTTTGATAATTGAGAAAATTCCTAGAATTTTAAACTGTAGTTTTTTTTAACTAAAGGAGCGAAACATGAATTTCAAAATTATACAAATTTAGAAAAAAAGACAAGCTTACGACCGAAAACCATAAAAATGAAGTAAATAGTTTCATATGAATTGTGCATGGAATTTTTTTTTTAAAGTAATAATTTGGTTCGAAATTATTTTCGATTGTCAAAACTTTACTAAGAAAGTCAAAACAAATTTTGTTAAAGCCATTGAAGTAACGCCATGAAGAAAACATTTGCTCGAAAAATTTTGAGTGCTCATCGAAAAATAAAAAATTAAAAAAACTTTGAAGAGCTCTTGTAAGAAATTAGTGAGACAATTATATATTTCAATGTTGGTAATAAAATTGCCATTATTTATTCAGCTCAAATAAAACATCAAACTTGAAAGTTTACCTGTTAGTTTTAAGAGAAATTTGTGCAAATATCGAATCCGATTTTTGCTGTTACCGCTTTTTGCAAAAACCAAATTAACACGATTCCATTACACTAAACACAATTTTAAACACACAAAAAAAACCAGTAATTTGCCAAAGAATAACGAGCTTCTTCTGTTTATATTCAATTATTAGCCAACACATAAAAATAACTAATTATTCCATTCTTTCGCTCCATGAGCCCCAGTTTGTTTCTACTTCACTCTTTTACTCTCTCTTTTTTTTATTTTAATCTTCATCATCGCCAAGTCTCTTTTTCACCAGCAGAAGAGAATCCTTGGGTTTTTATCGAAGGGGTTTTTCACCCTGGGAAGAAGATCTTTTAAGAATCAAAACACTTTCGTTTGCGGAAACGCACGAGAATTTCGACGATATATTTTAGAACACTATGACGCTGTACCTTATTTTTTAAAGGAATGTAAACATTATGAGTGACTGATTAAAATATGCATTAAGGAAATATTTTATGACATAAATAAGAGTTCCCACTCGTAGACCTTGACATTCTATTTATAGTCACCGTCAAGAAATAATTGACATATATTCTAATTTTCCACCATACACACACAAAAAACTACTCTTTCTTCATTAAAAATATTATTTATCCCTAATGTACTTTTTAGACATAATTAATTAAAAGTATTTTGGTATTGCATTCAATTTTAGGCCAAAACTTTACGTGCTTCAAATAAAATTAAGACTAAAAAATTAATAAATCCATAGGGTTCTTGTCAATATATGATGAAAATCTAAAATCAATAACTGTCGAATGTACTAAATATTGTAAAACTGCCTCCTAACAATATGGAAACAAATGTTAACAAGTTTTAATTTTTTATGCTTTTCAAATATGTGCAATATTTTGCAGTTTTTTTAATAATTAAAGTACGTAATATTCGATTTTTTTCAGAGATTTTCAATGACATACATTTCGATGCACTGAAATTTTTTTACGTATGTCACCAGTGTTACACACCAGGGAGATACGTATTGTAGTTTGAGAAGTAAAAGTGGATGACGGACAGACAGGCGGGAATAGTCTTTATAAAAGCCTCCATTTTTACGTTATAACATATTACGTATAAACATATTGTGGAAGCTTAAACAACTTTGCCATTCTGTAGCATCCCAATTCAGCAATACATTCAGAAGAATCCCATTAAAATAAAAAAAATGTTTAATCGCTTTCTTTATTTTCTATCTCTCTTATCTCTTCCTCTCTTTTAACACTTCTTTTCAGACCCTTCTTTTTCCGTATTTTGTGCATCAGGCTTTCTTACAAAAACCTTAAACTTTAAAATTGTATATTTAATAAATTTGTGTAATCTACATTATTTATTTGGAAATTTTTTTAAGATCCTCTCTTTAAAAATACACTTAATTACGATTTGTCTTAAAAATAAATTTAATTACAAATTTATGCAGTAAAAAAACACCATACACATTTGCCCGTTTCCAGGCCGTCCGGAAATGCAAAGAATATTTATGTTCTACATTGCCACTGCAGGAACATTTAACATTGTTGGTACATATTTATTGAAAACCTTAGAAAAAATCGTAAGTTCGATGTCGTTTCCGTCGCACGTAAAATTTATAAATGACTTAACATTACTACTGCGTTTATCCGACGCCAAAGTACGGCTCACATTACCTAAACAGTTGCATGAGACATGCCTCTAAATATTTTTCACTGCAGAATACCACTGTATTCATAATCAGTTATTTTTTTTTAAATTCTGCAATACACTTTACTGACATGAAAAAATGTTTACTTCAAAGCTTTAAGTCTCATGTCCCCTTTGAAAAATAATATACCAACTACTTTGAATTCTTTCTTTTTCAAACTTTTATTTACAAAAATTAGTGTGGATCGTCTTGAAAATGAAAAGTTGATGTTAAAATTGATTGTTCATGGTTCGGCACATATCATTATTATTCTCATGTAGAGCGAATGATCTTCCAGGAATACTGATTTTCCTCTTTTTCGAACGCCGTAAGTTATATTTTGTTCCCGGAAGGCTCACACTCCTGTGGACATCATTACTGAAAAAAAGAAACAAATATTTTTTATTTCCAAAAAAAAATAGTTACTTAAGTTAAATAAAATTACAAAAAAAAAATCTCTATAAACACTTAATTTAATTTACTACAATATAAAGCGGATAATATTAATGGAATATATTATTTTCGTATCATGTAATGCTTGTAACCAGCATAAAAATATTCCTGAGGTCTCATTTGTTTTTTAAATGATTTGTTATTTATTGTTAGTTATTTTGTTATTTATCGTCATTTATTTTGTTATTATTGTTATTTATTTTGCTATTTATTTTGTTATTTATTGTTTTTATGCTAATGTTTTTAAATGGAGTTATTTAATTTTTATGTACGTGGACATATAATTTTAAGCGCCATCAATATTTCCTTACTTACTATGAATTCTAGTTATCAAATATCAATTAAACTTACAATATTTCAATATCTGGATGCTTCATTTGCAAACACATGCTGAAAGGCATCTCAGCAAATTCTAAATCGGTGTTGAAGTCGATTCCAGATTCTCCTTTAAACTGAATCGTTCCTTGGGTAACCACGAATCCAGCATCAACTGTAACGGAACCTCTTACCAGCAAGGCACCCCTTAAAACAAAAGGACGATAAAATTAAATTTGCAAACAATAATAATATCAACTATTAAAATTCATGATTAAGGAAATATACTATAAATTTCCTTATTTAAATAGCACACAAGCGGAAATGACATTTTTACAGTAGTAAATGTGGCTTGGAAATACCCAAGTTTTTTGGTGGTTAATTTATCCCACACTCTAAAAAATTAATGCTCAAAAACGACGAAATTTTCCTTAATTTTGACGATTCCGTTACTGGCAAATGCTCCGAGTTTTTGTTTCCTCAAAGTGAGGAAACTTGAATCGTCATTTTTATGAGGATTTGAATGTCGTCTAATCTAAAGAAATATCTCGTCATTTTTGAGCATGTGAGTACAACAATGAGCTTTCGTTTCCTCAAAATCACGATACAGAATCGTCAAATCACGATCGTAAAAGTGAGGATTCGCGTTTACTCAAAACTTACGTGATAGTTTGACGAAACAATCCTCAAAATTAACGAAATGAATCTTGAGGATTCATGAATCGTCAAAAATGAAAGTGTTATTTCTGAGAGTGCATTGATCTATTATACAAAATAGAATGAAGGCTTTTAAATCTAATATTTGAATCTCGAAATTACGCTATTAAATCTCTGGCTTCACTCAAGGACATTCATCGTTCCTGTCCTCACCCAAAATTAGTTAACAGCTTAGATACAGGCACATTTAAAATAAATTTAAAATATCAAAACAATCTCAAAGCTTAAGTAGGTTCATCCAAACTTGTCACAGAGCCCAAGCCCATTGCAATCTCTATGACGTATTAGAAACCGCGATGGGCTCAGTGACAAAACTGCAAACTTCTGACTCATTCCAATGAATGTTCAAGTTTCTGTTGAAAATATTTACAGCATTTTTTTTTTCTACAGCACAACAAACGCTAGCAGGTTGTTTCCGTAATCAAAACACTTTTATAAAAATGTTTTCTTAGTTTAAGATTGAAATACACTGCTCAAAACAATTAGGGGAGCACTTAGCGTACTTTTGTTAACACTTTCAGTTTCAATTTTTTATTTTTTTATTCTAAAACCTCTAAAGTTTGTGAAATAGATTCCTTATGCATACCGAATGAAATGGTAAAAATATGGGGAAATCATAATTTTTTACTAAAATTTAAGGGGGGAATGGAATATAATTTTTGAATAAATTAAAACAACAATTTTTTCAAAACTTCTTCTGTTAAAAAAGGTAATATCAATATATAAACGTCTAAGAATACAAGCGTGAAGAATTTAGGCTCAATTTATTTCATAACAAATTTTGGGAGTGAATTTTATTTTACTCTGTTTTTCATATTTTTTCCTTTAATTAAAACAAACATTATTTAATTCTTCAAAAGACATGATTCTTTCATTTTACGATAAATAAGTGCGATCTCAACTTAGTGATAAAAAAAATCGCAAGCTGATGATTCCAAATGGAATCATTAGGAGTGAAAGGGTTTAAGCCAGGCGCTCCCTTAATAATTTTTAGCAAGGTATATCATGTTAGTTTTGATATTTTTTATGGTAACGACGGAGTAATTCTAGATTTTGACTAATGCATATTCAACGCAGCTAAATCAAAACCACTGTGATGTGACTGGGTCAACACCATAGAGATAGTAAAACCGTGCGCTATCACACACTATCTGTGGGTGGTAGCGCACGGTTTTACTATCTCTATGGTCAACACTTGAGTATCCGACAAGTCCGTCAGTTTTGAAAGTCGTACCTATTCGATTGGATGGCAAAGAACTGAAAGCAGCGAGTTGCAGACTAGGCTCTCATGTCCCAATCATTACTTATCACTATAATTAAAACCGAAATCATTTGTACTGTTGCATTAACGACAGTTGAGCCGAGGATATAACGCGCGAAAATGAGTTTTCTGCTTAAGTTTATCTAAAACACAAAATAAGAGACAAATGAAGACCAGATCCCAAAACAATTTGGGCAGAATAAATTTAATTTACACATAAAAACGAATTTTAAAACTAGTTAATGTTTCTATTCGAAAAGTAATTAAGCGTTAATGGTATTCACAAGTTTATGGGTAAAATCATTCTTAAAAAATACTAATAAAGTTAATACTTTATTATACAAACCCCTAAGAGCTAGGGAGCCCAGTCGGTTAGGCATTCGCCTAGTATGCGAAAGGTCCCAGGTTCGGGTTCGGGCATCGCCAAAATAACTGCCGACCTTTAAACGGCCCGTGCAGCCAAAAATGTCCTACGAATAATACCCCGTGTAAGGGAGTGCACGTTACCCTTCAAAGTCCTAACGCTGCGTACGATGTCGCCCTTAAAGGTTGCGTTGGGTGCCTATTCAGGTGTCAGCTCGTCACTTGACTGTGGTTCTAAAATACGTCGCCCGTCGCCAATAGCCCTCGGGTAGCTCTAATGCGACGATAATTCAAACTAAACTTTATACAAACTCCCTCTCTTACTAGTCTCTAGTCAAAAGAGATATTGATTTTTCTTCTAAACTTTTTTTTAAATTTAACAACTTACTGAGTTTTGACTAGAGACTGTGAATTCCTGTTCCAAAGTGATATCTGCACTGAAGCAGAAGCGTCAGATGACAACACCCCCCTCATTTGACCGCGAACCACCATTCCATTGCTTAACACTGCAATCTTTTCGTCGTCACTAAAGGCCACAATGGTCTGCAAAAAAACATCGATAAATATTTGTTTTAATAAAATGTGCATTAAAATGGCATAAAATTAAATAATTTTCTTTTTGTGCAAAACATAAACTCATAAATACTTTTGAAAAATATGTATTTAAGTTCTTTTAATGCTATACATTTTAATTTCGCAAACCTTAGTTACCTTTATTTTCGATGCAATTTATTTTAAGTCTATTCACAAATTTATATGGAGATACAAATAGTAATGCATTACGTTATAAATTTCCTTGACATTTATAAATTACGTTGCTTCTAGTTAGTAAGTTATACGAATTCGTTAACTCTAGGTTTGATGGACCATCATCTTTTTTTCCTCTAATGGGGCTGCAATATTGGCGGTTAAGCATGTGCATACTCGGCATATTCCCCAGAACTGAGAGCTATTTTTGTGGCACCATCTAGGCGGCTCTCGCTACCAATTTAGATGCTCAGATTACAATGAATCTGAGCTCTTTGTGGATGTTAAAGTATGCCTAGATATAATTTTGGCGAGAGAACTCAAGCCAAATGGTCCCTACATGGATCTTTTACATGCCACATAATCATATGACATGGGTGCACAAGACTTTCCCGTCCAGAAAATCCAACGACTCAGCCGGGACTCGAACCCGCGATCTTGGGCTTACGAGGTGGACCAAAAGCTCTAAAATACACCAAAACTAACTTCAAATTATGATTTATCGGTATTTTTGTTTATGAAGTGTATCATCCTACAATTAATCAACATATTTAACTGCTAACAGCTTCATTTATTAGTCAATTACTCAGTCACCTAAAAAAAAAAACAGAAATATAACAATTGTTTTTGCGCTGGGTGGACTTTGTCTTAGATTCAATAAAAGATTTAAATAAAAGACCGTAAAATAGAGCAAAAATTGTAAAGATTCTAAGTTGGCGAGGGAAAAAAGCTACACTGCTCAAAACAATTAGGGGAGCACATGTTTTAAACCCTTTCGCTCCCAATGATTCCATTGGGAATCATCAGCTTGTGATTTTTTTCTGACTAAGTTAAATTCACCACTTATGTATCGTTAGATACATCGTTAGGTGGAAGAATAACGTATTTTGAAGAATTTAATATATTTTTTTATATTAATGAAAATATGAAAAATATGGTAAAATAAATTTCACTTGAAAACAGTTTTAGAAAATAAATTGACCCTAAATTTTTCATGCTTGCATTTTTTAGATGTTTAAAAATATATTTCAACTATTTTTAACAAAAAAAGTTTTGAAAAAATTATTGTTATAATTTATTAAAAAGTTATTATTCCATTTCCCCCCTTTAAATTTAAGTATTAAAAACTTAAAATTTTTTCTCCTGTTTTTTACTATTTCATTTCGAATGCATAGTGAACCTATTTAACAAATTTTATATTTATAGGATAAAAATTAAAAAGTTGGGAGTGAAGTTAAAGTTGGAATTAAAAAGTGCTCCCCTAATTGTTTTGAGCAGTGTAGATACAAATTTAAGCCATGATACGTAAACGTAACGGCTGTAACAAAGCTAGGACAAAACTGACACTTAATTGCTACTAAAACCTATACATACTTGTAATACCGGCGTCTGCTCACTAGCAGTACCAGACCATGCATGGCCCATAAGTTCGGAGGTGCTCTTGAAGAAGACGTACGGTCGCAGGGCAGATCCTAAGATGCCCAACTCCATGCCTGCTGTGGGGCTGGAGTCCTCATCGTCACCTCCAGAATTATCTCCGGCGACTGCTCCGAGACCTTGAGCGAAAATTCCAACCTGTATAAAAAATGTAGTTCAATTTTATTGTTAAAAAAAATTGTTATGCTGTAGTAAATTCTCTAAGTTATAATTCAGGTTTTAAGATAATGCGTAAAGTTTAGCGTGGATGGTTGAGTGTGAAGAGGTATGGGCCGAAGCGGTTTTGATGACGGCACCTCTTACGTGATAGTCAGATACTAAAGCATCTGCGACAAAGTAATTACTAAGCAGTGAGAGTTAGTATTGGGTATTTTTCTAACCACCATAGTACTCCCCTTCCAATGAATCAGAGTAGGAACATTTGTTGTGGTTTTTGCAATTCTGAAGTTAGTCTCCAGGACTGTTTTTGCTACCTAATGTGGAACTCAGAACTTTCGATGACTTCCGCTGCCCGCCGGCTTTTATGTCAGGACTTTTCGACCTGCTATGAGTCTCAGGTCCATAAGTTATTTTTTACAAAATTAATCTAAATAAAAAATTATAAAACAATAAATTTAGATCATAACTGTTAAAGTTTAAACCATTTAAATGATAGGTTGGACCTCATATCATAGTGAAGTAAAAATATTTGAAGATATTTGCGATACAAAGCTTACCGAAAGCAAACTTGAGTCCCCAGCAAGATTTTCAAAGCTTACATCAAATACACTTCTTTTAAGCAGACCTCCATTCAACATTTCCATATCAATGCCATAAGTAATGTTAGTACCTTCAATGGCTGTAAAGATTATGTCGAATAAAAACATGTATTCAAATAAATATTTCTTTCAACAATTTTGTTTGCAAAAGATTTAACCTTATTCAAATGAAACTCAGAAAGAAATACGATAGAAGAAGAACTCTATTTAGAATTTGATATTGACAGTCAAGAAACCTGTTGAAGGGGCTAAGTAAGTCCAGTCGACAAAAAAAATACGCATTTTAAATTAGAAGTAAAATAGCATTGACTGACACATGGCACTGGCGTTGAAAAATTGTACAAATAGGAATTCACAAGTACATAACTTAAATAAAATTACATTTGAAGCAAGCAGCAGTTAAGAAAAATTTTAGCAGAGAAAATAAATATTTACATCAATGCTAACATAAATGTTATCAAGGAAACAAATTAACAAAAAATATTATGATAATTCGAAAGGTGTGACTAAATTGATTGACATTTAGATTATCTCGAATTTTATTATTGATTTTCATCCAATTTTAATTTGCATATTTTAATTTTCTTGAATAAACTCGGTTAGATTTCCTGAACATTAATATTTATTCTAAGGATATCTTTGACGATAAAAATATTATATAAAGCTTGTTCTTGTAATTGTTGTTATCCATAAAGTATCGTTCAATCAGCAACTTTTTACCAGAAAGTCATATTACCCCTAGTTTTGATTCGTATTTACTCCTAACTAAGTATACAATTAGTTCATTTTGTCATTGTTTTAAGTATAAAAAAGTACTTTTAAGTATAAAAAGTATTTTTAAGTATTAAAAAACTAGCAATAGTTAGCAAAATGTATCCATAGTTATACCCTAAAGGATCCATCTAATTTATTAAATTTTCAAATTAAAGTTTTCTTTGAAAATTATTAATTATTTATACTTACATAATAAAGGCTTTTTAAAAAGTGAAGATTTTCCATTCTGAGCTAGAGAGTAGTAGTAAGCTACTTGCTTTTCTGGTAAAATATTTTTAACATTATTCCTACAACATACAAAAAAAATTATCATAATTAGCAATTTTAAGATAATCCAATGCTATTAAAGTTATTATTTATTGTATGACAAATTGTTAAAATTAAAAAAAAAAATTGTAAAAATCATAAAGCACTTTTTCATTTTCCTTCGATTAATGAGAGTTAAATATAAAAATTATATTCTTTTAATTGATGCCGTATAATTTTGCTTGTCTATTTTTCTGATTATTATAATACACTTATTTTCGTAAACTTATCATATCCTAAACTTCATTTCATAATAAATACAGTAATAGTAATAATTATTACTATTATTATTGTTATTATAATATATTAATAATATAATAATAATAGTACTTACAATAATAATTGCAATAGCAATAATAATAAAATAAAAATGTGAATACTAGTTAATAATAATAATAGTACTAGCAATAATGATTGCAATATTAAGAATAAGAATAATAATATTAATAATTTGTTAATAATAATAATAGTACTAACAATAATAATTGCAATAGTAATAATAATAAAATAATAATATAAATAATTGTTATTAATAATAGTACTAAAAATAATAATGCAATAGTAATAATAATAGTACTAAAAATAATAATGCAATTGTAATAATAATAGTACTAAAAATAATAATGCAATACTAATAATAATAGTACTAAAAATAATAATGCAATAGTAATAATAATAACAAAAATAATAATAACAGTTAATAATAATAATAATAATAGCAACATTTTGAACTTAAATAAAATGTTTTATCGAACATTTTTATCAGGCGCTAATTCCTCATACCTCAACTCTTCATTCACAGAGACCGCTTGCATGATCTTGGCAGCCAAGAATGTGGAAAATTCAGAATCACTCTGGTCTGAGAGGGCGACCAGAAGACTCTTCAACACATCGCGTCCAGGATTGCTTCTCAACAGCACTTCTGCAGCAATAGCTCGAGTAGATCTATCTTGTCTCTTGCCAACCTCGTTGAAGACTTTTAAAAGGGTCGTGTGAGCCTGTAATGAAAATTTTAGAATGGTAATGGGACGTGTGGGTTAACTGTTTGTGTCATCAACAGGCTGACAATGTAGAGTTTGACGAAATGTGTACTACTATTTGAATTCACAGATTCTATAATTGTTTCTAAAATCGTCGATGTATGATGATTTATTTATTAATATTTTCACTTTAAAGCATGTTTCGCAATTTATTTTCGTTCTAAAAATTAACTATCCATGCAGATTTGAAAATCCAGAAATTTGAAAAACTGTTTTAACTTGGAACAATCACCTCAAAAAATTTCAGTTTGATATAATTAACCTCTTAGACTTTGGGCCTCTTGGAGGTTTAGTAAAATATTGAACTAAACGTATTGAAGAAAAATCTAGATAAATTATTTTTAATTTTTATGCCGTGGCGTTTTAAGGGTTCAAAAAGCCGTATTACATTTAATTTTCTACATAAAAAATAAATACATACAAATTTGCGATTTAATAAGATCTTTTTGTGTCTCCTACCTCAGACGTTAACAGTCTACATGGTATATTCCGAAGTGCCTGAACTGCCTCCAAAGCCTCTTTGCCCCCTTTCATGGAATATTCAGAAAGGATTGGTACGGACCTAAATCTAGCAGCATTTCGTAGACCTCTTAAAAACATCAAAGAACACGATTCAGAGTCCACCGCACACTTCTTCAGACCATTTTCCAAGAAAAGTCGTATTTCTTCTTCCAGCTAGAAAATAAAAGGGATGTGTTTAGGTTTTTTAGGTATCAACTCATTTTGACTCATAAACGTAAATGATTTTGACTCATAAACGTAAAATATATCATTCATATCATCATTCATTCAGCCTAAAATTGTATAAAAATTATTTTTAAATTAGATAATTTTTTACTTAGAGAAAAATTATTTAAAGCGCCTAATAATCCTATTTAAATTGAGTATTCTTCAGGAAGCTTTGCGTTTCTCTTCATTTTTCTAAATTTTCGGTTTTTAAACATCGAGCAAAAATTAAACTAATGAGGCAAGGGGATTTATGTAAGACGTAGCAACTTTAAATTTTCAATCGCTGATGATACAAAAAAAATCTTATGATGAATACAGAATTATGTATCCTTGAAAACTTTCCCAAAGTACACTCTTAAAACAAAAGAGTGAAATCCACTCCAGTTGGAGAAGTGCATTTTCGACACCCTAAGGGCATGCATATTTTCTCAGACTGAGTTCAAATCACTCGTTTGGAGTGATCCTTTCGGAGGTTTAACACACAAAGGATCCACTCCAAAAGGAGAAGTGCATTTTCCAGTCTGGAGGAGTGAAATCCACTCAGACTGAGGTAAATTTGGAGTGTTTGTTTTAAGAGTGTACCTTTAGTACACTCAAACCTTAGTAATTAAGCATTTGGGTCAGAAATCGTATCAGCTGAGTTAAGGGGTCACAGGAGTCTTAAAAATGTGCAAAGAAGGTACTAAAAAGTATAGTTTGATCTTTCATGTAATTTTTTAACTACTCAATATATAAGTACATTTTTTATATGTAATTCTATAAGATTTATTTAATGTAAAACAAATGTTAAAATTTATGAAACTTTAGCCAAAACTAAAATAAAATAAATTAAACATAAAGCTATTTGAACACATTGGGATTAGGCTTGAGCGGCAAATTTTGAGGTCAAAATTGAAAAAATGACCAAGAAAATGACTTTATATTGTACAAATATGTACAAACAAAGACTTATACCTAAATTCTCAGCTCAATTTTAATTAGAAATTATTTTTTTAAAAAAATTAAGTCCATATTTTAAATTTTTTTTAATGTTTTTAGAAAAAAGTTCTTAAAATAAATTCTAATTAAAATTGAGCGGAGAATTTAGGTATAAGTCTTTGTTTGTACATATTTGTACAATATAAAGTCATTTTCTTGGTCACTTTTTCAATTTTGACCTCAAAATTTGCCGCGCAAGCCTAATCCCAATGTGTTCAAATAGCTTTATGTTTAATATCATTTATTTTAGTTTTGGTTAAAGTTTCATAAATTTTAAAATTTGTTTTATATTAAATAAATCTTGTAGAATTACATATAAAAAAACTATACTTATATATTGAGTTGTTAAAAATTACATGAAAGATCAAACTATGCTTTGTAGTACCTTGTTTGCACATTTTTAAGACTCCTATGATCCCTTAATCTAGAATGTGATTTTTTTAAACTAACAAAAACATAACATTATACATTCATACAACTCTCCCTTTTGATTATTTTCATGTATCGTATTAACTAGTAAATTTTAAAGTTATATTAAAAAGTTCGTTTATAAAATTATGTCGGAATCTAAACACAATTACAAAATACACTTTTGATGTTGCATAAGTAATTTCTTAAAAATATGTTAAAAAATTATTTTGCTCTTATATTTCTTGCATTTTCTGTCTTATTCCACCTTTTTTACTTTCGTATTTATTACAATGGACAGTGAGTAAATTACAAACAAACTAAATAGAGCAAATCTTAATACGGCAACTAATGATTTTTTACCTCAATTTAAAGACTACGTTTTGTATACAAAATTTTAGCATAAAAAATATGACTTTAAATATATAATATTCTTACTTCTTTGTCCACAACTTCGTAGTTTTCTGCATACGTTTTTAAAAGGGATCCAAGAGTTGCAATTAACTGTTCTTTGATTTTATCATGATGATTCAACTTTGCTATAAAAGACTAAAATCACATTATTTTGCTAACCCAACTTTTAAAAACATTTACTGTACAAATTTTAACGTTTATTTTACATAGTTTTTCTTGAGCTTATATAGAGTTACTTATATACTTGAACAAATGGCAGGATTTATCATTTATTTAAGTATTTACTGTCATAATTCCTTTAAAAAAAATTTCTTCATTTTTTATCATGAATAAAGTATCAGCCCTTAGGGTAGGGTAGGGTAGGGTAGGTACATATATGAAGAGTACACGGGAAGAAGCAATTGATTTCGCACAAGGCTTTCCTTAATAGCCTCTTTGGGGATGATAGCGAGAAATCGCCTAAACTGGTGTAAAGAAGCCGGTTACTTGCTTTGTTTAGGGGAGACCGGGGCACAATGGACCACTTTTTCATTTTTTGCACTATAAGTACAAAAATATTCATCCCACTTGTTTAAAAAAAGGTGTATATATTACTTATATATCCTGGTTTAAAAATACATTACCTAACAAATATAATTTCAAATATTTTTTTCTGAATTCACTTTTTTATTACAAGTGAGAAAGTGGTCCATTGTACCCCGGGTTCGGGGTACAATGGACCACATCATGGGGTACAATGGACCATGGTACTTTTTGCTGAAAAAAAAATTGTCTACACTTTTTAAAGATTAACATACATATAAAATAATTTCCTTTTGACTTTTAAGTATTCAATTGCATTAAAATTTCTTTTAGGGAGAAGCCTGTTCCATCACTTCTTTTGGCTCTGTTCCTTCACTAGTCGTTCAAATTCTGTTACGTTTCATTTCTGATTAAAAAAAATTAGTAAAAGCATTAAATTTTATCTTCAAACTTATAAGATCATTTTAAAGTTTAAACACTTATTTATTGCTATACAAAACAACACCAAAAGTGTAGGGCCAAACTGTGGATCAAAGAATCTTCGTTTTTATGTGAGATTTAGTTTTTTAACCTTTTTAAAGCCTTCAATTAATCAACGTGGTTAAACATTTTACTAACAAAATTTCAATTTTGTGCATTTTACCAATTCTGAAAAAATTTGTTTGTTAGGTACTTAATTATTTATAACTGCAACAAATAGCTCAAATTTTTGTTAGTAAAAAAATCATCGGTAATCAAATATTAATTCAAAAATTTATGATACTGTACTTGTACTTCTGTTATCCAAATGTGTAAATTTATTTTTGTACCAACTAAAATATCCAAACTTCTTGTTTTAAATAATTTAACACTCTAATATCACTTTCAATTTTAAAAATACTTTTCTCATGCAAAACACTTATTGTTTGTAATCATATATAAATTAAAACATCAGTTCACTAATAATTTGTTACTTCTGGTTTAAAAAACAACAACAAAAAAACAGGCACTATTAGTAGATGGGGAAAAAATCTATTACATTCAGAATTCAGAAGTGAATATTAAAATAAAAATTAAAATATTTTACTACTATAGCAAATTTAACTTTTAATAATTAGGAAGGACTTGCATCAATATTTTTTTTATTTATTTTGAAACTAAAAGTATTTCTAAAGTTGCATGGGGTACAATGAACCATGGTCCACTGAACCCCAGATTTTGTGGTACATAGTGCCCCATATTGTAGTTGAACAAGAAACAAAATTAAAATAGGCTGTATTTTGATTTAAGAAATTAATTTATAGATTATATAGAAAGACAAATATCTTATCTTTCAACTATGCTAAGCCACCTTGTCCAGCTAATGTTACTTTAATGATGAGAAGATAATTTCTAGGAGCGAGATTTTTTACTTTCACCTGGTTAATACACATCAGGAATAAAAAATGGCAAGTGTGCGAGTTAAAAATATGTTTTTTTATAATAACTAGACGAAGACTATTATACCATCTATGAAACATAATAAGAGCTAATTTGGAGAACATACAAAATAAATAATAGGGGGTGGTCCATTGTGCCCCTAGGTCCATTGTGCCCCGGTCTCCCCTACCTTTCGCGGCAACCCTGATTCACGTAAGAGTTATGTGGAACGAGTCACACGTTTGTACCGCAACTGAAGAACCAAAAGAAAAACCGGTTTCCGGTCGCCAATCTCCGCCAAGCAGAGACAATTACGGAAAGACTCTAAAGAAATCAAGTGGTTCTTCCCGTGTACTCTACATATATTCCGGCTTGTGTGCTTGATCAGAGACTTGCTTATAAGCCTTTTTCAAGTAAGGCCAGCTTTTTTGTATGTGTAAGTAGCCAAAATGTTAATTTATACCACCTGTTATACACATATACAAATATTATGTGCAAAAAGCATGGAAAAGCCTTTTGTTGAAATTTTATTTCAGTTAATCTCTTATTAATTACTTCGTTTACTTTATCTTTCCTGCTAACGGTTGACAGTCAGTTTACATTAAATTAGGCAATAAACATAAGCATCGCTTTTACCTGACATATGAGTTTGGAAAAATCTTAGAAATTCTGAGGAAAGTTCAAAAGTTTTAGTTTAAATTAATTCTGTATTGCCATCGATGGCTATGAATTATCAATGAATTACTCCACTTAATACAGAGAAAAGTTTCTTTTACAAAAAAAATCTAAGGAAAATAAAACTTATTATTATATCCATATTTCAAACAATTATCGAACAAATAATAATGCTCATTTGCAAAACTGATATTATAAGAACTTTTTTTAGTTCCTTTTATATTCAAATTATTTAAAAGGAAGTCGATAAAAATGAATAAAATTTTATTTTATTTATTATATCTTATTAAGCTAGCCTTACCATTAATTCCTTCACAATTAATGAACTTGGTTTAGGTAAAATAGAAAGACTAATCACAAATCGTTCTAAAGGCAAACTGTATTCTTTTTCGTTTTCGAAAAATTCAAAAGCCGCTTTGATGCATTCCTCAGTTGCACATGCTGAAACAAGATCTAAAAGTTGATTCCTGAAAAAAAGTTTTATTTTTTTTAAACACATGCATAAAATAAAAGGATAAATTACAAGCAATTGAACTTTAACAAGTAAGATGTAATATCTGAAATCGGTATTGATTCCAACAAAACATTATTAACAAAGTGCAGATATTTAAAGTAAAAAAATACATTACAATTGTAAATACCCTTGTACTTAACAAGTATTAATGTTAATTTTCCTAAATGAAAAAGAACAATTCCTTTAATAAAAAAGGGGGGGGGACGGTCTTACAACCTTTTAAAATGTCTTCTCAAAGTTCCCTCCAAAGTTATGTGGCGATATTTTTCTGGATATTGACTCTAAATACATTACAGTCTTGTATAAGGAGTTGGTCAATCTGAAGTTATTAATTCACTACCTTAAATAGATGTATAGTTTTACATATACCTCCTGATCTCATCAATAGATGGCATAGCATGTAAGAACATATATAAATGAGTATTTAAACGAATACATATTTGCCGGATACTAAATTGACATTGAAATATTCTTATACTCACTTAATGCTCTCCAATTTTCGATTGTTTAGAAGCTGAAGAATTTCATCCTTTGTAGAATCTCTGAATGTTGGCAAAAGTTTATAAAATGCTATGACTGATTTTAACTTAGCCAGGTTCTCAGTTGACAATGACGCTTGTTGCTTCGCAACTGACGGCTTCAACTGTAAAAGAGTAACTGAAAGTTCCATATAACGCTATACTTTTCGTTTAAATAACGATATCAACTAATTTATTTCTCACGATAACTTATTTTTATTATCAGATAATATAATGTGTTGTCTATGAAAACAAATTAGTTTTCAAAAAAAATTAAACCTATTAACTTAAAATTGACTAAATTTTAACTTTTTTATAATGAAACTCGTTTCTTAACTCTATTCGATATATTTATAACATATGCTATCTAAAGTTAATACCGGAATTTCTTATAAAAAATCTTTTATGTTAATATTTATTTAATTAGTGTTTACCTGTTTTTTCTTAGGCTTTTCTTCTTTCGTATACAGAATACTTGCAATATCATCAGCTACAAGTTCTGCTACAAAATAAACATACTTATAAAATTACACTCGATTACTTCATGCTAAATTGACAGTGAGAATTTTGTGTAAAAATTGAGTTACGTAATTATAGTTGAGAGTATAGATAAAATTGTTAAAATGGTCTTACCCATAAATTAAAAATCTATATGATCAAGCATGCGTCAAAAATATTAAAGCAGTAAAGGTTAATATGTTAAGTAATGTTGCTTAAAACTATGAACTGATATGCTTACTTCCTACAAATTTTTTTAATTCTTCTATAACGCTTTCGATTCCTTTGCCTTTATATATATTTTGATCTTTGTCTGCTCCGATAAATTTCAGTTCTGATCTAAAAAAAATGTAACTCATGTTGAAATTACAAATAAAAAAATTCGTATTTAGCTACACACTCGTAAACTCAACAAGGACATGTAATATTCTTTCGCAAAAAATAACTTTCAAAAAACAAAAATAATAATAATAATAATTCACAGAATAAGATGCAACAAGTTCTCTTTTTTTAATGTTTAAACACTAACCAAGTCACAATCGATAAAAACTTTAAAAATAGTATTGTACACAAGATCACAAAATAATTTAGCCTTTCAAATATCACAGAAAGTTTAAATGTAGCATTGATAGATTTGGACTACTTATTTTAACAAATTTTCGCTAACTAGGTTCAGGTCTAGAAATCCTTTCAAAATATTTTTTCAATATTAAATCAATAGGTACCACTTTTAAGAAAATACTTAAAAATTAAATTTAGCAGTTAAAGACTGCAAACTTAACTCTTCCAATAGTTTTCAGAGCAGTGAATAATCAACTATTCCCTTTTTAAAAATACTTTCATTAAATTAGAAATAAACGCCACCTAATTAAAGTAAATACTCATAACCACAAAAGTCGATTTAAAA
Source organism: Hylyphantes graminicola (assembly GCA_023701765.1). Classification (NCBI taxonomy): domain Eukaryota; kingdom Metazoa; phylum Arthropoda; class Arachnida; order Araneae; family Linyphiidae; genus Hylyphantes; species Hylyphantes graminicola. The sequence continues at coordinate 42,931,752 of CM043113.1, read as the reverse complement.
ATCAAAATAAAATGTACTTAATGCATATCACAATCGATGAAGAGCACCGAAATATCTTTTTCCCCAAACAACTTCAATAAACTCCGATAGAACGTTATTTAAAAAACAATACATTAATCAATAACCAGATACTAATTAAATTATAAGTAACAATTCTTCCAATACTATGATAAGCGTATTGTATTGATTGTTAAGATTCATAGCAAGATTTGTGATGTAAGAAGTATAAAAATTAATTACTTTGTGTCCACGCAAAGCGAAGGTTTGTGCCATATGTTACTGAACATTTTAACATATTCACTTATTAAGCATTTGGCGATGGTTGGGTTGTTTCCAGTTGTCCAATCACAGTTGGAAGAAGACTGGTGTTGAGTAGTAGCTGATCGTACCTTAGAAATATGTTATATAATGAAAGTATCTATACCTTGTCTATCTAGAATGCGAGCCTAGAAAGCATTTTCCTCCCCCATCCCCGCGTGTGGTTTTCTTCAAAACGGCGTGAGCGTGTTTTTCCCCCACCCTACTTGGGTTTGAACTGTACGGATTGTTAACCTCACAACAAAACCTGAAACGCGTTAGGTTTAGAAACGGTATGCTCCTCTCGTTTCCTAGAAAACCAAGTAAAGGGATGCGGGAAGAAAGTCTTCTCGGGGATCGCATAGTAAATAGACAGACTATAGTTCTAAGTAATTAGATGGAATTTTTTGCATTTTAAAATCCATTTATGAATTTTCGAAGTTTATCTTAAGTTATTCTAAAAACACGATTTCAATATAGTGTACTATTGTATATGGGACGTCAAAATAAACAAAAATTTTCCTCGTAACATTTTAGAGAAGTTATTAAAAGCTTCAAAAAGCAAACATGAAATTTTAAAACCTAAGCAATTGATGTTCAACAAGCATCTTAAACATTTTTACATCTTTAATCTTTTTAAGTCATTGCAAAAACTATCTTTTAATTTCTAAATTTAAAATTATATCATATAAAATCATATTAATGTTATAAATTCACAAAAACATTTTAATGCTTTTGATAATTATTTCCATACCCCATTTGCCTGCGATAAAGATTTGTCAAACTTGGGATGAACACAGTTTCCTTTTCTTCTGTTTATGGAAGTCTCTTTTACTTCGTAGATAACATCACACTCTCCCGATACGTCTGTCTAAAAACATAATAATTTTTTAAGGAACAATTTCATACTTAATTCATTTTAATCCAATAATTCAATAGTCACTCAAAATAATTTGCAATTCTGTACTTACATACTTTTCTCTACTTAGCCCATTTTATTAAAATTTAACAGTCCTTTTTTAAGTAAAAGTTTTCAAATAAAGTTGAATTTGGAAACAATTTTCTTATTTCATTGTCATAGGTACATACAGCAAGAAAAGTAGTCCAAGTTTATCAGACTTCCGTATCACTCAGACAAATCTACTTTTTATCACAAAAAAATGAGAGCTGCTTACTTTATTTCATCCATTATAAAATATAATACGAGAAAAAATATAGATACAAAGTATAATTCAAACATTTTGCCATCAACATAAATATTTTAACAAGCACCCACACACCCAAAAAGTTCCCCAATCATCCAAATGAGATATAGCGATAACGTTTCAAATTGTTCATCCGTTGCTTTTGTTTGAGAAAGCTGTAACTAGCCTTAAGCTAAATTTAAGTTAAATATGTATGAAGATAATAATATGGTAATTTTACATGCTCTAAATCATGAAAGGGGGTCAGATCTAGGGAGATTTCCATAACATGTTTCTTCTTCTAAAAATACTAAAATGAAGGAGCGTCGTGGAAAATTCTCCAATGGACTTACCCTATTTTAACATTTAAAAATTTAATTGTAACGAAGTTGAGGAAGATGGAGAAAATAATATTTTTACCGCCTCATGTTTTGACATACAACTACTTGCAAGGTTTATTGCAATTAATGCGGCGTTCTTAATTGCTTAACTCTGTGCTTAATTGCTTAACTCTGTACTTCAGAATCAGAAGGATTATGTTTCTAAATATTTTCTATTTCTTAAAAATTCGAATGCTAAATAAAAATTCGCATCCTCAAAACATACTTTTGACCTCAAATGTTTAGGTTAAAAAAAATTTAGTTGAAAGTAAAATGCGTTAACTACTTCATACTACTAGATCTAGAAAATATTTATCTAACATATTTATCCAATATTTAGCTAAAATATTTATTAACAGTAAAAATACGTAGGAAACAAAGTTCACAACTATCCCTCTGGTGTCATATATTCCTTCAGCTAATAATAGCCTTCAAATAATTTTCATCAAAAAACGTCATTACAATTTTATTTAACCAACAGATCTCATCATCTAACCTCCTTGGTCCTCTCGCTCGTTTTTCTCAACAGCAACAGACTGCCTATCCCTCGCTTGAGGTTCCTCAGGGAAAAGTGCTCCGAAGGATCGTCCCATATCTTTTTAGGAGATCCCTCCTCCCATAGCAAATAGGAAGGTGTTGATTGAAGACTGTCCAATGCCGAGGCATGGTCCACTAGTGAGTTTTTTTGTTGGGCTAAGATCTTGGAGTTTAAAATCTAGAAAATGAAAATTACATGTTAAAGTGACAAATTGAAACATGTTATTATAAGAAAGCGGATAATAAAGTTTTAATTTTAGATATGTTCAACATTATTAGTATTAGATATTGTTAGAAAGAGTGTGTTTTTGCTTATTTTTCAATTTTATGATAAATGTAAAAATTGTAAAGTGAAATTTATCGTTTGTGAAATTTGCACTTGAAAAATATTTATACCTCAATTAAAAGTGTACTTAATTGAAAAATATAAGTTTACCATAAAACTCTTAAAAATATGATTTGTTCTTTTTTGAAAATTTTTTCGAATGAACAATTACAGTCAAGTTTAATTACTTAAATCATAAACTATTAATGCATAATACCAAATAATACTAGTATATTTTTATTATTATAGCTACACCGACAAGTAATGGTAGAAGATTTTTAGAAACTGATTGAAAAAATGACCTTACGTACAATTTCCCCTAGTACTTAAAAACAATTTTTTTTATTAATGCGTTGATATTTTGGACAGTCAAAAAAAATTTAAAACATAGTTTGTAAATATACATTTGTATGCAACACATTCACAATACCATACATACTATATTTCCCAAACAATTATTTTTTTTAAATTATCTCTGTTTTTTTTTGTCCACTATACTTCTTGTCAAACGTACCATAGAACAATGGATCTAAAAGACTAGTTAGCTCTAATGAGTTTTTATTTAAGTGAGATTAATTATCCATTAATGGGATACTTTAAAATAATGAGTATCCCTTCATTAGTATTTTTAAAATTGCCTCGTTAAAGATTAAAAAAAAGTAAAATATAAAAAGCTAGTCATTCCAAACGAATTAAACAGAAGCCATTAAAAACCTTTTGTAGTCTATAAAAAGATACTTTTAACTACAGTCTGAAATGAAAGGATTTTAAATATATGACTAGCTATAGTAAACCCAAAGACGACTTAATTGTGAAAACCATTAACACCTTCCTTAACAAATAGAAATGCTAAGTTTAATATTCTAAAATCATTTTTTCGTATAACTTAATTTTTCCTATATAAATGCTCAGTACTATGGTCTTTATTCGTCTTTCATTTTGATCATTAAGATAAAATAAAGCAGAAAACATATTTCCCCATGGCAAATGTTCTTTCCAATCTTCGTTAAATAGCTAAGGTTATATATTTTGTCCAATATACTTTTGCCCAATAATACTTTTACCAAATACAACATTTTATTTACTAAAAATTTTATGTAAAAGAGACAGTACGTTTGGTACACACTTAAGTTTCATCTTTGACAAGTAAAAAAATTATTCATAATTTAAATCTAAATTGATAGCTAAGTTTAATATTTTAACTGCAATATATAGTTTTCAATTAACAATAATCTACACTCTACAATCTACACTAACAAACGAGCGAATTTAACTCAATCTGAGTAATTTTCACTCCTCCAGTCTTGAAAATGCACTTCTCCGAAAGGAGTGGATCCTTTGTGTGTTAAACCTCCAACAGGATCACTCCAAACGAGTGATTTTAACTGAGTTAATATTCACTCTTTTCCAGTGTCGAAAATGCACTTCCCCAACTGGAGTGGATTTCACTCCTTTGTTTTAAGAGTGTAGTTTCACAATTCGATACTTTTCAATTTTCAAGATTTTTCATGTTACATTATATTAAGCATTTCATTTTTCAAATAATTTACTAAAATAAAATTATAAGTATTAATGAAAATGCTTGATAGTTGAATGTAAACAAAATAATACACTTTAAGTAAACAGAATTTTATTTCTAATAATATACTATAATATTAATAAAGCCACAAAAGAATTCTAGCAATATGTCTTCCAGATATATTTGTCAAACAACTTTATACTAACAAATCCAACTATTTCCTTCGGTACAATACAGAAAGTTCGGAAATCCATATCACATTCGAAAAGTATCCGTCTGACTGCATTCCTAATTTCGAATTTTCCGAACTCATTTTCAGAGTTAGCTTTGTTGCGGTAATGACTTCCCTTTTCATAATGGTCCTTTATTTGTTCATTTTGTATGTAGGAAACTATATTCTAGTTCACTAGTTGTTGACATAAATGTGTAGGGTTTTAATTTCCTGGGGCCGTTCTGAGGCAGTGAGGGGTTATAGAGGAGATGTCTGATTTCTGAGTTTCGGTGGAAATATTGTATGAACAAATGTTAAAAATATGTATACTTTATTTGATTTGGCTTACTTGATTTAAATTTCATACAATGAAACAGTTACTTTGCAGGGGGGAAATAATTCAAAAACAGAGTGTAAAATTTCAAACAGCTCACTACATACATACTCACTACAGACGGTTCACATAGTTAAGATTATGATATTTTTGAAGTCTTTAAAGCACGCATAATTTAATATTTAGGTATTTCAGCAATTGTAGTGTTTCGGATATTTTTATTCTGCAAACTATTTTCAAATGATGCATACAAGAATTGTTTGATTTTACATTTAGTACCATAAATAATTGCGTATTACGCTTGGTAAAATAAATAATTGTGTAATACTATGAACTTAATTTAATACACATCATCATCAATTAATAATATTACAAAATGCAAAGGTAAAGCGCTATTTTATAACTTGTGAACGCATTAATAATTTTAAGTCTATACATTAAAAATATAACAAAGCGAAATTATAACTTCAAAAATATTTTTCACACTTTATTCAACTTGTACAATATTTTTCACTTATATGTATACTAGCAGTATGGTCCCGCCTTACTGGGAACCCGTTAACTTCTCATTGTTCCCTTTTAGATGCATGCTTACTTGTGAAAATACACTCAAAATCAAAACAAAATTAAATTCGTGTTGGCGCATGCGCACTTAAAAAAGCAAACACTAATAGAGGATGAAGCAGCCTTAGGGCGAGCGCAAGAGCGCATATCTCAAACAAACTCAATCAATCAAACTAATAGAGGATGGCGTCAAGCCTCCGTTTCGGCCCGGTCCATGTATTTTCAAGCCCTATTATGGTCCCGCACTCCCACGTGAATGACGTTTTTTTTAAACTAATTATATTAATTTAAAATCACAATCAAATATGAAAAAACTAAGCCTCAGGTGCACACGTAGGTATTAAAAGGAATATATATTTAAAATTTCGAATTTTTTAGAGCAGTCGAAATAGGTCTTTTGCGATCCACAGACATACACACAGACAGACTTTTTCTTTTATTATTATAGATTTTCATGGGTGCTGAATGCTCCTTTGCCAAACAGTAATATTTTCGAACATTCAAATTCAAAGAACAATAGCTAAAAATTCCTTTAAAACAAGTTGTAAGTCCTTTTTTTTAAAGTTTTCATCACTTTGATAAGTTTTAAATTTAAAGATTTATTTTTTAAAAAAGACTTTACCTCTATTTTAATGAGCTTCTGTTGTGAATTTTCCCATATATTTGTTAAATAAAGATCAGCTTTTAGTTGATGTCCTACGAGCTTACTGTCATCGTGTAAGCCACATTTTTCGTCTACTACAACAGTTGTTTCGTAAGAATACTTATTTCTTGCGCCTATTTCATAAGTTGTTGTTAGAGCTGAAAGCAAAGATGTTTACATGAATAAAGAATATTTTTAAAAAACGATAGCACTATCTAATGTAAATAAATAAAGCATATATAAGTTGTATTTCATGCTAGCTTTGTAAATCTTTGTTTACAATAATCAAAAAATTTACAAAGAAGATGCATGCATACTTTTATTATAATTTTGTATTTACAAATGTAACGATATCAGTTACTAGTGTAATAATTAGAGAAAGCCGTAGCATTTTGAATTTAGCTAAAAATGTTAAAATCTTGTCCGGAGACATTAGATTCTAAAGTTTCAATTTCTTACGGGAGTACCAAGTAATGAAATAATTTCTTCTGACTCCTTTGGAAATATGATTTTTTTCAGTTTTTTTTTTAATTTTAAAACATGACTATATTATAAATTCGTAAAATAAAACGAAAAGTGCATTTTTGCCAATTTCGAGGCATAGACCCTTTAATTTTAATTTCAATAATTTGTAAATATTTTAGTTTTTAATAGTCACCAATGTATACATTACCCTGTAAAACGTTTAGTATAATTCAACGCATAAATAGGAGCGAACTTTCACCAAAGGTCATTAACCTTGCACCACAAAAATTGTGTAAAAAAAAGAAGCACAAAGGCCGGATTCAAATTTCGGGTAAAATTTTGCTGTTTTTACTATGGTACAATAACATTAGACAGACAATTGAAATGTAGTAGAGTCATTCTACAGTTATTTTTTATAGTTTCATACAGAAGGGGGTCACTCTTAGTTCTAAAGCCAGTCTAGACCTAGCAATCCTTTGATTAGAAGAACGTCGCTCTACCAACTACTCAATGCCGGCTTGCTATACTCGGTAATGTTTTTATAGGTTTTTTTTACAGCATTTATGATTACGCATTCCCTTAGAATCTGTGGAAGGATACACCAGTTTACAAAACGTTTTGACAACCATTCTTCTCGCCCTTTAATAAGCTTGCTCCAAAATTGGTGTAATGTTACACCCAAAAGTAAATGGATAAGATGCAAGTTTTTTTTCAGTGTAAAACAGTCAATAAAAGATTTTAGAGCCAAACTAACAATAAAAGTAAAATAAATAATGGATACTTACCAAACAATACAAGCAGGATGCAAACTTTAACTTCCCACATGGTTATTGAAATTATAAATATATTTTATACTACACAACTTCTCTTCAAAGACACGTCAGTCTTTCTATGTCCACGTCAGTAAACCCGGCGTTTTTCCCGAATCTCCGCACAATCTTATCACAGCTGACCTCTGGCACCAAAGATTTCGGATCCGAAACCCGTGCGGCCGAAACTGAGATCCAGATAAATCGTTGAGCGTGACGGTGCTCAACTTGGACTAAGTCATTGCATTACCACAATAGAGCTCGAACTGTTCCTTCAGCTGCAGGAAAAATTCTGTCGCTGGAAAATTCAATGGAGAGCGGGACACTGTTTGTTTTCGGTTATATGTAAACTCAGATTAGCGAGTCCGACCCATGGAGAGATTATGGAACTTTTACGATAATGGATTTCTTCGGTGCCGAACGGAACCTTTCTTAACTAAGTGAGAGTATAAATGAGTCTGATGTTAAAATATTCGTTTAATCACAACCAAAAATCATTTAGTTATTTAAAAAAAAAAAATGATGTTGTTTAGCATTTATAAAATATTGCTAAGTGTTAACATAGAGAATTCCGAACTATAAATAACATCAATGTACAAGTGTTAATCTAATCCGTTAAATAGATTTATCACGGCACTTAAAATGTTCGTATGATCTCTGTTTTTTTTATTCAAAGATTAAAATGCTAGGTTTTACGATAAAAATAACCTGATAACCAAATTCAGTAACACTTATTTTTTTTATTCGAATGATTTTTAGAACATTGATTTTATTAGTTCGAATTATACATAAAATAGTGTTAACCAATTAATAAATAAAATCCAAAAATTATATAACTATTACTAAACATATCACTAAAAATACTTGGTTGCTCTTTTTGCATTTAAAAATAAAATCTGAACTGCCAAAAAAATAATAAAACCACGATTCGGTGTTTGATAAGTTGGCTTTTTTCGAAGCTTGAAATACAAAAATCGATGAGATTACCCGAAACACACAGTTCAAAACAATTAAACCGCTAACAAAAAACAGCCGATGCAAGACTGAGAAGAAAAAATTATATAGGAAGCAAAACATACATTCAAAATTTAGTTGCTAACGACCATTGGATATAAAATGAAAATTTTTGAAATTCGAGTTTTGATTATATCACTAAAACCTTGACTGGTGTATGAAGAGTTTTCTTTTCCAAATCTTGAATATAAAAAGTGATGAAAAACGCAGCATCTAACTACAAAAACAGCCTATGCAAGCTGCAGCAACGTTGAATGATATATCACGCACCACATGCATCCAAAAGTTGGTTCTTAAAGAACCACGGATATAAAATGACATTTCATTTTCTTAAACAATTCCTATGGTTAGTTGAATATAGTCCATCTTTGCGTGTGAATGCGATCCAATGAGAATTGTTGTAAAAGACCCCACCCGTTTTGGTTGGATTATTCTATTCAGCGACCATACGACGCAACACATATCATTTACGTTCGGTTACGCAGTTGCTTTTAGCCGACACCGATGCACAAATGCAATTGTGGTTTTTAAGTTGTCAATAAATTCTTATTACAAACATCAGATAAATGACACGTGCAGATTTTATTACAAACATCAGATAAATGGAACGTGCAGATTAAGTCAATCATGGAAAACGCCCATGTCATTGTTTTTGATTCATGCTTTGGAGTTGATGAGGTCTGTAACACAACGAAATAGATTTTTACGTTAACTTTTATTTGAGTATATGAAACAATTTAAAACATAAAAGAAAATCGTGAAAAGCATAAATATTAAACAGGCTTTGAGAAATTTTATTTGTTTTTAAAAATATGTTTCCATTGTTAATCCAGTTCCTAAAATATAAACTTGAAAAACCTACTAAAAATATTTTAATGTAAAAATTTATTTTTGGCATTTTAATAATATGCAGTACTTTCATATTATAATAAATTTAAATAATGAAATTTAGTAATGCAATTGAAAAAAAACCCTAAGCTGTTCTGTATAATGTATAATAGTTTATGATTTGGCATTGAAATCAGGATAACTTTTTATTCCCGTTTAAGAGCTTTTAGAGAAATTGTAATTTTACTCGAATTTTTATTTTAATGTGTCTTTTAGACAAATAATAAACTCGTAATTCAGAAGCATAAATACTTAGGCAGCTAAAATTAAGTGTTAAACAAAATCTACGGTTTATTTCTTTTTTTTAAACATGTATTGACATCGTTATAAAAACCAAGGCTACAAAAAGTTACATTTTAAGTAGAAAAACGTAATATTTACATTTTAAACCAACGTTTATCTTAGGCCATTATACACCTGTTTTTTTATTAATGTTCAAAAAATTTAATTTTAAAAATCGTTTTGCATTGCATATTCACAAACTTGTTAAAATTAAAAGAATCAAGTACAATAGATTGTTTCAACTAAAAAAATATTTTACGTTAAAAAAGCAGTTATGTTCTAAACAGCTCTTACAATAAGATCGTACTTTTTGACAGACTTGTATTTTAAGTTCTGGATAACTGACAGTACTTGGCAATTAGTGGCTGCTGATTTTTTCAATGAAGGTTTACTCTCAAAAACGGAGCATGGGTAAATAGACCCTTCTTTCGGTTTTTAATGTCTGCTGGTAATGAAAGGAACTATAAAAAACTAACAAAGGGTATTTTAAAGAAAGGCGGGAAAAAGCAACAAATATTAAAATAAAACTAATGAGGTAAGAAAGAGCAACCAAGTGCTTGGATGCTTTGATAAATTCAAGTGCTGTGTCAAATGCAGATTTCAAGTTATCGAGCCTTTCATTAACTGAAGTGGGACCAAAAAAAAGCACATCATTTCCAGCATATAAGCCTTACATCTGTAAACAAAAAACCTCCTATCTCTTTCTCAAACGTTTTTTATATCTCCTCTTTGAAACTTCATTTCTTTGTGTATGGTTCTAATCCCCTGACTTCTGCAGTGTTCTTTTGTATGTGGCGGGCACTTTTCCTTTTTCTCAAAGGGTCTCTTTTCCCGTTTTACCCCCTGCAGCCCCCTCAGAAAGAGACAGAAAAAAAAATGGCAGAACTTTTTGAAGCTCGCCACATAATTAGCCTCGGCGACGAGTGGTGAATATGACACTCAAAAGAAATTTCTTTGAAGAAAACGCAGAAGATTCTTTCTTTTGTTGTCGAAGGTTTCAAACTTACCAATCCTCCTTTCGACCGTAACAAAAAATTTTATTCGTTATTTTACCAATAATCCCAGTTCTTTTTTATATGCATTCCACTAGTAAAGCAGAACACACGTTTTTGTGAAAGGAAAGTTGTCCCCTGCCCCAGTTTTTTTTCTCGCAATTGTTGGTTAATCTGAAGTTTCAAAGAAAAACTTTTTTTAAGACAGTTGCAGTACACATACAGCTTTACAAGCCTTGGCAGTAAAGTATTTGATAAAAAATTAAATTTAATTTTTTAATGGAATCTCAAGTTTCCTTCACTCAAGTTAAAAGTTTAGGTACAGAATATTCCTGGCTTTGAACTAAATTTTCTTAAAATTAGATATTAGATAGGTCATGATATTTCGGTTTGTTTTTAATATTAAAATACCACTTATAATATATTTGTGCATCGTATTTTTAAAAAATCAAAAAATACTTTTGCGAATCTTTCGCCGATTGATGTAAATTGAAAAGAAGGCTTTTTCCGATTCTAATTGGAAAATATATTATTGCAAATGCAAATATTTATGTCCTTATAAGAACTTCAGAGCACTGGTTTAAGTACATAGGTACAGCCCAGAAACATAACAAGCCAACCCCCTTCTGAAATAAAATAAAAAATTACCCTAAAAAGTGATATTTTAATAAATATATATAATAATATATATTGCTTTTCGAATTAAAAGTTTAAAAATATAATTTCCGCCGAATAAAAAAATATATAGCTATGCCATTACCATTGTGTTGGTGACATTACTATTTTAAAATAAAACTAACATATGTGAAGGTAGCTGCTAATATATTTTTAGATGGTAAAACCCTAGTGTTGAATGCCAGCTAAGAAGGCAACTCATCTCTCTCAAATACGATCGTAAACGATAAATTGCATATTAAATGTGTTGAATCGCAGGAAAGATGATGTAGAAATAGTTAGGCTACGTTATGTTTGAATTATCGTCGCACTAGAGCTACACGAGGGCTATTGGCGACGGGAGTCGTATTTTGGGACCACAGTCAGGTGACGAGCCAACAAATGAATAGGCACCCAACGCTTGTAAAAATATACAACCAATAAAGCAGCACTGAAAATATTAAATGTCGAAAAACATGGAAATGTGATTTGTCACTTAACCTAGTTTCTAAAGCAGAAGGCAAATATTATGCTGGTTGTGCTCCTGAAAAAAAGCTGGTCAACTGGCACGCAACAGAACCAAACTTCAAAGAACAATTGAAACGGAAATAATGTTATCTTTCTTCCACATTCCAGCAGTGCACATCTCAAAAATACCGTCCACTTTACAGCCAGACACAAAGTGGAGCGAAAAGAGCGACAGCCCTCATTTATTGGAGTTGTTCACCGTCAGCTGTTGGTGTTAGGTGCCCTGGTTGCCACGACAACGAAGGGACACGATCCTTCATTTGCCGCCAAGAAGGGCCTCCGCAACTTCAATCGAAAATCTCTGTGTGTAAAAGTCGACACGAGGCCATTGATTCCGTCTGTTTTGCTGCAAGGGGATCGGATACGGGGGGGGAGGGGGTTGGGATCCGGATAATTGAGGTCCGGACCTTGTCATTCTTCCGGATTACTGTCCTCTTTTACTCCGGATCCATTGATTGGGAGCCCCCTTATCCTACTCTCCGGTTCAGGGATGCTTGGACTGCTGTGCGTGCTTGGATTTTGCTTCAAGTCCGGATGTTTGTAACGTTTGGCTGGAATTCACCAATTTGGCACTTTTTATTAAAATTTATGGCAGTAAGAGATTTTCAGTGAAAATCCCTCATTTTAATAAAAGACTGATAACTAGAAAAGGAATAGATAGAGATTCAACAATTAGAATTTGTTTTTATCAGATACTGAAAATAATCCCCCCCCCCCCCTAAATATATTTTCAAATGCAAATAATTTTCAAGAATAATTAATATTTTAAATTTGGAGTATTCCTTCATAACTAATAAAACCTAATGTAATTACATTGTTAAAGATGGAATCCTACTTTATCATTTAAATATTTAAAGTTAAAAAAAAAAACTGGCAAAGTTTATAAAGTAACTATAAATATATTGTATTAATACGTTCTCTTTATTTCTACATCTCAAACAGCCATGAAAAAAATCGAAATAAAGTTTTATAAATATAATTCCTTAACTGTGTAATGCGAATTTTTATCAAGTATTTTAATAAATTTGAAAATTTAGCAGAATCTTGGGGGGAAATGTAATCTGTCATCTCTAGTTTGGCGATATTTTGAATTCCGAGAATTGGCAACCTTGTTTATGCCTCTAGGGAGATCAAAGGAGATGTTTGATCTCAAAGGATGTCTGCAACACAATATGTTTTTTTAGAAATTTTTTGGGAAAACGCATGGCAGTAATTGAAATGGGATCTGTAAGAATTTGTCGCGTGTGTTTTTGGCTTAGAACTTAAGAAAGTGGACATTTTCTATCAGATCTAATCTTTGTGTTCTTTTTTGTAGTGTTAAAACGCAGATAAAAACTAAGTTACAAAGATTAGGCAGTAATGTTTCAATTTATTTTTCACTATTTCTAAAAATCCTTTTAGTTTAATACCTTATAAGGGAAATGCTTAGTTTTTCTTCTATACTAGAAGGAAAACATTTATTTATTTATTTATTTATTTATTTATTTATTTATTTATTTATTTATTTATTTATTTATTTATTTATTTATTTATTTATTTATTTATTTATTTATTTATTTATTTATTTATTTATTTATTTATTTATTTATTTATTTATTTATTTATTTATTTATTTATTTATTTATTTATTTATTTATTTATTTATTTATTTATTTATTCATTCATTCAATTATTTATTTATTTATTTATTTATTTATTTATTTATTTATTTATTTATTTATTTATTTATTTATTTATTTATTTATTTATTTATTTATTTATTTATTTATTTATTCAATTATTTATTTATTTATTTATTTATTTATTTATTTATTTATTTATTTATTTATTTATTTATTTATTTATTTATTTATTTATTTATTTATTTATTTATTTATTTATTTATTTATTTATTTATTTATTTATTTATTTATTTATTTATTTATTTATTTATTTTATTTATTTATTTATTTATTTATTTATTTATTTATTTATTTATTTAATGAGGAAAAAAAGCTGTCATTATTGAGCACTAATAAGAGAAAAATTGGGCATAAGTACTTCTATTGAAATAAAAAAAAAGTCATTCGATGACAAATTTATCAAATACAAACGTTTTGTGTCGCTTGGTATATTTTAAAATCTGCAACATTGTTTTTTATAGCCCTGTTATAAAAAAATTACACCTTTTCAAGATAAAAGAAGGTATCAACCTAGGATTTTGAAGAAATATTGTTTTCATAAAGATACTATATCAATTTTGTAGTATTGCAATTCAGTTTATGATTTTTTTGATTTTCGACCCTTTTTTTAATATTGTGCATATTGTAACTAATTTTCAGAACTTCAAAGCCAATCTGAAGGCCAAAATACTTATCTGAATGCATTATAATTTCACATACATCAGTTTGAGACTATTCGGCATCATTTTATCTCTGTGCCTCTAAACATTTGCGAAAAAAGTGCTTTTTCGGCCCACCCTAATATGCAATCAAATGGTTCTTTCAATAAACGGATGTATTACTGGCAGCTTTGCTTCCTGAATATTTTCTTTAATAGACAATATTTTCGTTTACTTTTTCTTCATTTCAGAAGGGAAACTTCCATTCATTAACACCTTTCCCGTTTAATTTTTTGAAGAAAATAAATATTCTCGGCAGAGAAAGCCCCAGAATAAGAATTATTATTTTGTTATTATCAGCAGAAAAATTATAAATTCAATCAACGGAAGTATTACTGGAAGTTTTTACTGCCGAATATTTCCTAACAATCCCCAGTAACTTTTACTCTTCTCTAGTAACTAACCATTTTTGTTTATTTTTGTTTTTTCATCGTTTCTTAAAGATTAAATTTCCTCCAATTTTTGCTATTCCCATTTACTTTTTTCTCAGTTGTGGAGGGAAAACAATCACTCCAATTTTTAATATTTTGTTTTACTACTATACTTCAGCAAAGTGTAAGCAATAACTTATTAATATATGTAGCTTTTCCACTTATTTTATTTCTAAAATAATCTGTTTTAATTATCGTTGAAATTAATTCATTGGTTATTGTTCTTTTTAATTATCATTATATTATCCTGTAGGGCGTGTCTTTAATTAAGCTGCCGGTACTCGGAGCTTTCTGAAGAGAAAACAAGGGGGAGAGGGGGAATTTCCATTTTGATCGTAAATGGCTATTGACAACACAGCATGGAGAATTAATTTTTCAAGGACTTGGTGCTAGAAACAGAGTATTCCTATGTATTTCCAGAGTATTACTACAACAGTATTCCTATGTATGTTATTAATGATTTAGTACTCTTTATTGCACATTAGTGCAATAAAATCAGGCTATAGAATAAAAATTCAGAAAAAAAAATATTTCAAAGTTTATTTTCGGTACCTAACTGCTTTTAATATGTGTTAAAATGAAACAACATGAGTTAAAACAAAACAGAGTATACGTTTTATTTGGAAAAACTATACACAGAAAGGATACAATTTTCACTGCAACACAACAAAAAACTATTTTGCGAATGATTTTCAATTGTTATACTATAAGAAACATGGATTCTTTTTCAGATAATTTAAATCAGTAAAAAAATCTTATATAATATGAAGTATGATACTCGATCTCTCTGCTTTGTTATATATTTTCATGAAGAAAATTAAAAGTAGCTTTATATTCGTAATCCTCTTTAAAGTGAGTTTTTCATAATTAAAATTCAACTATGTTTGTCAAATAATCTCTACACAACGGAGTATAAGAATTCAATTTATGAATTTTACAATAAATTATAAATATATATATCAAGTAAATAACATAATTTATTGCTAAAAATTTCTTACTTTTCTAAAACTTCACTACTTTTACAGAAAATAAAGAATATCAAGGAGTTGAAACTTTAAACAATATATTGTGATAAGCAATTTTTATAAATCATGCTGTCATTGCATGGAAAAATTTTGCAATCAAAATTTCACAAGGCATGATATTTTTGATTATTTGTTTTATATTTTATAAATGATAGTATTTTTCAGATCTTTTCATTGCCTTTATTCTTAATTCTACATTTACGTTCAACTATAAATCAAAATTTACATAAATTCCGAGATTGAAAGTTTTCAAAATTTCGTAATTTAGTAGGAAAAAAATCTATATTTTACTATGTGCTTTGTGAAACTTTTAATGCTATTTTATTACTTAATCATAGTACTTTGTGTAGTTTGTACGAAAGTATGTAATACAGCAGTATAAGTACTTTTAAAAGTGCATTGTCAGGGAAAGTGTCTAAAAAACAAATTAATATAATCATTTGTTGACTTTAAATTCTAACAATTCATATACTAAATTGTTAATTTAGCCAAAACTCTTTTATAATCGAGTAAATAGCTATACAAGAAGCTATTTTAACGGACAAACACATATAAAGTTTTTTATGAATACTTTTAAATTGTGCATATTTCCTATTTACATTTGTACGTTCTACTTTTGTAGAATTTCTAGAACTACACATTAAACAATGTTTTAAAAAAGTGTCCTAGAGCATAATAAATAGTTTGGGACGATAAAAATTTATAATAAATACAACCTTTCAATTTTTATCTTTCATTGTTTGATTATAAATCGGGGAACTTTATTAATTTTTTTTAATAATAGATATATAATTTAGAGCTTTCATAATGAACAATTATTGAACTTACCTGTTTTAATTTTCAAAAAAAAAAACTGAATCTTTATATTTCTTAAAGTCACACATGAAATTATATTTATATTTTAATTAAACATAATCCAGAAGTTTTTACAGGGGCAGTTACATAAATGAATAGATATTCACAATAAACCCCCCACTTAACAAATACTTTTCAATAAACCAATTGAAAGAGTGGTGACTAAATTGAACCATGGACAGTTTTTGAAATTAATTTGTGGATCCATTTTATCATTGGTTAACTAAAGACGCTATGTCATCAAAACCTTTTTGTTTCATGGGCAGTTTAAAAAAAATTCGAATGCAAGATTGCATGGGAATCCTGAATCTTTCTATCTGCCACCACTATTTTGAGCGTAGATTTACTATTTTTGCTGTGCATCAAAGATATGGTTTTGCCACAAAGTTTGTCAAATCACGCTCCAAATAGCAGTGGTAGCTAGAAAATCCCAGGATTCATCTTTCCTCATAGTCTTTAACAGTGTATCTTAAATAAGCATGATGATAGTACTTAGCTAAACAAGAATGTCTTGGATTTTGGTTTGGCTCTGAAATTATTTCATGTAAATAAATAAGTAGTATATAAGAACTTCCTATTAAGTGAACAAAGAACATTGAAGAAAACAAAGTAAAATAACATCTACTAAAAATGCGAACTTTCTAATATTTAAATTCCGGCGAATTATCAAAATGTGTGACTTAGTTCAATATTAAGAGGACTCTCTCTTGGGAATTTCACATCTTAAAAATCGTTATGTTATTCCCATGGAAAACATTCGCAAGTCAATTTACCGCCACAATTTTATTAAAAGGTTACTAGTCTCTTGCATCATTGTAAAGAACGAAAGAAACTAAAAGGACAAAACTAATTTGTTTTGTGAAAATCACATATTTAGTATTTTTAATAATTTTTTGAAGTTAGTAAAAAAATGGAGTAAGCATTAAGTTCTAATTTGAAAAAATTATTAAAAATACTAAATATGTGATTTTCGCAAAACAAATTAGTTTTATCCTTTTAGTTTATTTCGTTCTTTACAATGATGCAAGAGACTAGTAATCTTTTAATAAAATTGTGGCGGTAAATTGACTTGCGAATGTTTTCCATAGGAATAACATTACGATTTTCAAGATGTGGAATTCCAAAGAGAGTTCTCTTAATCACCACCCATCAATTCCCCGTTCTTGTTGAACAAGATAAATTGTTCTTCAGCGGCAAGAACAATTCTGCACGCTCATGTCTGGGTAACTCTTCAGGATGATGTTCTTGTTCTGGTCGTAGTAGAGGAGGGACAGCGGCGCCAAAGTGTGAGGGACACAGCAGAGCTCCGGGACGCCTTTTTTCAGGCCCATAGACTGAACGAGGCTCTGTATGGTGGCATGGTTGGTTGTTTGAACATTCTGGAAGTAAAGTTGAACTGCGTCACTGATGTTCTTTTTAAAAAAATTAAAAAATGCTTAGAAAATTATTATTATTTTAATTAAATTAACCACTTAATAAACCTTACAAAAAGGGACATCTTCATTGTATAAGCACGTCTATCAACATCTATACGTAAAATGCAAAAGTTATTAAGTCATCTTTGACAACCTGAATCTGCCTTATAACAACTTTCCTTAAGACAATGAAGTCGGTTTATTGAAAAAAAAAAGTTAATTTTTATTAACTTAATAAATTTTTACTAAGTTTTTTAAAAGGTAATTTTTAAAAAACAGAAGGAGACGTTTAAAATTCAACCATTTAAAATGTCTTGAAAAGAGATAAAACGACAAGCCTGCCTATATTTGAGTTAAAACCATGTTGCATAGAGCTAAACTTTTAATAATCATATAAAAAAATTAATGCAATAGAATTTATTAAAACTTTAATACAATGCCGAATCTGTTACTAAAATGTACACACATTTTCGCAACAGTATTAACTTTCTAAACAATTTTGTTGCATTGTGTTCTTCTTTCCCCATACATACATTTTTATGCAGTAATTAAATATTTATGAATATTTTTTAAATGAAGAAAAGCTAAGTAATTTTTCATCGCATAAAATTATTGCAAATTAATTTTTTTTAAACATTAAATAATAAAATTTAGAATGTATTTAAACATTTCAATTGCACAAATGCCAACAAATATTATTTAATAAATGCTTTAACTAAACGCTTTTAAATGACAACTTTTTTATAAATTTCCAACATAATTTCCTTTACTAGCCAATCTGGCTTCATAATTTAACACAAATAACATATACTTACTTTTCTCGGTGGGTGGGTGCAGATTCCGGAACAGTATGACGCATCGAATGTCTTGGGGGATATCACCCAGTCACCCCAGCCAATCTCCGCAAAACTCACCACCATCTTCCGTTTCTGACAGACGATCTGGTCGTCGTTCTCATCCCCTAAATCGTCATAGTCCTCATCGTCATCCCCCTCGTAGTCCGGATTGTTTTTCAGCTCGGTCTTCTTCCACCAGCCTAAAAGAAGGACAATGCAAACAAGGGGTCATGTGAGATCATCCATCATAGGACTTATTAGTTGTGTTTGGTGACGGTAGACAGATTTTGTTAGGTTAGTAATCGAGTAGAAAACCCTTGGACCTTTCGTTTAAAAATTGTTGTGTACTGGCAATGACTGAAGTTAGGTTAGGTTAGGTTTTGAATTATCGTTGCACTAGAGCTACACGAGGGCTGTTGGCGACGGGCGATGTATTTTAGAACCACAGTCATGTGACGAGCCAACACCTGAATAGGCACCCAACGCAACCGTTAAGTGAGACATCGTACGCAGCGTTAGGACTTTGAAGGATATTTAACGTGCACTCCCTTACACGGGGTATTATTCGTCGGACATTTTTGGCTGCACGGGAGTAATCGAGTAGAAAACCCTTGAAACTTTCGGGTAAAAATTTTTGTGTACTGGCAATGACTGAAAGAATTAAGAACTCAAGTGCACGAAGATGCCTTGTTTTTAAACATACTTCGTGTTTAAAAATCTTAGTTTTCTGTGTTCAAGTGTAAAATTAAATTACGTGACAATTGTTTATAAAATGTCAAAGTTTAATGTCTAATCGATTTAGTAGCAGAATGACTTAAATACAACCAGTTGAAAATTGTTACGAATTACTACGTTAGATGCGATACTTCTTTTAAGTGTTTAAAGCTTGTTTTCTAGATATTATGTAGAATGTACTACAAATAGAAACAGATGACGAGTCAAAAGAAAGGCCGAGTAAACACAACAGAAAAAAAAATTAACTTAAAACAACGCATTTATCTTGACAGAAGAAAAACTTCTAAAAAATAACAATATTTTTCTGTGAATGATTTTTGATAAAATTAACAAATTTTTATGTCTCACTTTTTCCCCATGCGTACGGCAGCCTCTTGTCTTTCCTGCGCCTCCGCCTCTTGCGGTGCTTCTCTCCTCCTCCTCCCCCCGCCTTCCTCGCCTCCGGACGCGGCACCGCGGAGTCCAGAGTTCGGTACTTGAGTCGGGACTCCACCAGAGAACCGTCCACCTTCTCGGATAGGTAATCCGGTAACTCGTTGTTCAATATCTGGTAGGAGACAAGAAATATTTTTCGCAGTTAATGAAGGAATAATGTCAGGCTCTGCCATTAAATTTCTTTAATAAAATATAAAATGAATTTATTATGATGTAGTTATATGTGAAGTAAAGTATTAATTTGTTGTGCGAATACAATAATTTTTTATTAAAAGTTGTTAAAATAAAAAATTGCTTCTAGTTTTGAAAAGTATATCTTATACAACTAATAAATGAATGTTCTAACTTTAGAAGTCACAGTCACCACCTCTAATTGTGGGAACTTCTGTGTCACAGGGATTGGTCTTGATTTAGAGATTTTTCTTACATTACCAAGCAAATAAAAACGCATTAAATCTTTAAACATTCCTGTTTAACTTCAATGTAATTTAATAGATACAGCAACCCTCTCTTACTTTTTCACAATAGCCTATAGTCGCCAAAGAACAGACCGGCCCTTATATCATAGATGTACCTACAACTAAATTTGATGAATGTGACTTTATTTTGCAGTTAATTCCCTAATACAAATGTTATCATATGGCAAGGTTATTTGAATTACGAATGTAGTTGGGTAGGACAGAACACCTTGAATAATTGGCTGACAATATGGTCACAAGCTCTATTAGTCTGCTAAGGAATGTGAACCAATGGCACCAGAAGTTGGTCCGATAGTTACCGACGGTCGACCCTGAAGGCTGCTAGAGATAACTCCATAGTTGAACTGTCTAGCAAACAATTGTGCTTGCGTGGGCATATTTTCAGACAATAATTCCATTTTGGAAATCGATGACTCACTTCTCTTTTCTGTCGAGTGAGAGTGTTGGCCTCCCTTCCCAGTTCCTCGATGTCCAAATGGTCATCGTCTTCGGAGAAGAGGACTATGAAAGGTTGCGACAAGATGTCGGATCCATCGATTTCGTCTGGACCACGGATAGAAACTCCCACCAAATGGTGCTGCTCGGCCTCACCTATCAATGACATAGATTGTTCATAGAAAAAAAAGGGATTAAAAAGCAATTGAAATTAAAATTTTATACGGTTGGGGGAAAAAGTAAAACTCAGGTAAATGAAGTATCATAAAGAATTTCACATACACTGTTAAAAATTTGGTGCTTGGTTTCACCAAAAATATAGTTTACAGAAGCTGTAATAGATGTGTGGGGAAATGTTTCACCATATTCTCGGTATTCTGTTACACCATTTCTTAGGTTTTGTTTTCGAAACCTGAAAAATGGTTCAACCTAATACCAAAAAAATATTTTGGAACTCTTCACCACTCCGCCGTTGCAGTTAGTAGAACCATTTATGGTGAAACCAAGCACATAATTTTTAGCACTGTAGGTTTTGCTAACAAAAATATTCTTTAGTAAAGTCACTTCAGATTTAATTTATTCTTTAAATGTAATCTATCAATGCCATCAGTCATTTTAGATTTAATTTAACTTATAAATGTAACCTATCAATACCATCAATTAACTACAAATCAATTTAAAACTCCTCACCTTCCAGACAAGCAATGATGCTATCAGTAATATCCAGCGTCTGCCACCCCCCTGAAGGAACCTTGGCCAGCGGAAGGGTCTCCACTTTGGGTCTAAGTGGCCGACTCAAGTCGAGAATGTCGACCTCCATCAAGGACTTCTTATGCTCCAGAAGTCGAGCGCTCTGCTTTACTGGGATCTTGGAACGCAGGTGGAAGTCCACTCGTTCGACATATTCGGTGGGGTGGACACCAGTCAGGTTGAAGACGAGTATGTCGTCGTTGCCTAGTTTTCCTAGAAAAATGTTTTACATGCTTTTCATTTTAATACAAGTTAGTTTGACCAAATAGTGCGATTAATTTTCTTTTAAGAAGTAGTGGGACAGTAGTTGTCTTGTTAACCCGTTAATGGCAACTTTGAGAAAACCATTAAAGCCTTCATTTCCAAATAAAACGTCAACTTTAAGGGGATTTTTTCCTATTGGGGTCGTAACGCAATTTGTCCTACATAAATTTGCTCATGTCTACTATAGTCTTTATTTGTCTTATATATAATTTACTCAATCAGAAAGATCATTTTTCGTTGGACAGTTCCTTCACAATACTTGTTACTGAGTTAATGGGACACTAGTTGAATACGGCGATCTCTTTTAGATTCCACAAATTATTTATAACATAAAAAAGGCAAGTGCTATTATAGAAACGCTGCCCTTCCCTCTGTCGTCACCACTTTCACAGACCAAATAACAAAAGCCACAAGCAAGTGAGACACGCCGAGAAAAAACAAATTAGAAAATTTAAGTACTATAAAACTCTTAATTTAGATCTTTTAAAATATTTAAGTTGAACATTTTAAAAAATCATGTGCTACAAAAACAACAAAACTCTAGCATTGAAATATCCTTAAAAGTCCTATTTATCCAATGTTAGTTTTTCTACATTTAATTTTCGTAAGAAACTTAAATATTTGCATGAAAAATTTTCCAAGATTATTGCAGTTATCATAAACTATTCCTTATATCAAAGCAAACCCTCAAACAAGAAAACAACAGAAACCCATTGGTTCGTAACATAAAAAAGGACAAATCTTGAAAAGGTCAGAAAAATTCACGACACAGCCGAAAATCGCAGTCATCAACTACAATCCATGTCACTAACTTCACCAAAAAAGTCCATAACATTTCGCAAATGTTTATTTTTTGTTAGTTTTTTCCATTTTTCCCGCCACTGCCGGACAATCCGTGGGCGTGTCCGGCCTGTCCGGGTCAGTCTGGGAAAAGTTATGGGCTGTCATGAGCAGAGGGTATCTGCCGCTGATGCTGATGAGAGGGGGTAATAAATGATGGGAAGTTGGGACAAACATCGAGAGGATGGAGATCGAATGAAAAGATGGTGTCGTTTTTTCCGATAAATTAGTTTTGTAGTTTTAAATATTTATCAATAGGTGTTTCATGTGTTGCATGGTTAGAATGTGTGTGGATATTGATGACAGGATTATTAAATGATAGGAAATTAGAACAAGCTTCGAGGGGATTGTTAGAATTATTGTTGGTGCTGATGAAAGGGATAAAATATGATGGGAAGACAAGACATACATCGGGAGATTGGGATAAAAAGATGGTGTCGTTTTGACAATGAATTGGTTTTGTGGTTTTAAAAATATCTTATCAATAGATATTTCATGTTTCACTGCTGTAATTTGTATTAGGGCTGAGGATAATAATAAATGATAGGAAGTGAAGACAAACATCGAGAGGATGGGGATAAAAAGATGGTGTTTTTTGCAGATAAATCGGTATTGTGGATTTCAATATTAAGCAATAGGTATTTCAAGTGTTGCATTGTTAGAATTTGAGTTGAAACTGATGAGAAGGATAATAAATGATAGAAAGCAGGACAAACATCGAGATGATGGAGATTGGAGAAAAAGATGATGTCCTTTTGACGATTAATTGGTTTTGTAATTTTAAAAATATCTTATCAATAGATAATTCATGTTTCACTGCTGTAATTAGTATCAAGGCTGATGCGGAGAATAATGAATAATAGGAAGTCAGGAATAACTTCGGGGGGGGGGGGGGTTAAAATGTGGATAAATAAATTATACCATTTTATAAATGAGTTTATTTTGTTGTTGAATGCATTCGTATCAATGAGTTTATCATTCCAAGTGTTGTATTAATAAAATTCGTGTTGATGCTGATGAGAAGAGTAATAAATTGTAGAAAGTCAGGACAAACTTTGAGCAGGTTCAGCTACGAATAAAAAAATTTGTCATTTTACCCATAAATTAGTTTTGTAATTTTAAAAATATCTTATCAATAGATACTTCATGTTTCATTGCTGTAATTAGTATTAAGGCCGATGAGAAGAAAAATGAATGATAGGAAGTCAGAACAAACTTCTAGGGGTGAAGATCTGGTTTAAAAAAATTACAGTTTAATAAATGTGTTTGGTTTGTTGTTGAAAGCATTCGTATCAAAAAATTTATCAATCCAAGTGCTGCATTGTTAAAATTAGTGTTGATGCTGATGAGAGGAATAATAAATTATAGAAAGTCAGGACAAACTTCGAGGGGTGAAGATCTGGTTTAAAAAAATTACAGTTCAATCAATGTGTTTGTTTTGTTGTTGAAAGCATTCGTAACAAAAAAAATATCAATTCAAGTGTTGCATTGTTAAAATTAGTGTTGATGCTGATGAGAAGAATAATAAATTATAGAAAGTCAGGACAAACTTAGAGGGGTGAAGATCTGGTTTAAAAAAATTACAGTTTAATCAATGTGTTTGTTTTGTCGTTGAAAGCATTCGTATCAAAAAATTTATCAATCCAAGTGTTGCATTGTTAAAATTAGTGTTGATGCTAATGAGAGGAATAATAAATTATAGAAAGTCAGGACAAACTTCGAGGGGTGAAGATCTGGTTTAAAAAAAATTACAGTTTAACCAATGTGTTAATTTTGTTGTTGAAAGCATTCATTTCAATACATTTATAAATCCAAGTGTTGCATTGTTAAAATTCGTGTTGATGCTGATGAGAGGAATGATAAATTATAGAAAGTCAGGACAAACTTCGAGCAGGTGGTGATACGGATAAAGGATGGTATCGTTATGTCGATAAATTGAGTTTGTAGTTTAAAGTATTTATCAATATGTGTTTCAAGAATCGCATTGTTTGTTTAGTGTTGATGTGTATGCGAAGAAAAATAAGTGACAGGAAGTTAGGGTAAACTTCGGGGGTGGGAGCATGATAAAAAGATGGTGTCGTTTTTCCCAATGAGTTGGTTTTGCTTTCATTTAATAAACTATCATTAGATATTTCAATTATTTTTTGAATTATTTGAAGTTTTATTGCTGCGGGATTTATTTACTGGTCCGTTATATTTTTAAGGAAAAATGTTGTTATGTTCAAGATTCATTGAAAATATTATTTTATCCTAATTAAAGCAAAAGGCTTTTTTAAGGAAAGTTAAGTTTAAGTAGGTTGTCCTCTTTTTTACACTTTCAATAATTTTAAAGGCCAACCTAATAAAAGTTCGAAATTTTGACAGGTTTATCCCCGGAGAAAGTTAAGGATGCTACGGGAAGCAAGTATTTGCTTCCCTTCCGATGCTAATGAGTCAACCTGAGGGTGAACGTCGAAAATATAAAAAATAAACTTTATAAGCGCTGAATTATCCTTGACAATTTTTAGGTCTGAAATTTGCAATATGACGTATAATTCAACTGGGATCTGCACTGTAAACTGCCGCGGCCGCCATTTTTATGAAGTAAGTTACTTGCATAAACCATTACGGCACATGCTAACGCAACAGCATAAAACCATAAACTTACACCAAAGCTGAGTAGTGAAGATAGAGGAGTGAAGATACATCATAAAAAATAAAATACCATATAAGTTTAACTTTAGCATAAAATAGTTTGAATTTCTGTTTGCTGTAACTTAACTTTAAGTTAAGTAACTTAACTTACAAAATATTTACCGTAATTTACCGTATTAGAGAGAGTAAAATTTTACCTTATTGTCATCATATATTGTATTATCGAGCATATCTTTAAGATTTTAGCCTTACGTAAGTTCTGATTTTTTTATTTTGTTGTTGTTTTTCATTTTTCCTTGGAAGTTCGTTTTTTTTACATATATTTTTCCATTAACTACATTAAAATTTTGGTATAATTTTTGAAATATAATGTAACAGATATCCATATGCACAGAGAAGTTTAACCAATTGATTAATAATAACATTAATAGCCAAGAAGATAAATCAAATGTGCTTCCAGATGAACAACATTTTTCATTTTAAACTAAGAATTTCAAAATAAATTACAAAAATGGTAGATAATATATGGTCATCCTGATGGCCTATAGCTATATTCTATCCTATCTTATTTGACATATTCTTTTATTTTAATTACAAAGAAACAATATGTTTAAATTATATGATAAATGATCTGTGTCCATTAACAAGAAGAGGAATAATCAATAATAAATAATAGATCCTCACACTGACTTGAAGGGGTACATAAACAAATAGTAAACCTTAGGGCACAAATATCCAATTCCGCTTAATTAATTCGTTCCACTCTTTTTTGTATTAACAAGGATGCGTCTGAAACTTCCAGAGAGTGAAGTGGCTCTTGCACCGTTCACCAATTAACCTGCTTTTCATTAAGTTCTGCTCATTAAGTTCTGAGGGGAATTGATTTTGCCAAAAGTTCGCTTACTTGTTTAAGTGTCGTTGTGTTCAAAAGTTACGCTAAACAGTTCGGTCTGTACTGTCATTTAATGAAGTGCAATGATAGTCTATTATAATAGAAGAGCTTAGTGAAAAAAATGTACTATGTAACAGAAAGGTGAAAATAAGAAAATAAATAAGCTTTATAAGTTTTTAGTTAGTGCATAGAAGTACTTTTAACCCTATGATCGCTAGACCCGGCTTTTTCTGTATTTTAAGCAACAGTCTTTCTTACAATAACCTCAAATTTCATATATTATAAATAATAGAATTATGAATTTTATTCATTATGAACTTTTTTTCATTTGGGAATGTTTTTAAGATAACCTCTGCAAAAATAAAACTAATTTTGATTTTTTTAACAAATAAATTAATTAAAATAAATGTAACTTAAAATTTGTGCATTAAAAACAACCATACATTTTCTCAAATTTGGAAGATAGTATTCCAAAATTTAATGTAAGACTTCTAACGACAAAAGTTGCATTATGCCTTGTTTTTGCGAAATTTAGTTGAAATTAGATTTGTGGTATCTATTTTTCTGTAAATATGTTAGTATTGAAATTATAGAAATATTCCACTTAATTTAATGTTAACAATTTGGTTTTGTCTCCAAAACACACAATCTTTACACCTGTAATTCTGTAATTAGTCAAGTGAAAGTGATTAGATTGTTTGGCAGTAAATTTTATTTTGAAACCAGATGTAAATCTTGGGATTGAATATATAATTTCAAGTTAATATCTTTATTAACTCCTCGGCGCAACAGCCCGTTAGAGGGCCAAGGCCAGCCGTGCCCATTCCAGCGTAAGTGACCAAAGGCTCTGGAGTGCTAGGCATATGTCCCGGTAAGATGGTCAGCCTCACGCGGGATCTCCAGTGTTTAGTTCCCAAGCATGCTTGGTACTCATTTTATCGACCTACTTAAGAGATGAAAGGATGAGTAAACTTCGTTCAGTCCGGGACTCCATCCCTTGACCTGTGTGGCAATGCGAAGCACAACTACTAGGCCACTCTCTATCCTCAAATATCTCTGGGCCTCAATATCTTTAGTATGCTGTTTAATTTTTAATGTGCCTGTAATTATTTGTGGTTTTAATTAAAATTTGAAAAAGAAAAAAGCGGAGACTGTGACTTTTGCATAGAGGCCGCTATAAACTAATAAAAAAAATATTTATTTCCTAAATCCATACTTTGTGTTACCACCGCTGATTTAAATTAAAATTAGTTAGTGAAAAACAACTGCAATTTAATTGTTTTTCACCGAAAGATGATAAATTTCGAAAAATTTACGTCAATATTTGGAAAATTAATGTTTGGTAAGTCTTAATTTCCTATTAATGAAGATGGCTCCCGATTGAAAATGTGAGGCTTGTTCACTGCCTACTCTTAACTCATAAGGTCAAAAATCTAACTATCCTTTTCAGAATGTCGCCGTTCCAAAGAAGAAGAAACCTGCTCTTGGAACGTATCCAGATTCCTAAAAGTATGGTCATCCGTATGGGAGAAGATTTTTTCTTCCTAGAAATCAGGGAACATTTCCATCCTTAAAAGTTTAGTAGACCGTGACTGATATCAGAGACATGAGAAGCAAAAGAAGGTGTACCAATGGTATTAATTTATTTTGTTGATGAGTTCTGAAATGAAAGTGAAGTTAAAGCTTTCCTTTAAAGTAAGTACTTTTGTTGAACAAGAAGTTGATGATTTGGTTTACACTCTTAAAACAAAAGAATGAAATCCACTCCTATAGGAGAAGTGCATTTTCGACACTGGAAAGGATTTAAATTAACTCCTAAATTGCTCGTAATCGTCCTAAATCGCTTCTAATCGCCTCAAAATCACTCGTCTGTTGTTAAGATTGTTGGAGGTTTAACAAAACAAAAGAGTGAAATCCACGAGGGGAGGTGCATTTTCGACACCGAAAGGAGTGAAAATTAACTCAGACTGAGTTAAAATCACTCGTTCGTTTTAAGAGTGTACTTTAATTTTCTTGTATTCAAATGTTTAGTTTTTAATTTACATTTCCTTTTTGCCCGAAGAAAAATATTAAAAAGTTTTACAACTATTCATGCCCTTCGTGTCTTTAATGCATAAAAGTCTTTTGTAGTAAACTTACGATTCTTCAGACGTCATACATAAACTCCATAGATTGATTAAACCATATTATGCAAAGGTATTTATTTACAGAACACGGCGCAGAGGAATAAAACAATTAGGTAGATAAAAAAAGTAAGTTATTTTATTTTTTATTTTTCAATTCCACTTTAATCTAAATAACAAGAAAGTTTAAACGAAAAAATGTTAAGTTTTCATTTTGTAAAAAAAAAATTTCGCATCTACACTCTTAAAACAAAAGAGTGAAATCCACCCCAGTAGGAGAAGTGCATTTGCGACACTGGAAAGGAGTGAATATTATCTCAGACTGAGTTAAAATCACCCGTTTGGAGAGATCCTGTCGGAGGTTTAACACACAAAGGATCCACTTCAAGAGGAGAAGTGTATTTTCCAGACTGGAGGAGAGAAAATTACTCAGACTGAGTTAAAATCGCTCGTTCGTTTTAAGAGTGTAGATTGATTAAACCATATTATGTAAAGGTATTTATTTACAGAACACAGCGCAGAGGAATAAAACAATTAGGTAGCTAAAAAAGTTAATTATTTTATTTCTTATTTTTCAATTCCCATTTAATCTAAACAACAAGAAAGTTTAAAAGAAACAATTTTAAGTTTTTATTTTGCAAAAAAAAAAAAAAATTCGCGTCTATTTTCTCTTAAACTGTCAATGCTAATAAATTCTCAGTTATTGAAAAATAGCACTACTTACCTGGAGTAGGAAAGAAGCTTCTTACTGTATTCGCCGAGCTGTACGGCATTCGTCCTTTCCTGTACCTATTGTACAGGTGTACCATGTACGACGGGGGAGTATCGGGTCTTGGGGAGGCGGTTTTAAGTTGCAGTATGCGATTCTCAACCGGCCAAAGACTGTCGGAAGCGCATATTACGACGCCAAACAAAAAGAGTAGACACCACATGGCTCTAATTGCAATACTTATTAAATTACATCATAAAAAATGTCTCAATAACCCTCTAAAAAAATTTAAGTTTCAATTTATTTCGAAAGTTTAATGATTCAAGGATGTTTGTTGATTGTCGTGTGGCTTAAAATTATGTAGGAAAAAGGTTTTGGAAGAGATAATCGTGGCAGAAGTTTTGAAGGGAATTTTATGTCTGAGACACTTGCTGTATATTAACTGGAACCGGAGAGAGTTATCGGAGGAGTGGGACATTAAAGAGGAGGCGGAAAGTGATCTGATTGGACGATGGTGGGTGCGCGGAAGATGCGGAGAATGTTTGTGCGCAATTTCGGGAATTCGGGATTTGAGCGAAGAGTGAAACTTATTTCATTCTTTACAAGTAAAAATTAAGCAGTGGGGAGAGGGTGTACCTGTTGTCTTGCTTTAATGTCTTTGTTGAACTATCTCTTGTTTAAATAAGATACATGATCTCCCAAATTTCTAAATAAAATAAATGTACTAATTTTTTTATTTAAATATTTTTTTAATTATCTAAAAAATTAATTTACTCCAATTTTATTTTATTTAAATTACTTTAGTTTCATTTTCTAACTTACTTTACTTTTAAAGTTTATTAAATTTTTTAAATTGTAATTTTGCTTCATCTCCCCCTCCCCACCCCTACCTCCAACGCCCCCCAAATTGGCCCCCCAAGTTGTCAGCCCCCTGTGAGGGAACTAGTTAACTATTTCATTCTGAACCGATTCCAACAAAAAAATTTTAATAATTCGACATTTTACTTTTGTACTTGCTGTCTTGATTTTACTGTATATGTTGAAATATCTCTCACGGAAATGATATACTTGCTCTCCCGCATGCTATTCTGGAACTTTGTAACATTAAATTATTTTAAAGCAAAATTTTAAATTATTTTATCTACCTGTTTAATGCCAACATTGAAATATCTACCACAGTAATACCCAATACCCCCTTATATTATCAATTTAGTCACAAATAGGGGAGACCGGGGCACAATGGACCACTTTTTCATTTTTTGCGCTATAAGTACACAAATATTCATCCCACTTGTTTAGAAAAAGGTATATACATTACATATATATCCTTGCCTAAAAATACATTACCAAAAAAATTTAATTTCAATTACTTGTTTCCGAATTCACTTTTTTATTACAAGAGAGAAAGTGGTCCATTGTACCCCAGGTTCGGGGTACAATGGACCACATCACGGGGTACAATGGACCATGGTATTTTTTGCAGAAAAAAAAATGTATCTGCACTTTTTAAAGATTTACATACATATAAAATAAGGATTTATTTGAATTTTAAGTATCCAATTGCATTAAAACTTCTTTTAGTGAGAGAACTATCAGATATTCCTGTTTTTCCCCCCTCCCCTTTGAAATTTTTTATTTATCTTCTTTATGTGCAAGGATCAGTTAGGCTCAAATCTGTGTATGGGAGGTTTTGTACTTTTTTATGTAGCTCAAAAGGGCTGTTTTTGAAATGCCTTTCTCTTTGCTAATTAAACAGATAGAACGACTCTAATCAATAACATGTTTTACAGCCTGTTCCATCACTTCTTTTGGCACTGTTCCTTTACTAGTCTTTCTAATTCTGTTATGTGGCATATCGGGAAAAAATTAGTAAAAGCATTATATTTTATACTCAAAATTATAAGATCACTTTGAAGTAAAATAAATTTTTTATTACTATACAAAACAACACCAAAAGTGTAAGGAAAAACTGTGGATCAAAGAATCTTTGTTTTTATGCGAGACAAATGTTTCGTCGTTTTTAAGCTAACAAAATTTCAATTTTGTGCATTTTACCAATTCTGAAAAAATTTGTTTGTTACTTAATTATTTATAACTACAACATTTTTGTTATTAAAAAAATCAACAGTAATCAAATATTAATTTAAAAAAATTTGATGTTATACTTGTACTTCTGTTTTAAATAATTTAACACTCTAGTATCACATTCAATTTTTTTAAAAAAAACTTTTCTCGTTCAAAACGCTTATTGTTTGAAGTCATAATATATAAATAAAACATCAGTTGACTAATAATTTGTTACTTCTTGTTTAAAAAAAACAAAAACAAGCACTATCAGTAGACGAGGGGAAAATCTATTACATTTAGAAGTTATCATTAAAATACATCTTAAAATATTTTACTATTATAGCAAATTTAACTTTTAATAATTAGGAAGGACTTGCATCAATATTTTTTATTTTATTTTGAAACTAAAAGTATTTCTAAAGTTGCATGGGGTACAATGGACCATGGTCCACTGTACCCCAGATTTTGTGGTCCATAGTGCCCCATATTGTTGTTGAACAAAAAACAAAATTAAAATATGCTGTATTATGATTTCAAAAATTAATTTATTGATTATATAGAAAGACAAATATATTGCCTTTCAACTATGCTAAGCCACTTTGTCCAACTAATGTTACTTTAATGGTGAGAAGATAATTTCTAGGAGATAGCTTTTTTACTCTCACCTGGTTAATACGCATCAAGAATAAAAAATGGCAAATGTGTGAGCTAATAACATGGTTTTTCATAATAACTAGATCAAGACTGCTGTGTCATTTATTACTTAAAATACGAACTATTTTGGAAAATATAGAAAATAAATAATAGGGGGTGGTCCATTGTGCCCCGGTCTCCCCTATACGAGAACTATTTGATTCGTATCATTAACTTCATAATGAAATTTTATTGTCTTTCAAAATACAGCTTTCTTTGTTTCATTTTCAACGGGGCCTACCTGAACTAGTAATGAAAAGTTATCTTATATTTAGAATCTTTTAATTCATTTGAGTTCGGTACCGACCTTCATCCTGTTATAAAAGTTGTAAATAAAAAAATATTTAATATCGAAAGATTTTTCATGGATAATGCTACATAATACCTATATATTGCAACTTTATTAATATGATGACTAGAAAGTTAGATTTTCGCAAAAAGTAAATTGCGGCTGACTAAAGCCACTGATTAAGGAACTAAACATTTTGAGTTATGTTTTGGTGCATTTAAAGTTTTCAAAGTGGTGAGACAATTTTCTTATTAGTCATAATCTACTTCAGTCATTTTCAGATGCAACATGCCATTGGGAATGGGATTAGGACTTATATTACAGAGTTTGTTTTTGCAGAGCTCCCTGATAGCTCTGATTACTCTGAAATTTTGATTTTAAAAAATAGAAATGTGGGTATTTCAAACATGAAAATTCAAGAAATTCATTATAATGTCGTTTGACTAAGTTTTGACTCTAGGTTGTATACCACGAATTGAATACTATTGGAAAACTTTTCACTCAATTTGTTCCATTTTACATATTGCAGTAAATAAAAAAAAAATTATCAGATAGCAACAATTCTTCCTTTTGGGTTCATCAGTTTCTTGTAAAAAAAACTATCCACTACTTGATATAATTTTTAAAATTTGTATTTGAAAAAATTTCATACGATAGCAATTGAAATTGCATACGATAGTAATTCATTCTTTTGAGAATCTTGTTGAAATATTTCTTGCAATAAATCATGCAGAAATATAGTTTCGAGTTATCAGAAGTCTACGAATCCCTAACTACGCTCAAAAACAACGCAAAGACGAAGAAAAAGATTCCACCGGTTATCATGAGATGTTTAGCGACTTTAATAGGGGACACTTGTAAATCTTCACGGGCGGGGGAGTCGGAAAGAAGATGGGGAGGGAAAATAATTTGATTAAACTCGTAAATAACTAGCAGAGCGTGTTGCATAGCGGAAAGCGAATACTGGGATACTGTGGGGGTGGAGATATGACGCAAGCGCTTCATATAAAACAGTTATTTGATACTTATGTGTACTTCTTGCCGGCCGGCCGGATCAGTGGTTAGTGTGCTAGCCTTTCGAGCTGTTGGGCTCGGGTTCAAATCCCGGTAAAGGCATGGATGTTTGTGACCGTCAATAAATGTTGTTATTTGTCTATGGGTTTGTGTCGTCCTTCTTTGTGTGTCTCTTGAGACTGTCTCTTCTGGCGAGCTGGGTAATGGGCTATAAAGAGTACACTCTCCCTTCTAGAGGGCACAATCACTGTCACATGTATGCGTCTTAATTCAATTGAATTAATGTAGCACTAGACTTACTTTGCTACGGGGCTCATTATTTTTAGACAAGGGCAAGCGATTAAATCTTCATGGCGCGAAATATTCAATAAAATAAAAACATAATTTTATAAATTGTTAAAATTTCTTACGTATAACAAACAGCAGGAAAGTGGTGGGGGGAAAATATAAAACTTTAACGACAATTACTCAACAATCTTTAAAAATCTATAATTTAAAGTTTCGGAGGGATAAAGTAAAATTTTGCGATCTACCATAATATGCTAAGTACATTTTAAAAAAACTAATGGATACGAATAGTAAAAAAAATATTAATGTATTTAGAAATAAAAAAAAAACTTTTCTTTTTGATAAATAAGAAAACGTATGAAAATGAACAAAGAGTTATTTGCTTTAACCTCCTTTCTTTGGAATGTCAGTGTCAAAGGTAGGGGATGAGCTAGCACTCACTTGGAAGCAAATTGTGTGTATAAATTTGGCGGAAATTTTAATCAGGCATGGGGGGAAAGCTTAAATTCTGGAAAAAGACGTTCAAAGTAGCTATTGATGGTATCAAGCAATACCAGCGATGGCGGAAAATCCATATTGTTCAAAGAATCTTTTTCCTACGACTCTCAAAACAATTTATGAATGGAAAACATGACGGCTAAATGAGACATAAAAAAATTATTGCTTGCCTCAAACTCAAACATGACAAACGAACTTCCAAAGTTGTTAGAATATTAGCTGAATTACTTTTTTAAAAAAAATACAAAAAATTACAAAAAAAGTTTTTTAATAGCGTCATATTAATTTATAAACTATAAACAAACATTCTATTTGACTATTATATAAATTCAATGTATCAATGTGGAAACTTTAAAATAACCGAATTACATATTTTAGTAAAATAATTGTTTCTTTACCAACTTACAGAGTAATAGTTATTAAGATAGCCTTAACTAGAAAAATCTAGATTTTAGTTTTACATTTTTAAT
Source organism: Hylyphantes graminicola (assembly GCA_023701765.1). Lineage (NCBI taxonomy): Eukaryota > Metazoa > Arthropoda > Arachnida > Araneae > Linyphiidae > Hylyphantes > Hylyphantes graminicola. The sequence goes on along the minus strand of CM043113.1, from coordinate 42,897,569 downwards.
ATTCAATTAATTTTAGACAAATGATATTATAAATTTTTCATTTCCTCAACCGATAGACAAAGAACAATTTGACATAACTACTTGTATTAGGACCCAGGTATAATGTGCCAATATCAGCTTACAAAACCAATATAAATGGTGTGCATTGCAGTTAATGTTTTTGTCAGTTGGTTAGATTGCTGCGAACCGTCCAGTGTTTAGTTCGCCAGCAATCTTTGTTATTTTATTTACCCTTAGACGGAGGATTGGTTAGAAAAAAATACATACTCCATGTTTAACTCGAAATGATGAAAGGAAATAATGAGAAAAAAAATTGACTATAATTTCTCATATAAAAAAGATCACACCTCCCCAGCCCTATTTGAATGCAGATCTTTCTTTTTGCCGTGACACTTGTATCATTAGTTAATAGGTATTTTATGGTATCAAACTTGAATTTCGTCTATTTTTTCTTAATCTTAATATGGTACTAGTTGATCTTTTTAACTCTCATTTAGAGACAAAAGGAAGAAGATAATTAGATCTGTTTTAATAAAGTATAAAATGCTGGAAAAATAAGTGGGTGTTTTTTTCGTACTATTCCAGTCTTAACTTTCCTCTAAAACAAACACTTATTATAATTACGGTTATTTTGAGAAGTTTTTCACTTTCTTGAAAAATCGAAAAATGAAGAGATTGATAGAACTCCCTACAGCGGTTGAAAAGGAAAAATCATGCCACCAAATATTATGGGTTGGCTTCTACACTATATTTATCATGTAAAAAGAGAGTGGAAGCTTTAATAAAGGCTTTTTTCATCCATCTGTCTATATGTCATATCATATGACTTTTTCCTGTAGATTTATTAATGAATAAGAATAACAACATTTAAATACTAATAATTCTTTTTTGCAAAGTTTTTTTATTGTCTTTTTTATGGTATTTAAAAATCAATTCGTTCAGTTAAGTTTTGAAGGTGGTAGTTTCATGCTTTATGTTATATAAAATATTTTACTTTTTTCTAAGAGAGGACTGTCAGTTCCATAGAGCAAATGCATTAGTTTTGAAAAAGAATTGCTCTGAAACAGTATCTCATTTTCACTAGGTATGGGAATCATCATGGCATAAAGTTAAAACAGAATTAAAAAGAATATAGCATCCGGTTATCTATATACATAAAAGGCGACTTCTGTTTGTGTGTTTGTCTGTATAGGACGCAAAAACTTAATAACCACGCAACAGATCGTCACGAAATTTGGCACAAAAATTCATCTCATCTCCAGAACAAACATAGGCTAAGAATTTTTCGAATCGGACCATTCCTTCTATCGTTTTCGAACGTTTTAAGGGAAAAAATATACCACTTTCGCTCAAATCCGATCATTTTTTCTCTTTCGTGATGCCATCAGGCAGAAATATTTAAATAAAACTTTTTAGAAAACAATTGAAATTAAAAATGTTTAATTTATTTAATATTTGTTCATTGCCTTCAGAAACAAAATTAATAATTAAAAAAAATAGTTGGATATGTTTCAAGTTACGTAATCCTACCAGTCTCCATTCTATTATTTTATTGTGTAAATATGATTTTAATTATGAATTTTTTAAAAGCATAGTTAAGCTTTTACTGAACTATGTTGGTTTTTTAGCGACCGTTGCACTACAGATGCATATTAGGATTTCATGTCTTCCTTTTTTCGCCAATTACAAATTTGAAATTTGAATTTTACGCCAATTTGAAATCAATATTGCCAAACTCGCCAAATTATTACAAAGAACGTGCAAAAGAGCATTTTTTTTAAATAGCTGGTTGGTTATGCGATGGTCCTTGCGCCAGAGCTGAATGGGTGTAATGGTAGCTATATATTTTCCTCGCCAAATTTTTCAAACACGCCAAAGAAGCTAAAATGTTTTTATTCGGGAAATTACTATGACATTATCTGTTAATTTTATACATTTTTTAAATTTTGAATTTTTAAGGTAATATAAGTAAAGGGATTCTGTACTTTATTACTGATTATTTTTTTACTTAAATATGTATTCTTTTTAATTTGAGCTTCTTATAAAAGGTATTATTTTGAAATTAATATTAATAATTACTATATCCAGGATGGGTAATTAACGGGAAAATTACTGGGTAATCTTCATATCTTATGTAACTCAAATGAAAGAAAAAAATGGTTAAATTGACTATTAGATTATTTTTTCACCTCTACCCGTGCAACGTCGGGTATAACAGCTAGTTTAATTAATAATTGATTAAGTTTAAAAATAGTGTCGACATCAGCAGAATATTTTCACAATTTTATAACTTTAAAAACATACCATTGAATAACTGGATATTAACATTTTCGTTTCGACTTTGTTTAATTTCAATGTTTCGTTGGTTTATACCTGGGTAAAGGCTAACATAGCAAAGCAATACTTCTGCAGAAGTTGCGATTCCAAAACTAATGCTAATTACCTCTATGGGAATAACTATCACTCACTATTAAACGAAAGCCATATTATAAATTTATTCTTCGAAATGCAAATAAAATAAGTTTTATATATGAAACTAAATACTGTGTTTGGGGCTTTTTTGAGGTGCATGAGGAGGGGATATGGTGCGGAAGCAGTTGGAAGTGACAGTTTCTGCTACAAACCTACTTGCTACAAACCTACCTTGTTTTTAACTGTAATAGGTAGAAACTTATATAAATAGTTCAATGAGGACCACACAATAGGAAAATATGACAAAATTTCTAATGAAAACTAGAGATGTGTAACACTACAAAACTTTAAATTAGCACTTATAATAGCAATACACAATTTATATATAATTATACAACATATAGGATATTTTTAATACCTTTAAAAGCTTAAAAGTGCTATGGCAGCGACGCTTTACGCATGAGCTAATACAAAATCTAAATTTCGTATTTTCAACCTTATTGCAATACTTTCAGCACATTACACCAGTCAACTGCCGCAATGGTTAGTGTACTAGCCTTTGGAGCTGCTGGGCTTGGGTTCGAATCCCGGTTAAGGCATGGATGTTAGTGTTTGTCAATAAATGTTGTTATTTGTCTATGTGTTTGTGGCGTCCTTCTTTGTGTGTCTCTTCTGGCGAGCGGGGTAATGGGCTATATAGCCTACGCCCTTCCCTTCTAGAGGGCGCAATCACTGTCATTTGTCATTTCATCACATTAAATCTCATATTACATATTAAATCGGGAAAAAAATATTTATAAAAGTTAATTAATGGGACAAAATATTTTTAGCAAGTTTTAATGTTTTTTTTAAGTAAGACATTTCTCAACGTCGGAAGTTTATATAGCTTGTCTTTGTCTCCTCTTCAGCCATTGGCAACAAAAGAATACATAAAAACAATATGCTGAGTAACATGAAAAAGAAATGTAGAAAATGTTTTATGTTAAAACTGTTTAAAAAAATATGCAATAACAAAGTATAATTGGAAAAAAAATTAATAATGGCACAAGTCTTCACTTTTAATAAATTACTTTAATATTAGACACAAATGAAAAACAACATATGTACATCATCTTTTACAATATCTTCTTTTCTTTATTTTTCCAGAATGAAAAAAACTTCCATGGAATTCTATGATAAAGAAAAATGAACAAACCCAAATTACTAATATTTCTTTTGTTTAAATTAAATAATAAGTGTATTAGACATAAGGACAATTGAGGAAGAATTTCAGAAAAAAAAAAACTAAATTAAATTGTATGATTTTTTCTAATTGTGATATTGTTAGCCCATGAATAATCAGCCATTTATTTAAGCTTTTAATAACCATACACACACTTGGGTTAGGAAAGCGGTTTAATAACCATACACACACTTGGGTTAGGAGAGCGGTTTAATAACCATACACACACTTGGGTTAGGAGAGCGGTTTAATAACCATACACACACTTGGATTAGGAGAGCGGTTTAATAACCATACACACACTTGGATTAGGAGAGTGGTTTAATAACCATACACACACTTGGATTAGGAGAGCGGTTTAATAACCATACACACACTTGGATTAGGAGAGCGGTTTAATAACCATACACACACTTGGATTAGGAGAGCGGTTTAATAACCATACACACACTTGGGTTAAGAGAGCGGCTACGATTAACCTCGCAGCAGAACTTCAAGCAAGGTAGATTTAGAAAACAAGGCTCATATCATTTCTAGTAAAAACCAAGCGAGGTGGTGGGAGAAGCCAGGTTTGTGTAGCATCATATGGATCAGCTAAATAATACCAGCTAAATTCTGCCATCTGGTGGCTTTAAAAAAACTTACTCAGATGACTTTTATAAAACTATTCCAAGAAGGTAGTTTTAGCAAATGTATCAGGAACAAATAAAATGCATATAGCAAGGTTAAAAAACTAAAGAATTTAGAGTGCATTATGAAGTAATAGATTTTAACAAGGAGTGAAGAATTCAAAAATAACTTAAAATATGAAAAACAATTGTTTTGGCTAGAAAAAGCTTAATAACCATTATGTGTACTAACCTTTTTTTTTTTTTTTTTTTTTTTTGTAGACATTATGGTTCACTTATTGCTGTCCTCAAATCTTCAACAAAATTATTGAGTTCAGATTCCAAATTCAATAACAGTCCTTTTAATAGACAAAAATAAACTTTAATACTACAAATAAATAAATTAACCCTCCAAAGGATAAACAAATTGGCTGAAGTGTACACTTGCTTTCATTGCATGAGTATCAAATTTAAATTTTAAAATAAAGATTTTATTTCTCTTGATATACTTATTAAATTAGATATTTGTATACGACAGTTTAGTTATAAATTACAAGGGTAGACTGACCAGTGAGTGAACAAGCCCCAGTGAATGAACATTTTTTAAATATAATTAAAAAATAAGGATTGAAAATCATTCCACTATATGGATTGGCAACACTGACTTCCTCCCATGTAGTAGGAAGCTATCTGACAATGGTTGGTTGTCCTGGTCATTATAACCTGGTGTGCATTCACTAGCATGTGACGCCTTAAACGTTTATTCACTGGTTAGTCTACCCTACTTCTTGCTTTTAATTTTAAATTTAATATTAAATTTTTTAATATCTGCATTTCTGGTGTTAAAAAACCTGACTATTTAGTAATGAGGTATAAGTTTGCACCATTTAGAGTGTCAGTAAAATAAAACATAGTAATTATACATTCTAATCTAAGAATATATTACATTTGATTGCTGTTAAGATTAATTTTTAAGTTAATTATTAAACAACTGCTGCAATATATGCTTTTTTAATATTAACTAGTTTTTGAGAAATAATTATTGTATGTCAATTAATTATTGTATTATTGTGAAAATTATTGTAATTATTGTGAAATCACCACTACTCATGCCTAGTACACATTAAAAAAATTGAATTCAAGCCAGCATTGAAATCCTGCTGAGTATTTCCATATTAAATATAATTATGAAACAATATAATATTTTTAATTATGAAAATAATTCATTTGTTAAAGATTATCAAAATAAAAATGCTAATATACATAATAATTTTGTTTAAAAAAATACATTTACAGAAATAACATATTTATCAAATAAAAAAGTAACATCTTTATAACAACATATTTTAATTCTAAAATACAAAATTGCAATAGAAATACTAAGTTTTTTAAGTTATTGAGATCTATCCAAGATGTTGAATTTTATTTATAAATAATGTTTTTTTCTAATATCTTTCTTATAATATTTTAACTAACCTGTATTGGCTTTGGAACTTGCAATCAAACTTATCATTAATGGACTCTTGTTAAAATGAATGACCTAAATAAAATAAACCAATGATACATTTTCTTATATAATTACAACAAAAGAAAAATTTTCCACACAAAAAAAAAAAAACTTTTCACCAGAGATGAAAATAAATCTCAAAATTTTAAATAAATTTTAAATAACCAATATTTGCAATCATTAAAAAAAAATCTTTAAGACATAACATTTTATCTTGCTTTTATGTACATAAAATCTTTTTTTTTTAAGTAGATTAGAAAGGGCGACAAATATTTGCATACAAAAAAATACAATTAATAAGGCTTCAACTCTATTTTGTCTTTGCAATAAAATTATGCATGAACCAAGCAGCTTGTGCTTGGTATTAAGTTTTTAAACAAATGTAAACCTGCGATACTGGCTCAGGTAATATATAACGGTTAAAATAAAAACATTGAAATACTTGCATATGCTCATCTCAAAACATAGAAATTACTCGACATAACATAGTATTTTTTTTTAATTGCATAACACTATTAACTGATCACAATACACATGATTTGAGCCACCAGTTAAAAAGTGGTTGGTATAACATACAAATATGACGATTTGAGTTAAAAAACACTAACATTTAAATGTCTAGCAATTAAGCGAATCTGAAATTGATAAACTAAACAGTTGTAATCAGACAACATATAGTTAGTTGGTTTTTTTATGATCTATAATGAAATGCAATAAAAGAGTTAGACTTCAGAACAGATTCTTGGAAACTATATTTTTACAGAAAAATCAACTTTCTGTGGACAGTGCAAAATGTCTTTCCTATAAAATGTTACTACAACTCATGATACAGCACTGAAAGGACATGCAATAAAACTACATATTTCAATAAAACAATGTACACACCTGAATAGTATTGAACACACAAATAATGCGCCGAGTTGTTCCGTTGCCTAATTTACCAGCTTGTTCTACAGCCAAGCTCACAGATGCCAAGAAATTAGGTTTTGATACTGGGTCTTGTATGTCTGGTGCAGTCACTTAGTTTGAAAAAAAATATTCATAAATTAATATTTATATGCTTCAATGTGTTTTAAAAATAAGAAAGAAAAATCATTTAAATCAGTGGTTCCCAACCTTTTTGCACCTGCGTACCATTTGGCTTTGAGAAATTTTGGCGTACCACCAGATCTAAATATTTTAATAAGCGTATTTTAATAATATAATATTTACTCTTCTAAAACTGTTCAGAGGCTTTTTGAATAAAAAATTCCAGAGAAAACTTCATATCTAATTGTTAGATATTTGTTTATAACCTGCTTCTCTAAAACCATTTAATTAAAAAATAGTACATATTCAGCAAAAAAATAAACATCGAACAAAATATACTTTTATATATAGTCTTTAGTAGGAAACTTGTTATTTGCCTGTGATTAAAACTTTAACAGTAGGAGTCATGGAACTTATTATTATTCTTAAGTCCACTTCAAAACCTATTCAGCTTTTATGTACAAGAGTTCAGAAAATACACTCTCACACAAGTAACTTGTAACAAATGGCTTAAAAAACGCACAGCTTGTCGGAAAATCAAAGGATACTAGGTTTTACATCAGATCCAGAAGTTAATTAAAGATTTCCCTCTAAAATAAAGTTAGTGTTTGTTTAAAATAATGAGTAATATGCTCAAACTGCTCATGCGTACAAAAGCTACTAATAGCATCATGTTTCTCACCTCACTCACGCATACAACCTGAAATTTTCCCGCATACCATCGGTTGGGAATCCTGATTTAAATTATCGGAGATGTGTTTTATATACATATTTTAATTAAAAGTATCAAGGTTAGGTTAGGTTAGGTTTGAATTATCGTCGCAATAGATATACACGAGGGCTATTTTAGAAGTATCAAGAAAAAAATATATACCTTTAATAATGGGAATTCCATCTCTGTCAGTTATTACAATGGCACGGAGGTCATCAACCCTTCAGAAATAGAAAACACAATTTCAGCAAACAGAACAGTATTGCGAAAGAGTAAGATTTACTTATAATCTTTATTTCACAATAATTTCTATAAAAATGATTTCAAATTACTTTTTGCTTGAAAGTATTAAATCAAATGCATTGCATAGTCATTTAAAATTGTCCTGAACTGAAAAGTGTGCCCCAAAAACAAATTCACTGCATGTGTTAACAATTATTTATCCTTTCAAAATAGAATAGTGAATTGAATGTCAAAAAAGCAGAGTTTTAATAATTTACATTATAATTATTAAACTGCACACTTCAGTTACTATATAAAACTTTTATATTGTATAAAATAAAATAACAGTTCTCAAATTTTTAAAAGAAATGCCGCGCCCATTTACAAACTGATAAGAATGCTAAATGTGTGAAAGTTTCTTAAAAGGTTTTTTTAAGTAAAAATAAAAAATAAGCTACATCAAGTTTTCTATTGAATAATAATTTATTATTCAGTATCATATACATATAAATAGGTTTTCAATGGAAAATTATATCTTCTTAAATGAGGTATTAATTATTAGTGTCTAAGCTTACAATATAAAAGGGAATTACATAAATTTCAATAAATTTCCGTCAAAAAACAAACAATATACTATAAATAGGGCAATTTTAACTATATATCTCAGCAAAATATTAAAAAAGTAATTACAAACCTTTTAATTATATCTTGCAAGAACTTTTTTGCAGCCTGCAAGTTATGAAAAGTAAATTTTAATACTCATTTGGCATCATTTATTTCACAAAAAGGTAAAAAATTCAAGCAAATAACAGAGGGGTTTTTTTTAAATAAAAATACATTTGCATTGCAATGCTTGTTAATGCACATTTATATTTTCGAAAAAATTTAATATATTTAACTGCCAATTGAAGAGCTTACTGGAAGAACATGCTAGGTGACAAAAAGATGAAAGCGAGAAAATGAGCCGAAAAGTTGTCAGTTTACAATTAGATCTACCAAAACACGGAACTTTCATATGGTAAAAAATATAATTAACTTATATTTAATGAAAAAGGAGACAATTGTTATATTTTAAGGAGGGAATAAAATGTCCACGGAAATAAAATCAAAAGTCTCAATTTTTTCAAAAACGGTACAAAAACACTTTCTTTCACTAAGCTCTTCAATTGGTACTTATAACACACAATCCAATTATATTGGGCTACAATTATCGTTAACAAGGTTTCTATGCAAAAATGCCTTTTTCACACAAATTAATTTGAGGTTAATTTTATCTATTCATACCTCTGGATTGTCACCAGCTATTGGTACTTATAACACACAATCCAATTATATTGGGCTACAATTATCGTTAACAAGGTTTCTATGCAAAAATGCCTTTTTCACACAAATTAATTTGAGGTTAATTTTAATCTATTCATACCTCTGGATTGTCACCAGCTGCATATTCAGCATTGGTCATCTGAAAATAGAATATTGTGGTTCAATAAAAACCTTTCATAAATTAACCTGGGACCTTTTATAAACTATTGCCATGTGGACAGCAAAAGCCTGATGCTAGTTCTTAAGGTTGTATTAGCATCGCTCTAGAGCTACAAGGTGGCTATTGGCGTAATTTAGAACCGCAGAAATCATATGTGACGTCGGGACATTGGAACATATTTAACATACCCCCCTTCCATAGGGGACATTATTCGTCAGACATTTTAGATGCACATATCATTTATAGGGTGGCAGGATTGTTGGCAATGCCCGGACCTGAGCCTGGGACCTTTGTATACACGTCAAGCACTTAACTGACTGGGCTCCCCAGCAACTACTTTATAAATCTGAGTCTTAACAACAAAAAAACTTAGGATTTTAGTTCATAAATCACCAGCCAACAAACAAGTATTTATCACTTTTATGAATGGTAATTAGGAAATTTAGCTGAAAAAATACATTAATTTTGATAACTTGCCTATTTCGATTTATTAGATTTTATCAAACTACATTTCATGTTAAATTCTGAAAAAAAAAGACAGCATTTTGGTCACTAATTCTTTGTCTTACTAAAAACATTAACTTGGGGAAAATGATTGCAGCAGTTAATTATGAAAATAATGGACTCTCAGATCAATTAAATATTGTATCAACAAAAGACAATAAAGAAAATTTATTAAACTAAGTGACATAGAAGGACTAACATTAAATATATGTACTTCTGCGCTTGGGCCGATTAGCCACCGTGGGGAAATGTCGCCAAGTAAAAGCGCAATAATTAGTTTTTAGGTAACAGTTGATCTCAGATATTAGGAAAAACTGTTATGAAAGCTAAAGACCAAACAACATTTAACAGTTAAGAGCGATCAGTTACACGATTTCCCTCTCTTACAGCCGAAAGGAAAAAACAAAGGTCATCAAGTGTGGCATAGCATGTCATAAGTTTGCCAGCCACCCAAGCGCGAAAGTACATAAAAAATGGACCATCACAGGTTAAATTTGAACAAATCTCACTTCTTATGCAAGAAAGGAAAGCATGCATTTTTAAAAATACAGTAAACTCCCAATTATCCGCAGAATTGGGTAGCACGGCATCAGCGGGTAAGCGAATTTGTGGTTAATCCGCAAAAGTAAAGAAAATATCCGCAAAATTACGTCTGGGTATTAGAAAGTAAAGTAGAGTAATAGTAGACTAGTATTATAAGAGAAATCCGCACCAATCACACAAAGCAATTCAATTAAAATTGTCAGTTTATTTTACAAGTGACTCTTTTTGACAAATAGCACGCGATGTGCACCTGACCGAACACATTTTGGCCCACACTAGGTTTCCTAACGTCAATTTACTTAAAAACATTCATTGTTTTTATAATGAATTATTCATTCTTTAATTGTATTCATCAATCTTGAAAGGAATTGCTTGTTTTTGAAAGGAATTTGTAGTTCTTAGAATGCATTCTTAAAAGTTTTAAAACAGATAAATTTCATTTCTCTGAATTTTGCAAAATTATTATTTTTGCGTGGGGGGGAAAGAGGGGGAATTGTGGGCGGCGGAAAATCGGGAGTGTACTGTATATCCTTAATAAACAACACACTTGAACACAAAAAATAGTGAAAAAAGGTAAAGGCAAGAAAGGGGAGAGAGAGAGAGAGAATGAACTAAATGATTGGCTAGTGATTAAAAGCATAAGTCAGAAAGAATTGGCTATAATGTACAAGGTTGGCCCAACTATGGGCAAGGCAACCATTGGTCTTAGTTGGACCATGGGTTTATTTTTTTTCTCATCAAATGTTGCTGTTTTTATTATTAGCCTATTAAATTTACACAGCAACTAACTTTGTTGCAATTTACAATAGCATACTTGTGATAAATTTATTAGTATTTGTTATTATTTAACTGTAAGATTTATGAGAAATTACATGCTTTTATAAAGAAAAATTCAGTACAAACCTTAAGCTTATGTGCAAAATCGTTATTTTCACTTTCAGTTAACAAATGCAAATTCGAGTGAGAAGAATTCCAATGAGAAACGGCGGCCGCTTTAGCAGCACACCTCGCCATAGAGAATTTTTACTTTTAAAATGTAGTATAAACGACTTATTATATGAAATAAATATCGGTTATCAAGTCTAAAGAAACCAAAACTAATACTTAAGTGAAAAAAAAGTAAGGTAAACAATTTCACAATTTATAAAATATACAAATATAAAAAACAGTTAAATAAAATCTGACAATTTTGTCACATAAATTACTTTGATGTTTGTTATCTTGGAAATCTAAAAGTAAATACTGAATTGTAAACTGGATAACTTTTCTGAAAACTAATGCAACTGTAAGAGAATGAGCAACCTTGCAACAACAAATACTAGTCTGGTATGAGTAACTAATTAGTATTTGATAATATTACACAATTAATGTAAATTAATAAAACAAGCTTTAAAAATTAAAAATTACAATTTTGGATCATATGATTGGTTGGTTGGTAGACATATAGTTTCAGGCTTGTGTGATTGGTCCCTAAGACCCGCTTATAAGCCATCGTCAAGTAGGACAACACAAGACACACACAAACACATATGACAGATGTTGTCATCTGTCTCCACCTCCGCAATTTAGACATGTCCCTGAAATTTTCTCCAGGGACCTGTACCTATGGGAAACTGCGCAATGACCTCCCATAGGACTTTCGGACCCAACAGATTTTACGAGCACGTACTCCGCATATATTCGACAAACACAAACATCTATGCCTGAACGGGATTCGAACCCAGACACAGCAGCTCCAGAGGCCAATGCTTTAGCCACTACGCCGCCGGATCAGCTGGATCATATGATTGTTATTCTTGTCATCTAGGAGATGCCAATTTTTAGATGGAATTTTTAACACAACTTCTCGAAAAAAGTGAAAAAAAAAATAGTAATGTTTCAGGTGATGTAAGCTCTGGTTTTCATTTTACTGCGATTTCATAAAATGTTTTAATTACTAAAAGGTACAGCAAGAAGTTGGCATTATAAATGTAATAAGGGAGCCCGGATGGCCGAGTGGTTAAGATAGCTGCTTCCGCTAACAGTCAGCGCACTGTACCGGGAGCGGATTTGATTCTCGATTTTGCCCTGGATGTAATTTCTCTTTCTGTGACAGCAAAAATTCTTTCTGTGTCTGTCTTACTTGATGAAGGTTTATAAACGGGTCTCTGATTAAGCACAAAATATGTATACTCGGAATATATATATATCAACCCAACCCTACCCTTAATATAATGAGTAGAATATTCTTTGAAAACTCGATTTTAAAATACCACAACCAGAGTAATTCCTGTCAACAAATGAAAATAAACTGTTGGAGCTGTTGCCATCAGCAACGTGATTGTGAATCATTCCCATAAAATATGGAAATTTTGTGATTACGTTGAAATTTTTGACGACAAAAATGTGGTGCATAGAAAGATATGTCTTATGATGTTAAAGGAAATTTAAGGAATGGGCATATCTCGTCTTTAGTAGCAACAATAAACGCCGAATAAATTGGTGAATCAATGTCATTTGGGAACAGTCAAGGCCGTCTCCAAGGAACAGTAGGGAGCATCTGTGAAGTCAATATTGCCCCAACAATGTATTTCCTTTCCATCTGACTTTTTTTTTTATAAGAAAGGTTGCTACCCATTGCACTGAGTATTTTTTTTTTCTTCTTTTGTTCATGGTTTGACACTTCATGTCCAGTGCTTGTTATGACTGAAGAGTCTTTAAAAGATTTTTAATGAACATCTTAATAATCAAAAAGGGATGTTTCATCATGTTTAGAGGAAAGTTTGGAGTGCATTAGCAATGAAATAATCAATTTTTTTTTAATTCAAAGGCTTTGATACCTTCAAAAACAAAAGCCTTTGAATCGCTTCATGCAACTTTATTGGCTTCCTGTTTTCAAAAATTGCAGGTTGGCTGTTTCTAACCCATGACTGGTAGTCACTACATCTATATATTTTTTTTTTATAGAATTTACTAGGCAATTCCAGGTTGTTGTTTTTTTTTTTTTAAGGGGGGATCATAGTTAGCGACAGCAAAAATGACCAATTCTTGGTATTGATTTCGAAAGGCTCTAAATCATTTAAAAATTATGGTATAATAAAAAAAAATTGTACAAAAATTTATATTGTACTTTTATTATTATATTTACACCAAAGAATCTTATTTTTAAAAATTATTATTTTTGAAAAAGACATATTTTGAAACACACAATTACGAATTTTCAAAAATACAAGTATTTTTTTGGTACACTTTTCTCCAAATCTATTAAATATTTCTTAATAATTTCTTTTGTGTGTTATAAAACCATTTTAGATCTAATTAAGTCACCTATTTTTTTTTGCCTGAAATAATTTTTAAATTTTATTTTAAAAACATTATATTCTACATTCATAAAAATTCTGATTTTCAACGAAGAAAAGTGTCAAATAATATTTTTTTTTAAATTTGCAAGACTAAATTAGGTGACTTAAATAGATCTAAAATGGTTTTATAACACACACAAAAAAATTATAAAAAAATATTCAATAGATTTGGAGAAAAGTGTACCTAAGTGTTGAAAATTATAGTTTTGGGAAAAACGCGAAAAACAAATACAGTCGATGCCGTTAACACGAACTCGAAATGACCACCGAAACATTTCTTGTAAACCGAATTTCATGTAAATCGTCAGGAATTTTTTTTTTACATTGAGCCAGTGAATAGTTTTCAAATATCAACACAAAAAAAAATCATTTTATAATGTAATGCATAAATAATACAAGCATACAATTAGTAATTCAAAGGAGGCGTGGCACATTTGTTTATTTTTATAATTTAAATTTTTTTTATAAGAAATCATTAACCGATCGATACAAAATTGGTCTTATTCGAGAGATTGGGCTTCCATTTATCAGAAAATACTGGTTGCAAAAATTCGATTTTTCGGTTTTGTTAACTATGATCCCCCCTTAAAGGTAAAGAAATGGGTCTCCTTAGAGCTCTTAAACACATCAAAAATATTAATTTTAATTAATTTAAATAATTTTAGTCAATGACTTTTTTTCAGTACACAAAATCGTAACTAGCGTTGCATTAAAAATCTTTAATTAGCATATGTTATTGTGCTATTTCACGACCATTACCATATTGTGTTATGTTCAACAAATAACATAATTCCATTCAAGTCAAAGGGCCTTAAGAAAATTTGACAGAAAAAAAAAATCTTCATGAAAAAATAGATCCCACACGATCAAACCAATTAAATAACTAAATCTAAATAAATGTAACAGACATGTTTAATACAGATGTAATAAACAGGTTAAATGAATATATGCAGCATTAAAAAAAAGATTTTTATTTACACACATAAAAGTAAGAACCAAATTTACAATGGTTGTCCCAGGGAAGATATATTTTTTTAAAACTCAGAATGTTACATGAAATACATTTAATCACTGGTGTGGTAGCATCATATTATTCCAAAAATCCAGAAGCTCTCATCTTATTTTTAAAATGTACTTCTAATACACAAGCCTGTTTGTAGTATTCAGATGTTGGTGCATTAAAGCTTTTGCAATTGTTGATCAGTCGCTGCATGTCAGCCATAAATAATTTTTCTGAAGTATAGTACCGTTTTGTCAGCCTTTCAGACATAATTTTCAAATCTAAAAGAAAATGATGTTATAATTTAAAAACACAACACACTTTAAAAATATGGATTGAACAAGAAAATAAGTAGTACAAAAAATTATTAACATTAAAAACTAACTTCTATAACACAGTTCGACAAAAAAAATTCAAGTGTTTGTCCCGAAGCTACTTTGGCGATTTTTTGCTTCTTTGGTGGTCCAATAATAGAGAAATAACATTTTTAGCCCAAGTTTAATAGGGGGATTCGTCAGAGATAAAAAAACTGATTTTTTAACGTTTTTTCATAAAAAACGCCTTTTTTGTCGTTTTTTTGGCTACAAACAACCCGCAACTGGTTCTTACCTCTATATGGGTGTTAAGTGAGTACCGATTGGCCATTTTGGAACTCTAACACCGCTCCAAAACTGTCCAAATTAGCGATTACTGGCCCAAAACGCCATTTTTTAAGGTTATTTCATGTTTTTTAGCGTGGCTTCTTATTGGCTACAAACAACCAGTAAACCTTCCTGCAACTGGTTCAATTACCTCTATGGGTGTTAAGTGAGTACCGATGGGCCATTTTGGAACTCAAACACCACTCCAAAACTGTCTAAATTAGCGATTTCTGGCCCAAAACGCCCTTTTTTGATGTTATTTCATGTTTTTCGCGTATGGAGCTATAATTACGTATCTGGATCTGCTTTCGTGATGAATAAAATTAAATTATGAACAAAAAATAAAATGAAAACATTTATACGCTATATAAGAGCCCGAGCATTGTCAGAATAGGCAATTTACTTGGCCAAAAGCTCTATTTTTCGCTAGTATTTCACGTTTTATCGCGTATATTTGGCTTCGCACTAAATGAAAATATACCGATGTCTGTCTGTAGCTACTCAGTGAACACCGACTGACTTTTCTGACACTTCTGCAATACATAAGCATCGCACATTTGATTAAAATAGGTGATTTTCTAGCCAAAAGTTTCATGTTTTGTTTTAGCCGACAGTCATTGTGCGGGCAAAAAGAGTTGAGGGTGTGAGCACTTTAGTCATTGACTGTATGTATCTAACACCAGGAAATCTGGTACGTGTTATTGAGAGAAAGAAATTACTGTTTGGGGTGACTTATTTTATTCTTATTTTATTGTGGAGCATCTACATTTATACCCACATCCAGCACAACCAGCCTGCATTTTGCCTCACAGCAAAAGCAGAAAACTCTTAATCTTTTCAGTTTTACGACATTTCGATTTAAGCCAACATTTTGAATTAGGTGAACTCTTAGCTGGTTGTGCGATGCTTATGTATTGACAAACCAAATGTGCGATGCTTATGTATTGCAGAAGTGTCAGAAAAGTCAGTCGGTGTTCACGGAGTAGCTACAGACAGACATCGGTATATTTTCATTTAGTGCGAAGCCAAATATACGCGATAAAACGTGAAATTCTAGCGAAAAATAGAGCTTTTGGCCAAGTAAATTGCCTATTCTGACAATGCTCGGGCTCTTATATAGCGTATAAATGTTTTCGTTTTATTTTTTGTTCATAATTTAATTTTATTTATCTCGAAAGCAGATCCAGATACGTAATTATAGCTCCAAACGCGAAAAAACATGAAATAACACAAAAAAAGGGCGTTTTGGGCCAGAAATCGCTAATTTAGACAGTTTTGAAGCCTTGTTTGAGTTCCAAAATGGCCCATCGGTACTCACTTAGCACCCATAGAGGTAATTGAACCAGTTGCAGGAAGGTTTACTGGTTGTTTGTAGCCAATAAGAAGCCACGCTAAAAAACATGAAATAACCTTAAAAAATGGCGCTTTGGGCCAGTAATCGCTAATTTTGACAGTTTTGGAGCGGTGTTAGAGTTCCAAAATGGCCTATCGTTACTCACTTAACACCCATATAGAGGTAAGAACCAGTTGCAGGTTGTTTGTAGCCAAAAAAACGTCAAAAAATGCGTTTTTTATGAAAAAACGTTAAAAAATCAGTTTTTTAATCTCTGATGAATCCCCCTATTAAACTTGGGCTAAAAATGTTATTTCTCTATTATTGGACCACCAAAGAAACATAAAATCGACAAAGTAGCTTCGGGACAAACACTTGCATTTTTTTTGTCGAACTGTGTAATCAATCAAAATATTCAGAGTATTTAGTTTAATATATTTATGCAACAATTACTTTATTGGAACATAATAACTCATCACAAATTAAATATAAAAGTATAACATAAATTTAAATATTTAAATAGCAAAACAGACAATTCGAACTGTATTATCAAAACAGTAAAATACATGCATTAAAATTATAATAACATAATAAATTCACCTATTGGATGCTTAATCAAATCATAATATTCTGGATACTCTTCTATATTTACAGGTTCTAAGAACTGTTCTGCACAGCTGTGATTCTATGATAAATACATTAAAAAAAATTATTTAATAAAAAGGCAAGAACCTTTTTTATCATGTTTTTTTTAAATATATTTTGTTAAATATATCAAAAAAAATTTAATTAAGAGAAAGTCAAACCCCTTCGGTCCTTCTTTCACTTTCCATTTTTAGTCTATAGGAAAGTTTTTTAAGCAGTCTGCTTTTGATATTAATCAATCAACTAACTTTTTTTTTAACAAAGTGCAATTCGTTTTTAGGGATCCTAGTACATACATTGTTCATTTTATCTCACATGATTTTTTTTAAATATTTAAAACTCAAAATTTAGTGACAAAATGATTAAGTGGAAATGATTAAGTTTATTCAAGGATCCCTAAAAAGTAGTTCCTGGACTTCCTTTATGCAAAAAAAAAAAACACCACTCGATAAATTTAAAATCAATGTAAATGAGTCTTGAAGTTTGCAGCATCGACTTTATGAAAAATGTTAAAGAAAAAAGGGAGGTGTTTGATTTATATATATTCCTCTTTAAAGGAAAATTTTCCTGAATTTTATAATATGTTAGGAAATTTTAACATGACAAAACTTTTTTTGACAAATTTAAAAATATACTAACAAGAAACTAAATTATTACACATAATAAATTATATTAATACAGTAGCTGAATAAAATAATTTGCTAGGAATTTATAACTTACTTTAACAAATATTAATATTCGTTTCAGTTTTTGAAAAAGTATGTCTGGATTTTTACCATCGGCATCTCTTAAAAAGAAGAAAAAATATGTATTACTAATTATTTTCATCAATTTTCTGTTTAGTACATTTACTGTATACTTTTAGTTTATTTACATTTTACTATACATGAAGATAACATGCTGACTAATTTTGCTTTTCTACTTCAGCTTGTATATTAAAAAATGCAAAATTTCAAGGCCTACCAATCAAAATGACTTAAACTAATCAATACAATAGTTCTCTCTCTCAGTTACAATAAACATGTCTACCAGTTTTCAAAAATAAAGTACAAAACTTTAAATTATTATTGTCATCAGTCAGTTTCTTTTTCTGTGGTACAGTACATAACAGATGTACTTTTCAATATGTAAAGGGATTTTTTTCTTTTATAGTCATTAATTTGATGTGCTTGAGTCAATAAACTATAAATACATTTATATTTAAATGAATAAATGTATTAATCTTACAAAAATAATACAGTTTGTGGATTATTTTAACTTTTCAATGGACATATTATTTTACTACAGTGGTGGAAATTGATTTATGAACGGACAGTTTTTTAACAGTATTTCTTCATTAAATGCATTTTTATCGATTTAAATTTTATATACTATACAGGCTTTGCATTATAA
Source organism: Hylyphantes graminicola (assembly GCA_023701765.1). Classification (NCBI taxonomy): domain Eukaryota; kingdom Metazoa; phylum Arthropoda; class Arachnida; order Araneae; family Linyphiidae; genus Hylyphantes; species Hylyphantes graminicola. Next base: position 42,878,975 of record CM043113.1, on the reverse strand, counting down.
ATTATACGCGTAAATAAAATTGTATATAAAATCGTAAACAATTTATTTTGTTGATATTTTAGTTTTAGCATAGGGAAATTGATTTATGAACTTATACATTCAATCTCAATTAATAATTGCTAAAACTATTTTTTGTCGCTAATGCTTCCTTGATTTTGTTTTTCATAGACAACACAAAACTTTGGGTCAAGTTTTGGTCAAGCAATTTGCAGTTTTTAATGATTAAGTCCTTCGATTCCATAACTGATGCACACTTCATTAAAACCATACCCCATTTGAGTAAATTATTCAAACCAACTGATCTCAGACATTATTTTTGGGGTTTAAGTCATGGCTATTGGCAGGATGATCTAAATGAACAACATTAGTTTATTTAACCAGTCTTCCATTTCGTTTGAAATGTGGATACTTGCATAATCATGCATAAAAATCTAATCAAAAGCATAGTTTTGCCATGCAAAAAAGGAATTAAAGAATTTACTGGAACTAATCTGCAATAAAGTGATGTTTGTCAGCCCTTCAGAAACATAACCTTGTTTCTTCAATCATAAGATATCGGGACCCAAACCATCAAACTTCCACCGCTAACATTTCTGCTGAAGAGAGTTCTTGGTTATTTCCGAAGATCCTTTCAATAACATTTTAAACCAACACGTCCATCCAAATTGAACTTTTTTTCATCAGCAAATGTCACTTTTTTCCCATTTCTCTCCCTCCACCCCCACCCAATCCATTTTCATGTAGTTACGACTATATTTTAATAGCCTGTTCTTATGGTGAAGAGTAAGCTTTAGACCAGCCTTCATTTTGGAACATTTCAAGTTCGATGACGATATCAATATTTGTCCAACTCTTCTGGGAGTTACAGGAAGTGATTGTTCATAACAAATTCGCCCTGTAATGCACAAATGCTGACACAAATGGTAACTTTTGGGGATACAAGTCCAATAATCCTGCTTTTGTCACTCGTCCCACGAGGGTTACACCTTTTTTAATGATGGTTTTTGCCGAAGTCAGAATGATTCTTCAAATATTTAGGAATTATATTTAGTGATCTTTTAATTAATATGCTAATTTCTCTTAGAGATTTGTTACAATATTATATAAGGGTCATTTATTACCTTTTTGGCTTCAGGCAGTCCCGCAAGCATTCCTATTTTGTAAAATGGGAATAAAACAGACAAATTTCAACAAATTTGGCCTTAATCTTATTTCTAAACACTGATAGTAAGCTCCCCTGAAGTTCAAATGAAGAACTAGTTAAAATATTTGGTACCTGGGATCAAAATAAATTTGAGTTCATAAATCAATTTCCATCATTTGACATGCTTAAAAACTAAAATTAGATACATTTTTATTTAATATCATTTTTTGAAAAAAATAATGTGTGAAATTCCTTTATTGTGCTCTGAATATCCAACACACAAAATTTGAATTGTTAGCACTCAATACAAAAAGATATCTGGTGAAAAGAATGTTAGTTCATAAATCAATTTCCACCACTGTATGTACTACATAGGTGAAATATTTCGCGATTTCTACTTACATTTGCTTGTCAGGCCGTTTCCTTGCATCAGCTAAACAAAAAAATATTTGAAATTATCAATTTCATGTTAACAAACACACAAATTTATTACTAAAATGTTCTAATATAGCAATATATTCTTTAAAAATTTCAACATACCAACTCCTGGGATGTTTTCAATGGGAATGCCACTAAGGCCTTCACGGAAATAATTTAATCCTGGATATACTTTGTTAGAAGAACTTTGTATTTTTGAAATCATGTTTTTCACTCTCTATATAAAAACAAAAATCAATTAACTTAAATATTTTTATGTTTACTAGAAGAAACTACACGCACATATATGTGATATATTACAAAAATCTCTATAAAATTATAATATTAACCTCCCAAATAACTGTTCTTTCTTAATAACTCTCAGAACTCTTAGTTAATGTCTTTCCTATCCATAAAATAGTTCCCACATTTTAATTGGCGTTGATACATTCTTTCCCATAGAAATTGATGACGCAGCAGAATTTGTTTTGTCTTCTGGTCCACTCTTATCACAATCATTAAAAATACTGTCACTTCTTAATTAGACCTCGAGATGTGAGGTTCTGTGTGCTTAGGCGGCCTCTCGGCCCTCTCTACTAGCTGTAAAAGCTTTAATGCTTTAAATATTCAATATGAAATAATGAAATCATCTTCGGAGGCCCAATCTGCCTTCCTTTCTGAAATTAATTTAAATAACTATGAAGTAGATGTTATTCTATTTCATATATATTTTAAAATTTAATTTACTAATATTAAATATAGCTTTTTGAATGCATTCATTTACAAAACATGTAAACGTAAAAATGTTATAAGACAATTAAAAACTGGGCTTGCTGACATTCTGATATAAGAATATGAATAAACGTAAAAGTCAACTAATTGATACTTAATAAACAAAGAAATTAATGAAACTATTTTTTTATTTTTAACTTGGTGTTGCATTGAAACTAAAACAATACTAATAAAAATCAAAATAAGAATTAAAGAACAGAAAACATTTCATTTTACAGACATTCAGAAAACTTATGAAGATTTGAAATTTTCAAGTTTTGCCACTAAAGTCTTTCTGAGTTAAGTCGATTGAAACTATTTTCTTACCTCTTTTTGAATTTGAAGAACTTTTGAAAGCTCCGTATATGAGATTTTTGGATTCAACTTGCATTCCATTAGCTTTGCTTCATCATAATCTTTAATAAATCCAGTGAAAATTTCTCTAGGTAATTTTATATCCATAGTAAATCCCTAAAATAGAAACACAAAATTAAAGAATATCTTAACTCATGGCTCTAACAAAAAATATTTAATAATGCATATGAAGCTAATTACATTAAAAAAATTTAACACAGCAATTTAGTAGTAATAACAATTTTTACACATAGTGACTTGACACAACCCAAAACCAATTCCATTAATCGCAGGTTTGATAATACACAATAAATGCATTAAACAGAGAAATAAAACATTAAACCATCAGAAATGTCTCATTATTATCAGAACTTCACATAATGTTACCATCAGGATTTGTTAAGGTACAAAAAAGTCTGCTCCAGAATCAAATCTGAATCAGAAAAACATGTTTGCCTGGTGCTCTGTCCTTAATATAGTAAAAATGCTTCAAAAATTTTACCCTTGCCCAAAGTTAAAAACAATTTTATATTGAAAATTCATATCATATAAATATACTTTGTGAAGAAATATAATCTACTAATAGCAAGTAAAAAATGTATTTAAATTATACACTCTCCTTAGGTTAATAATGTTTTAAAAACAGGTTACATTTTAATGCTTATACAACAAGTTAGCTTTATTTAAAATTCCAGGTACATTCTATTATAATTCAAATCAAAATAGCAAGTAAGAATAGAATATTGGTATTAGAAAAGTATATTATTCTCAAATACCTGTTTCTTGAAATAACCTATAGCATATTTATCCCCATAAGTAAGAAAATTGAGGATATTTCGTTTTACGTGGTAGTCTTTTAAATGGTTCATCATGTGCGTTCCATATCCCTAGATGAGAAATGAAATAGGTTTTTTTTAATAATTGCGCGAAAAAATCCGACTTTTACATTATAATTTCAACATCAGACACATGCAAAAAGTTAGATTTTTTGAAACAGTGAAAAAATGTACTTTTTTCATAAGATGACAACATTTTGAGTTAAATTTCTATTTCATAATATTCATAAAATCCAGCGATTTATCGAACTGCTTTTATTTAAAGATATTCATGTGCATGATATATTTTTGGACCAATGATATTTTTCCCTGTAATTAAAAAAAATAGTGTATGCATCGCTTGTGAAAAGTACACTTTTTAAAATATGTGTCATTATTTCACTCACTCGTGAAATAAAACCCACTTTTTTAAAAGTATTACTTTTCACACTTGTTGCATAAATAACTATTTGTTATCATTCATGCAATGCCCAAATGGTACATAAATATATCAGTTCATAGTTCTGTAAATTGAATATTGTTTTTTAAAAAAACTATCTTTGAAAAATCAATTTTAAATATCAGTTGTAAAAATTTAGTTTTAGACATATATATTTTAAATTAAAAATTTAATCATTGGATACTAACTATGCCACTTAGTAATGTAATAAGGAAAATATTAAAGGAAAAACTAAGTCTTTACTTTGACTTGTTTGTCTAATGATACAGCACAAAACACTATTTCTGAGAAGCCTTGAGTAGGAAACATGCGAAAGCATATGCCTCCAATTACATGGTTTTCTTCAATAAGTGCTAGGTTCTTATGTTTTCTAAAAATCAGATGGTGTTGATAATTATCAATTTTTTTTTCCCATTTTAAACAAAATTTTATAAGAATACAAATCATGCATCGATAACAGAATTTAAAGTTGTCTGAAATTATAAAGCTTAAAATATTTCTTAAAAATTTTTTTGATATACTTTTACAAATCATTTCTCAGTTTACTTAAATAAAGATAAAAATTTTTTAAAAGGAACTTTTTCAAAGAAACAAACACTGCGACATGTTATGTTATAAGCTTTAATACTAAATTATGTTTTGTTGGTAAATTATAAATGCAAAATAAAATTAATGTATTTTTATTGAAATATTATACCAAATTTAACATGTAAAACAACATTGAATAAAAAATTTGATTCATTGACAAATAACAAAAGCAACATATACTTACGGATCAAATACAAATCTTGTAATGTAGCTTTTAGGCATTTCAGGTAATTGACGGGCAAATAAATTTTGGAGTTCTACAAGCCAAATCCGACTTTGAGTATCTAGTGTATTGGTCAAAGAATTTGAAACTACTTGCAATTGAATTACTCCATTCTTCTCTTCAATATGGGCAACATAATCTCTTGCTGCATTTTCGGTAGAGGTCTAAAGCAGAATTACAAACTATATTTTATTGCATTTAAATATATCAGTAAATAAATACAAATTAACTAAAAAAATTACTTGATTTTTAAATAATTAATGCTTATGAAAAGAAGTGCAACTGGCTGTGAGTCCAACTCAAATTTAATTTACTAGATAATAATAGCTTAGTAACAAAAATATAAAAAGTAACATTTAGCACTAAAAGCTAACCAGGTGGTTTAAATTTATTACACGTGAAAAAAAATTCTACATATGTTTAGGGGCTTTTTTTTTCATCCTCTAAATGTTTCAAATAAAATACAAATAGTTTATCATCAGAACAAGGTTTAACATTTTTATACTAGCAAAAACTCTTACAACAGGACCAAGCATTTTTCCAAAATCTTTAACACTTCTCATAGTTTCTATGACAACTTCTTCACCAGCCTCTCCTGAAAAAAAAATTAATATTATTTATTGAAACAACTGAATATGCAACAAATTACTTATTGGAACAAAGCAAAATAATTCACAAACGGAAAGTAAAACCAAAATATCCAACTGTGCACTAAAATGTGACACATCTCCCATGTTGATGAGGAATTTATTGCTTTTATATGGTCAGTGTGATAGGCTTTCTGCTAAAAAAAAGCTAAACATGAAACTTTTTGAATAATTACACCCACAAACATGAGGTCAATAGCTCAAATTAAGAACATAAAAAATTCAACCTAGCCTAACATACAAAATTGAAGTTAATATTTACATACAAAATGATATTATTATTTTTCTTTTTATATTTTACTAAAAAAAATCAGTATTGAAGCTGTAAAAATAGTATGTAACATGCCCATATGTTTGTTTCTTTTTCTTTAAATAAAAGCAAAGATTTTCAATTTGAAAATTTGTTTATAAATAGATATCCAAATTTAAATAAATTGTTCAAAGTAATTTTATGTCCTATAGGCTAGTTCCATGTAGTAGAAAGAATATAGTTTATTTATATTGAAAAATAACAGATACACCAATAAACAAATATACACAATTACAAAAATATTAGATGTTTTTACCTATTGTGGCTGTTTTGAACTTATCCCTTTAATTGAAGGCTGTACTAACGCTTGAAATGCTTTACTAATGCCTAAACAAGTAAAGTATCTATCCCCTTAATAAAAAAAAACTGTAATGGATTATATTTTGTCATAAAATCCTTTTTTAACTTGCCTTTATCAAGATTCACAGAAGTATTGCTAAATGTAGGTAAGGTGGGTGGCGGTGACTTAGGAGTTTGGGGCTGATTATGCAATGTTGGCTTGTAATCTGCATTCCAAATAGGAGAATCATCCTTTAAAATTTCAGATTCAAGATCCTCTAAAAACCTATATTAAAAAGTCATCAATGTTCTTATAATGTATAAGTTATTCAAAAAAGACATTTTAAATCTAATTTACTTTTAATTTAACTACAAAAGAGAAACGTTAGTTTACATATAATACACAACATATAATAAATAAGATTAATAAAACAGGAAATTACAGAACTCGGACAGGTAACAAATTAGCTAAATTAATAATTAAGGCATAATTTCAAAGGTTAGTCGGTAGATAAGCAAATAAAAAAAAGAGAGTACCAATTCATATTTTTTTATTGTGCAAGATGCCATTTAGTGAGACAGTCTACAACTAAAACCCATTTAGACAGTCCCAACTAACCCATCCAATATAATTATATACTTGATAATTATCAATGTATTACGCACAGCATTTAATTTTTTTTCCACACTGGAAATCACACAAAGAGTATATTTCAAAGTAAAGAATATTAAGACACAAGAAGGCATTATTAAACAAAGCTGACAGTGCCTTTATTCTTTCGAGTGAATTTTCAGGCATTAAGTAATATAAAAAAAATAATTAACACATGTAAAACACAAAAATAGTGAAAAAAATTATAGTACCTATTAATGTATAGCAAAGTACTTGATGATAACCTTAATAAAATTCTGATAATTAATTGGGTTTAGGTAATTAGTTTTGAAAGTTATTAATGCTCAATTTTATACAGTGTTAGGAAACTCTCATTAGACATATACAATAACTAGTATACCTACATTAAAAAAAATAACAATTAGAAGGCAGTCTCACTAGCACAGACTGATTACTTACTTAGGTAATTGTTTTTTTAGTTCTTGAGGTATCTTTCCTGTTGAAGCTTTATTCAAAATTGAAGTCTTAAACATGCTAAATGTCATTCTCAGGAAATGTGGACCAAACACTTTAATACAATCATATCCTTGCAAAGACTTGCAAAATGTTGGTACATAACAAAATAGGAACCATCTGAAAATAATTATTAAACAAGAAATATAAATGCTTGAAAAGGTAAGATACCAGTTTAAAGTTAAAAAGTTCAAGTCTAATGATCAGAATCAATATCAAATTCAGACAAGTGTAAAATTATTAACCTGAAAAAACTTATGAACTAACTAGTAGAAAAGCTGTCTAGATTTTACATGAAGATCAAAAGAATTTTTTCCATCTAGAAATTAATTAAGTTTAAAGTAGCACATATAGAATCGAAATGTTATTTAAGAGTCTAAATTAAGAACTTAATTTAGAATCTAGAACTTAATTTATAAAGTTCTAAAGTCTTAAGAACTTAGTCTTTCTTATCGTGATTTTTGAAATGGCCACTTATATAGACATAATCAAATTCTTAAGATAGTTTTTTTTTTTTAAATAACAAAATTATCTCATTATTTTATATGAATATTATAATACCTAGTATAGAGCTTATGATACACAGTTGAATTTTCAGTTGGATTGTTAGCTTGCCATGTATTGATATTTGTCAGAGGAGCTCTGTTTATGTGAAGTAACAACTGCAAAGATGCCTTATAATGCAACTCAAACTGTTCATTTGGTAAATGACTGTATTTGTAAAGAATAAAATTCTTCATTATCTAAAAAATAAAAAGAACTTCAGAATAAAGTAACAAAACAAATATTAGCTTTAAAAATAAAATAAATGTGACTGACTAATAGTATACAAATCATAGTATTATTTAAAATAATAAAAGTTATAAATGTTTAGCAAAAAAAATAATTCAATAGTAGTTAAAACTTTTAAAAGTTGGAATTTACAATTGTTCTTTTATTAATATATTGAAACCAATTATCTATTTTTCCCCCTGAAACTATTCTTGATGCATTGTAAACACAATAATTACACTGACAATTGGAGAAAAATTCTAAAAAACATCTGGAAAACTATTTTTCTTTTTTGTAGTGATCATACAGAAGTTATTAATAGTATATAAATAAAGATCCATTTAAAATTTATATGAATATCATATTTGTTTATGTTTGTGTTTCAATACATTTAATTATATAACAAGTATTCTTACTTTGAATAAAATTCATGGCAATTTGTAGTGAAGAAAACTTACTTGAGCAATAGAAGGAGTTTCAAAAGGTGGTTTGCCAATAGCTCCTTCAATCATTGGTTTAGTCATTTGCCTAATACTGTCATGAAGCATCTAATAATACAACAGACAGGGTCACATATAAATAAGTACAATCACTAAATATATAAATACATTCATACTTACAAACAACCAACATAACAGTTTGCTAATCTGCCAAAAAATAATTGCATTTGCACTTTATTGTCATATTGCAGATCTTTATTGCCATTGTTATTAACACATCTTTACCATTTCTATTCAGAAGATTAACCCAATATTTCTTTTCATTTATAAACTTACTTTACTAAACTCACTATGGTCATTCCACATGAAGTCAATCAAAAATGTTTGATTTCAATAAACCCTACAGATTTTCATACAATCAAGAATCCTACTTCTTGAGTTCAGATATTTAAAAAAAAATAATACAGTGAAACCTTTAAGAGCGACCATCAGCTCGTTTCCTAATAAATCGTTCGTAAATGGAGGTTGGTCACTCCTAGAGTACAAAAAGTGAATTAGCTAGAAAGTTGAAATGTCATTTTACAATTAACCATTACAAAATTCTATTTATCATTATGTTTATTTATTAATTCTCAAATGATGAAGTACACAAAATTATGCTAACTTTCTTTTGAACCAACTGTAGTATGTAACAAAAAAATACTATATTAAATAATTTTAACAAACTAGTGTGAACTAATTAAACCTTTGAAGAAGAAATTTCTGATTTTTTTCCTTTCTTCCAAATTATGTCTTATTCTAATTTATTTTTTAAAATAGAAAAAGTCGTGGTAGAAAAAGATTTTTTTAAAAAATGAAATGGGATTTGAAACCGGTCGTTAGGGGAGTGAAATCTGGTCTTTTCCAGAGTAGTTTTTAACATTGAACACATGGTTGGGAAAATTGGTGCCTTGAAAAATTGGTCATAAGTAGAGGTGGTTGTTTAATTGAGGTGGTTGGTCATGGAGTTTTCACTGTATATTCATTCTTAGTTAAAAACAACTTTAATTTTCCTGTTAGCCCTAGCTTTCATTTGCTACTATCTGAGTGTTACACTTCCCAAACAAAAGTAAATGACATATTCAAAATTGAACACGTTTGTGGCATTGTTTAACAGTTAATTTTTCAAAAAAAGTTTAGAGGGCAGTTATAATCATAAATTAACACTTTTTATCACACAAAGTATTCTAAGATCCTTACTTTGCAAACAACAGTATACAGTTCTTTAGTAAGTTCTTCCATCTCCCTTTTGGCATATACATACATTGTTTCAAGATCAACAGCTATATCTAAAAGTCCATTCACAACATCTTCACTGTAGTTTTCCAAGTGATGTACATGTTCCACTATAATAAAAATTGCTTAAAAAAACATTGTAACTTTATATAAAAAAAAAAGACTGATGCTCAAAGTAATGACGTTTACCTCTTTTATCCAATATTAATTGGTAGAAATGGAGAAACATAAGGTAAAACGGAAAACTTGAGCTTCGCAACCCCTTTAAATATTGATATATGTAGCATGTATTTAAAAAAAATCATTGAAGGTAGACAATAACTTAAAAGAGATTAAAATATAGCTATCAACTAGAATTAAGTTAATAGTGTTAAAGAAATGTCAAGCAAAAGGTGTCAAATTAGCATACTATTTGTCATCATGCTGAATCTACATTTAACACCATACAGTTATGAATTTTTTTTCTCTTTTAAAACTATTTATCACTGATGTTCAATATTTTTTTTCTCTAATGGGGCTGCAACATTGGCGGTCATGCCTTTGCAGACTGGGCACATTCCCCAGAACTGAAAGCCATTTTTTGGAAGCACAATATAGGTGACTCTTGCTACCAATTTTGACGCACAAATTACAATGAATCTGAGCTCTCTGCGGATGTTAAAGTATGCCGAGATTTAATTTTTCCCAGAGAACCAAGGCCAAATGGGCCCTCCAGGGATCTTTTACATGCCACATAATTATATGACATGCGTGCCCAGAATTTTCCCATCCAGAAAATCCGACGACTCAGCCGGAGCTCGAATCCGCAATCTTGGGCTTACAAGGCAAACACGTTTAACCTCTCAGCCACTGAGCAACTAAATATTCAATGTTATGACGCTGACCTCTTTTATCCAATTAATTGGCAGAAATTCAGAAACATAAGGTAAAAGGTAAAACTTAAGCTTCCCAACCCCTATACCTTATCATTAACAAGTTTCATTTTGAGAATGTTCTATGAAAGTATTAACCAAATTAACCTATTTTATATGCTACGAAGTCAAAAAATTACAACCACAAGTTATAGGAAAGACATTTCTTATTTATGCCTATTATATCTTATTATATGCCTATTATATCTTATATTATGTCTTATTATATCTTATTATATGCCTATTATATCTTATATTATGTCTTATTATATCTTATTTCTTATTTATGCAGAAACGACCAGACGGCCATTACGAGAATTAAAAGTGGACACATTAGATCTCTGTGTTACACGAATGGGAAGAAGACCTTTCCTATCTGCCCGAAGTGTTCCAACAAACAGGCGGCACCCGACCACATCCTGGACTGTCTGGGACTTTCCAGACACGATTTGTATGAAAATCCAGTCATGGTCCTAGACTTTTTACGAGTGACAAACATTATAGACCTAGTTTAGCTCTGCTAAACCAAGGAGATAAGCAACAACAACAACAACATGCCCTCCCCTCAAAACAGTCTGACCTAGTATCCTTTGAGATGGGACATGCATCAAGTCATCCAAGTCTAAATAATTTGCTATCTTAATCTGCTGTATTCGTAAAATTTGCACAGGATATACTGCGCCTAAATTTTTAAAAAATGAGAGGGTACACTCTCAATATGAGATGTTACTTGGTAATAAAATTTACATATGCATAAACTGTAATTCAAGGTTCACTTGGTTTAAGCTACACAATACACATAAAATAAACATTCTTTTAAATCTTGCTCTTAACTAATTAGAAGGAAATGGAAAGGTAACTTTCATAGAAATGTGTAAAATAAGGAAATTATTTGTTTTTCCGAAAAAATATCCCGAACAACAGAGCGAGATTCTTTTTCTTCTGGCCCTGGTACTGCTTTGATTGCACATCAGTCGCTGGCCGATGGTTTACCAACCATGATCTAACATATCACTTTGGCACAAACAGATCACCTGGTGGTCCATTAGCATTAATGAATATTACTTGGAACATTAGAAATCAGTAAAAGATGTCTTCAAAGCAGTTATTATGATCATTAAACTGCAGCCCTGTTCATAGTCTGCTGTTGAGCAGGTCAAAAAGTTGATATTTCATTAGCAGAGTTTGTTGAGTTGTGTAACAAGTAGTCATGGGTGAAAGTAAGGTGAAGTTCCAAATACTGAAAACTTCTCTAAGAGGATGGGGGGGGGGGAGGAAGAAAAATTATGTTAAGTACCGTCCGAATTTCGTACCACGAACAAATTTTGCCATTTTAGGCATATTTTCATCCAACCAAGCAAATCTCCATTGATTTCTTATTCCCCGTTCTTTAACTTTTTAAACTTAAAAATTTCATACTTCAAGAACTATTTCATTCTAAACTAATGACATGTCTAGAAAGAATTTCAAAACAAGCGTATTTACCATCTCATTTCATTTAAGTTCGTGACCATTATCATTATTAATACATCGTTCCTTGTATAAATTCAAAAATATGATCGATCATTTCGCTTTTTGTGAACATTTTATAAACAGAAGAAAAACCCAAGAACAACAACTCCGGATTACGAACATGGCGAAAATCAGCCACCGCTTATTTTAACAAAGTTCCTCATGTATCACAAACAAAAGAACTTGATACCATAAAGCGAGTTAAAAATTCTTAACAACAGACAAAACAAAACTGAACCATTCGTTGTTTATAGTTGTTTAGAGATTTATTCAAGTGAAGAAAGGAATACTTTCAAGTGAATTATGTTTAACAACTTAATAATAAAATGTAAATCAATTAATTGATTTGTAATTTTAAACCTAAATCTATTTACAAAATTTCAAGCCTTCCTGAGCCAAAAAAATCTTTTAAAAATTCTTAGTTATTAAAAAAAATTGCTTAAATAGCACTTACATAGAAGGTGAAAACAACTAGTACATATTGAATTGAGATCACTTTCATCAGGATTTTGCAATGGATTTATTAATTGGGTACGTTTGAAACCCTCACATTCACAGGAGGATGCCTGAAAAGCAACAAAAGACACATTTAACAATTTAAATACTATTTTGCATAAAAAAAATTATGTCCACATTTTGGTTTACAAATGAAATAAATATGTATGGGTCAATTGGCAAAAAACAAACCATGCTTGTCTCCATAAGTTTTCATAAGTAATATAGGTTTCTAAAAACATAGTAACTCAAGAAAAAATGAGCATAAAACTTATGAATTATAGAACAGAAAGAATTATACAAGATTTTCTATTTTTAGTGTAGTTTTTTTTTTTTTTTAAATTTTTTTTTAGTCCACAGGGTGTGAAATGTCATGTCCGTGGTATGACCCAACCTTAAATTTCATGAGATTGGCAGTTTATATCTAAATTATAAAATAAATATAAACTTTTTAAATTTGAGAATTAAAGAAAGGAAGCGAAGAGAAATCATTTTTAAATGAAATAGAACACTTTTTAATTTTTATAATTTATTTTTTAAGAAATAGCATCAGTAATTCAAATTAATCAAATATTTTGCAAATTTTCTTTGTTCAGTAAAAAGGATAGTAAGGATTTCCTATGTTATATTTTGTACCCTAAATATTGGTTAAAATTTTTGTATCTATAAATATAAAGTATAAAAATTGTTGCACACACACATAAGGACCAGTCTTACATAAAAGAAAAAAAATGAATAGAAATATTCATTTTTTCAGAAGTTATGTGAACAAGATGGCTAAATTTAAAATTTTCTTAACTTTAACTAGTTACTTTTCATAATAAGTAACTGTAACAGAGGTACATTTTAAAAGTAACTTTAGTCCCTGCTATTATATAAAGTAGGACTTTCTCTCAAATACATATGAGGAAACTAATATAAATATTATTTCATTGAACAAAAATAAAATGATTTGACCTAATGTGCAAGAAGCAAGAAGGAACAAACTATATTACAGTTATTAATATACATACAATACAGTTTAAAAAAATTAAGATAATATAATTGGTCTTACTTGACATTTAAAAAATGTTCCTAATTTTTCATACTTTTTATTTAAAGACCAGCTTTTCCATTTTTGCTTTTTTAGAGCAATTTTATCAACTGAATGGCTTTTGCGCAGATGATTTTTAGTAAAATCGTTGTGAATTTTGGCGAGAGTTTCAAGTTCTTGATGTTGCCAATTACTTGAAGCAGCCATTGTGAAAACTAAAAATACATTGAAAATAATCAGTTAACATTATCAACATAGCTGTGGCAATAAGAAAAAACTTAAATAAATAAAAGAACCATATGAATTTCTAACAATTTGTAAGACATATCTTCTAAATATCAGGATTGTTACTTTTTTGAAAAACAAATTGTAAAAGAAATTTAAAAAAAAAAGGTTTTAAAAAAACTAAATAAAATATCATTTGATAAAGTCTAAATAATTAAGATTTTGTAAATAATAGTCATTGATTAAAATATAAAACAGTCAACATACATTAGAGGAAACAAATTTGTCAATCTAAGAACAAATCTCTAATTCAATTAAATTTATTTATTTCGTGGATGAACATTTAGTAAAAAAGGTAGTTATTTGATTATTAAAATACTGTAAACTGAGAACTTTTGGTTAGGTACAATAAAATTGAAAATTTTTTTAGAAGTATTTAAGGATTTTAAGCTGTCATTACTGAAGTTATCTAAACACTACTTCCTTTATACACCACTGATGAATTTATTAAAAAAAAAATAAAAGGTCTGGTAAACAGCCATGCCTGTTTAACCTATGTTCAGATTGTTTCCAAATTTACCTTGAGAAATATTCCACCAATATATTTTTAACCATTGTTTTGAATACCCTTTGAATTTTTAATATTTTAATTTTATTATCCTTCTATAATGTACCCCTTGGACAATCTTAATAACCCACCCCCCGTTAAGTGATCTAAATTTTCAAAGGCTCATTTGTTTCCATGGAAAAAAATAAATGAACTGTTTAATTTATTGTAATTAACTTCAAAGTTAGGTCAGGTTGTTAAAAAAACATAATATTTTGCTAAAAAACATTTTACTAAAAATTATGAACAAAGTGTTTAATCTAAAACTTCAAGTCGACTTAGTAAACGTTAAGATCAATGATAATTTTTGACAATAAAATAAGTTGATAGGGAAACTTTGGAGTAGTTAGGTCTATTTTATTTAACAGTTAGACATTGGGAGATAGTCGTCGAGAGGGTGTGATGGAATGATCCACAAAAAGGGCAAGAAGATTAGAGTTAAGATTGGGAAGTCTCAGGGAAAAGGTGCAAGTTCAAGATGATTCAGTAAAGTTTCTGTGGGAACGATTGATCTAGGCGACCGTTTGGCACTGATAGGGTGTGGTTGGGATGGTACTAAGTGATATTAACATTAAAGGTATGTGAAAAATTGTAATTTAAGTTATTATAAATTTAACTGAGTTTAAAAATATAACAATTTGTTTGAGGGGCTGAGTTGTTATAATATGTCATACATGCGATGAGATAGTTGGAACACCTAGCGGTATTCGGCCGGAATGCTATTATGGCAATTTTGGCGTTCGGTTCGGCTAGTACGTTTTTCGCTACTTGGCTGCAAAATTAAGCCGCCAAATCGAGACCCGGCCCGAATAAACGCTAGCAGTGCCAAATAGTTAACTAAAAAAAAACTTTACATTTTTTGAATGATCATATCATATTAGGGTGGCATTTGAGAATCGAAGGAAAAGGAAAAATAATATTTAAAAATAAAATAATAACTAGTGATTAAC